>JANUYF010000014.1:0-480000 GCA_026167975.1 Phrynosoma blainvillii | reverse complement strand
ATATATATATATATATGTATATACACACACACATACACTAACATATATAGATATACACACATATAAACACACATTGATGTGTGTGTGTATATATATATATACATACACACACATGCACACAAATATATATATATATATATATATATATACACACACAATTCATATGCGTGTGTGTGTGCATACATAAATACATACACGCATACACACACACATGTATACATACAATTGATATGTATGTGTGTGCATACATACATACATACATACACACACACAGAGAGCCCTCTACAGTCAGATATGACTTGACAACCTTTTCAAAGGGGAAATCTTTACCTTTACATACATACATTTATAGCTATATATACTGTACATATATAGATTCTCTCTCTCTCTCTCTCTCTCTCTCTCTATATATATATATATATAGAATCACACATATACATATTTGTGTGTCTCTATACTCCTAATCTTTGGTGGAAGGGATCCAGAGACCCTGCTCTTTGCTTCTGTGAGGGTTGCCAAGGTGTGCCTCCCTGTGCCTTGTTGGCACCTGTGTGCAGGTAAGCCGTGCCCCTCTTGAGCAGGGAAACCATTTGCTTTTTCCCTCTCCTTCCTCCCCAGCCTCCCGTGGGGCTTCCAGATGCTCTTTCTTCCCTTTCGAGGGTGGCCTTTTGTCGGCGGTTTGCTGCCCCTCTCTGCCTGTGATTGTCGTATCTGGTTGTGGGGAAGGAGATGCTCCCACAGCTTGCCTTGAGATGGCATTCATGCACGGCTGCCGCGAGCGCATCATTTTCTATTCAGGGGGGAAATCTGTCTGTTTTTCCTCCAGATTCCTCTCCGACCGCACCTGCGCTGCGTGGGCAGACATCAGGTGCGAAGCTGGAGACGGTGGAAATGGTGCCTGACCCACATCTGGGGCTGCCTGACGTTCGCGCCTCGCCGACGCAGCTTGCAAAGCGGGCCGGAGAGAGAGCTTGCAAAGGGCCTTTCCTTTCTGATCAATGAATTTGGCTTTTGCTATCCGTCCTCTGCGCCGGTGAATGATTTGCAAAAGTCACGTGGGGCCTGTTACGAGAGAGACCGAGCCAGCTGCTTCGGCGGCCGACCGATTGAGAGAGTCACTCTCGCATGTTGTGGCGGCGCAAAATATCCGACAACGACGCATGCTATCTAATTTCACCTTGCTGTGTGCCTTGGAGTCGTTCCTGGCTTACGGTGACTCTAAGGCAACCCTATCATGGGTGTTTTTTATGGCGTAATTTGTTCAGAGGAGGTTTGCCAAGGTCTTCCCCTGAGGCTGAGAGAGTGTGACTTGCCCAAGCACACCTAGTGGGATTCATGGCTGAGCTGGGACTCGAACCCTGGTCTCCAGTGTCGTCGTCGAACGCTCAAACCACTACACCTGGGTTGTGTCATTTCCATAGGCCTAAATACGTAAGTGGCACCAGATCTCGGAGCTAAGCATGGTCAGCCCTGGCTAGCTTTTGGATGGGAGACCTCCAGCAAATACCAGGTGCAGTGCAGGCTATGTTTCAGAGGAAGGGACTGGCAAAACCACCTCTGAGTCTTCCTTGCCTGACCTCAGTAATCCAATAATAATAACAATAACAATAACAATAATAATAATAATAATAATAATAATAATAATAATAATAATATTTATATCACGCCCCTCTGCCGAGCACTTTAACTGCCATGGCTCAATGCTATGGAATTCTGGGAACTGTAGTTTGCTGTGGCACCAGAGTGCTCTGACGGAGAAAGCTAAATATTTCACAAAACTACAAATCCCAGAACTTTTCATACCATTGAGCCGTGGCAATTGAAGCGGTGTCTGCCTGGATTATTTCTGCAGTGTGGATGCAGTAAGAAAACCCTTTGAAATTTGGCAGGGGGGGGGGGAGATCGCCATAGATTGACAGTAAATTTGAAGGCAAATATACATAGATGTCGTTCCACCTTTTTTGGCTAGAAAACAGCACCCAGTTCTCTCTGAAGAGAGGTTTGGAAGCAGAGGATCGCATTTTCCATGGCCATTTTGTGCCTTGTTTTTTGACCTCACAAAGACTGTATGAGTTTGTGGGCTTTGAAAATTTGTCTCATGGTTCAACATGGCTGCCCTGGCGTTTTAATTTAATATTTTGCAATGTTACTACCAAAAGAGAGAATTCTCCCCTCCCTGATGTGCCAAAATAATTTTTTTGGGGGGGCACTCTGTCCTTTCCTTTGGGAGAGTATACCACCGCCTCTTCTGCCTCAGGCAGCAAAATGTCATGGGATGCACCACCAGATTTCAAGAAAAGCAGTTCTACCTAAATATTTGGAAAAAGTACTTTGTGAGCTATTTGGCAGTGCTTCGGAGTGTAGTGGACACCTTTGGGGGTCCTTCAATAGAGTTTGGGTGGCCATTTTTCAGGACGGATTTAGTTGCGTCTTCCTGCATGGCAATGGGTTGGGCTGGATGGCCTTTTGTGGTCCCTTCGGAGGCAAGGAAGCATCCCACTGACCTGTCCCTACAAGAGCATCCGCATCGCTGCCTTGCTTTTTCAACCGCATCCTGCTGAATTATTTATTGGCTAGCAAAAAATGCGCCTAGCGTGACGAGGAGCTGGAAAATGCAGAGGACATATTTGCAAAGGGGTGTGCAGTTGTGTGTGTGTGTGTGAGAGAGAGAGAGAGAGTGTGTGTGTGCATCTGCTTGCGAGTGGTGTAGGCCTCTCTGTGTGCTTTGCATGCATGTGCCAAAGGTAGAAGAGCCATGCATAGCTTTGGGTTTGTTTCCCTAGGAGCAAATGGTCTTCTTCCATCATGAGGATGTGGTCCAAGTGGAACCCAGGGATGTGGCCCCAGGGATGTTTACATGGCCAGCCATTTTGGTAGGAAATAATCAATTATAACATTTGTTTATCTATCCATCTATCCATCATCTATCAATCTATCCCATCTTTATCATCTATCCATCTTTGTCATCTATCTATCTATCTATCTATCTATCCATCCATTATCTGTCCTATCTATCCATTCATCAATCTATCCTATCATCTGTCTTATCTATCTATCTATCTATCTATCTATCTATCTATCTATCTATCCATCTATCCATCCATCCATTATCTGTCCTATCTATCCATTCATCAATCTATCCTATCATCTGTCCTATCTATCTATCTATCTATCTATCTATCTATCCATCACCTGTCCTACCCATTCATCAATCTATCTTTCTATCATCTGTGCTATCTATCTATCTATCTATCTATCTATCTATCTATCCATCCATTATCTGTCCTATCTATTAATTCATCAGTGTATCTTTCTATCATCTGTCCTATCTATCTATCTATCTATCTATCTATCTATCCATCACCTGTCCTATCCATTCATCAATCTATCTTTCTATCATCTGTGCTATCTATCTATCTATCTATCTATCCATCCATCCATTATCTGTCCTATCTATCAATTCATCAGTGTATCTTTCTATCATCTGTCCTATCTATCTATCTATCCATCCATCCATCCATTATCTGTCCTATCTATCCATTCATCAATCTATCCTATCATCTGTCCTATCTATCTATCTATCCATTCATCAATCTATCCTATCATCTGTCCTATCTATCTATCTATCTATCTATCTATCTATCCATCATCTGTCCTATCCATTCATCAATCTATCTTTCTATCATCTGTGCTATCTATCTATCTATCTATCTATCTATCCATCCATCCATCCATTATCTGTCCTATCTATCAATTCATCAGTGTATCTTTCTATCATCTGTCCTATCTATCTATCTATCTATCTATCCATCCGTGTATCCATCCATCTATCTATCCATCCCACCTTCCAATAGAGGACCCAAAGATCTGAGTTAAAACAAAATACAGATTGCGTGTGTGTTGTGTGCCTTCAAGTCGTTTCCGACTTGCGGCGACCCTAAGGTGGAACCTATCTTGGGGTTTTCTTGACAAGATTTGTTCATAGAAGGCTTGCCATTGCCTTCCCCTGAGGCTGAGAGAGTGTGACTTGCCCAAGGTCAGCTGGTGGGTTTCACAGCTGAGCTGGGAATCGAATGTGGGTCTCCAGAGTCCAACGCTGAAACCACTATGTCACGCTGGCTCTTTCATGTACGACTTGTTGTTTTCCCATCTTTTTCCCAGTCTAGGATTCAAGGTGGCTTTCGGAAGTCAAAACAGAGACAGCTAAAAAAAAGTATATCGCATGAAAGTGAAACGTTTTGACAGGTATCCTGTTCAATATTTATGAGATTATGCATCCACACTGCAGAAATAATGCAGTTTGACACCGCTATAACTGCCATGGCTCAATGCTAGGGAATTCCAAGAATTGTAGTTCGTTGTGGCATTAGACCTCTCTGACAGAGATGGCTAAATATCTCACAAAACCACAGCTCCCAGAATTCCATAGCATTGAGCCAGAGCAGTTAAAGCAGTCTCAAACTGGATTGCTTCTGCCATGGCTCTGTCCTATGGAATTTTTGGATTTATAGTTTGTTACGGCACCAGAGCTTCTAGCCAGAGAAGGCTAAATATCTCGCCAAACTACAAATCCCAGGATTCTGTAGCATGGAGCCATGGCAGTTAAATGGGTGTCAAACTGCATTAATTTTGCAGTGCAGATGTAGCCTGTCTCAAGGTGCAGTTCTCATTTGTTGTTGTTGTTTGCCTTCATGTCGTTTCCAACTTATGCCAATCCTAAGGTGAACCTACCATGGGGTTTTCTTAGCAAGTCTCTCTGGATGGGGTTTGCCCTTGCCTGAGGCTGAGAGAGTGTGACTTGCCCAAGGTGGGTTTTCATGGCCGAGCCAGGATTCAAACCCAGGTCTCCAGAGTCATAGTCAAACGACTACACCATGCCCAGGATCCAAATCTGCAGTGACTCAGAAATCCTTTGGTTTGGGGTGCTGCTTGGCTCAAGAAGTAGGTTTCAGAAGAGGAGCTACAACAATGGAAAAGTGAAAATCCTACCCATACGGGCTGCGATGGAGGCCTTTGTAAAATACGTGGTAGTGGTAGCAGTGGCTCCATGGCGCTGTGGTGGGTAGCCATCCTGGGGACTGACCCTGGCCCATGATATCTTGCCCGTCGGTTCAGGCCCTAAGTCAGACTGGCATCTCTCCCTGTTATAACCAGTGACCTTAGCATGGATGTGTAGTGCTGGATGGCCATCTGTCGGTGGTGCATGGATTGTGAGTTCCTGCATGTCAAGGGGTTGGACTGGATGGCCCTTGGGGGCCTCTTCAGCTCTATGTATGATTCCATGCCACTCTCTTCTGCTTTGGTCAAGCCTCATCTGGAATAATCCTGTGTCCAGTTTTGGGCACCACAATTCAAGAAGGACGTTGAGAAGCTGGAGTGTGTCCAGAGGAGGAAAACCAAAATGGTGAAAGGTCTGGAAACCATGAAGCCCTATGAGGAGAGACTTAGGGAATTGCTGGGTAGGTTTGTCCTGGAGAAGAGAAGGTTAAGAGGTGATATGATAGTTCTGTTTAAGTATTTGAAGGGACGTCATATTGAGGAGGGAGCAAGCTTGTTTTCTGATGCTCCAGAGAATAGGACAACAGAGCAATGGATGCAAGCTACAGGAAAAGAGATTCCACCTCAGCACCTTGACAATGGAAGATGTTCGTTCGGAGAGTGAGGGAGTCTCCTTCTTTGGAGGTCTTTAAACAGAGGCTGGATGGCCATCTGTCGGGGATGCTTTGATTGTGACTTCCTGCATGACAGAATGGGGTTGGACTGGATGACCCTTGGGGATCTCTTCCAGCTCCATGATTCTGTGTCCCTTTTGGCACATTTTTGTAGAGATGCCGTTTGAAGGCAGCGTGGATCGAGGGCGAGCCCAGCGCCATCAAACCAAAGAAGAGCGTTTGAGGTCAAATCGATAAAGGAGAGGGGATTGCATGGCGAAGGTGTAGCGTGAAACCCTGTCGGAGATCTTGGGGATTTCCCGCAAGGTGTCTTGCTTAATTTGCTGTTCAAAATAATTAGCAGCCAGCAATTGTAACAACCTGGCAGCTAACCTGCTGAATGGAACTGAGTTTCTCAGCTTTAATATTATTAAGACGGCTGTGCTGTAAGATATAGGGGGGATGGCGACAGGCTTGTATCCCCCCCAAATTTCCTGGGCATTCTAGTGTTCTCAACATGGCATGGAAATCCTGGCATAGCAGTTCTTGTTTTTCCTGGGAGGTTTGGGAAGCCAAGGATGGCCCTACTGAACCCCCGACCGCATTAACCTTCCCAGCTAGCAGGAGAAATAAGGTGTGTATAATAAACCTTGCAAGATGTTTTATCTGGGGTCTTGGCCTTCCATCTCACCAGTCCTAAGGCCTGTTTACACTACAGCATTATAGCTCCATGATTCCACTTTAACCGCCACGGTTCCATCCCATGAAATCCTGCGGCTGGCAGTTTGTTGTTGTTGTGTGCCTTCGAGTCGTTTCGGACTTATGGCGGCCCTAAGGAAAACCTATCACAGGGTTTTCTTCAGAGGAGGTTTGCCATTGCTATCCTCTGAGGCTGAGAGAGTGTGACTCGCCCTAGGTCACCCAGTGGGTTTACGTGGCCGAGCCAGGATTCGAACTCTGGTCTCCAGAATGGTCATTTTTTTAAAAAAATTGAAGAAATGTATACAGTCAGCCCTCCATATCCACAGACTCTTTATTCACTGATTCAAGCATCCAGTGTTTTAAATGTATTAAATGTTTTGTTTCGATAGAAAGTGTGGTCCGTCGTGGGCCACATCTGGTCTCAAATCCTGCTATAGGTTGAGTCTCCCTTATCCCAAATGCTTGGGACCAGAAGTATTTTGGATCTGGAAATATTTGCATATGCATAGTTAGATGTCTTGGAGATGGGACCCAAGTCTAAACATGAAATCCATTTATACACTTTATACACAGAGCCTGAAATTTTAATTTTATACACAATGTTATTCATAATTTTGTACATGAGACGATGTTTGGGTGCATTGAACCTTTAGAAAGCAAAGGTGTCACTATGGCTGAATGCGGAGTGCAGAAATATTGGCATATTGGAAATATTATCCTTGAAATATTAAATATTAAATATATATATATATATATATATATATATACACACACACACACATACATACACCTTATTTTCCTGCGTATAAGACTACTTTTTTACCTGCAAAATCTGTGGCTAAAGTGGGGGGGTCGTCTTATACGCCGGATATAGGAATAATGAGGATGGAGGTGCTAAAACTCTATATTTTGACTGAAAAATGGGGGGTCGTCTTATACGTGGGTCGTCTTATATGCCGGAAAATACAGTGTATGTATGTGTGTGTATATATATATATATATATATAAACTCCAAAAAGCAAACCTTGATTTTGCTATTGTATACCATGCATTCTACCATATGTTGTTGTTGTTGTGGGCCTTCAAGTCACTTCCGATTTATGCCGATCCTAAGGCGATCCTGGGGTTTTCTTGGCAAGATTTGTTCGCAGAAGGTTTCCCATTGCCATAAGGGACATCCTTTTACTTATCCATTGTATTTCATGGGACTTGGAACATTTTGGGACTTCTAGCCTGCTGCGTCTCACGGACTCAAGGTGTGTGCTAGTTGTGCTACCGTCTGTTGGATTTCCGTATCCATAGGGGTTCCCGGAACCAAACCCCAGCGGATACCAAGGATTTAAAAAAGGTTAATTTTTGTCTCGTTTTTGAGTTTTCAGCTTGTTCGGTTCTTCCTGTATTCCGTGTCACTGTGAGTCTCCTCTTTGGAGACGTAAATCCTGTCAAGCGGTGGGTTTTAAAGCAAGATTTCTGGGGTTTCTTGGATGATTGCGGTAGGAAACGGAAGATGGTGGAGAGCGCCAAGCCAAGGCTGTTTGGGACTTTGTGGGTCGGCGGCAGCGCCTTTGAGCGAAAGCCGGACCAAGGCAACTCCTTGCAGCAGATGGAGCCCCCAATCTGTCATCGGAGGCAGATGTGCACATCTTCCAAGCAGATCTGATGGCCTAGAAACTTTGCAAGATATGAGCAACGCTGGAGTTTTTCAGAGAAGATGAACTAAACACTGCATAGACATACGTCCTGGGGTTTTTGTGTTGTTGTTTTTTGCAATACTCCTGCATTTGTGAAGCTGGCGTTGTTGGCTATTTTATTTTAAAAAAAGAATTGCCCTTCCCTTTTTATATTTATGATTATTTATTTTTACCCTGCAAAAACGAAATCGCGTTCCTCCGATGCAAAATGTTGACGTCGCCCGTTTCCTTTTTTTGCCCGAAAATACTGCGCAATGGCAAAGAAACTGGCCGAAAGTACGTCAAAAAGAAGGAATAACAATAGTGTAGGGCGTGATGTTGTGATTTGAGTTTTGAACTCGAACTCTAAGAGACCAAGACTGGCATCGCTGTTCAGTAGTGAAAACCTACCTTGGGCAAGTCACTCTTTCTCAGCCTCAGAGGAAGGCAAAGGTAATCCTCCTCCTGGACAAATCTTACCAAGAAAACCCCATGATAGTTTTGCTTTTGGATCACCAACAGTTTGAAGGCATACAACAACGTCTGATGTCTCACAATGAGAAAAATTTGTAAAACTTACAAACAATTGTAGTCTAAAAATCTCAAGCAGAGCGAGAGAGGCCTCAAAGAAAATTAAAAGTTCACAATGAATATGGTTGAGAGGATAATAATTTAGATTTTAAGATTCCAAAAAAGGGGAAGCGTTCAGCTTTCGGAGTCCTCTAAAAATGATAGCAGCTTTTGGCCCCTTTGCCTTAAATGTTTTGACATTTGTTTGACACCACTTTAAAATCAATTGTGCATATTGTTGCTCATGAACATGTTTAGAAATCAGGTCGTCAGAAATCATTTTGCCTGACAGATTTTGCTTTTTGTGCTGGGTGCCAGCAGGGTGTAGTGGTGGTTTGAGTGTTGGCCTATGACTCTGTGGAGACCAGGGTTCGAATTCTGGCTCAGCTGTGGAAACCTAGTGGGTGACCTTAGACAGGTCACACTCTCTCAGCCTCAGAGGAAGGCAATGCCAAACCTCCTCTGAACAAATCCTGTTTGCTGGGCTCTGTGGAAGGGTGGCTTTGGCCATTCTGGGAGGGAGCTATAATACTGCTATTTAGCTGGCATTTTTGCTGTAGGAAGGAAAAAGCCAGCGCTACATGACCGGCTGAACAGAGACAGACAGCCGGCTGTGCTATTTATATTATTTCCTATAGACCTCCATTATTCACATTTTTAAAAGGCTCTGTTGCCGTCGTTGGGAAGTGAGAGGGAAGAGGCGTTTGGCCAGAGAGAAACGTTGGCAGTATTTCTGGCTCCTCGAACGGCGTTTCGAAGCAGGCACAGAACTAAAACTGGCTCGATTCGGTTGGCATGCTGTCCCAAATGAATGATACAGGGCAGTTTTGGTGGGCTGGTTGCCTTACAGGCGCCTAAATACCATCAAGGTACCAGATCTTGGTTAGTAGATGGATGGGAGACCGCCAATGAATACCCAGGTGCTCTAGGCTCTGTTTCAGGGATAGGAGCTGGCAAAACCACCTCTGAGTCCTCCTTGCCTAAGAAAACCCTGCAAAATGTATGGGATCATGATAAATTATCAGGAGAAGGTACACACACACACACATTACTGAATCAACTAATATATCTGTGATCTGAAGTCAAGGTGTAAGTGATGACATTGATAGCCATAAACATTTTGGGATTTCAATTTCTCCCTCCTCAGTCGTCATAGAGAGCCAGCATGGTTTGGGTCTTGGACTACGACTCTAAGAGACCAGGGTTTGGTTCCCAGTTCGGCCATGAAGCCCACTGGACAAGTCACATCCTCTCAGCCTCAGGGGAAGGCAATGGCAAGCCTCCTCTGGACAAATCTTGCCAAGAAAACCCATCGCAGGGTTGCCATTAGTCGCAAATGACGCGAAGGCACACAACAACAGCAAAGTAGCTGGAAAGAAAATGGCTTTTCCCAATAACAGTGAATCGTTCTGAGCTATTCCCTGCTGTAATCCAAATTGGTTTGGCCTCGAGTGGCAAGAGCTATTGGCTTTGCAAAAGACCTCCTCCTAACAGAGATGAAAAGTGTATGTAGAGAGATCTTGTAGCACCTTTGAGACTAACTGAAAGAAAGAAGTTGGCAGCATGAGCTTTCGTAGACCTAAGTCTACTTCCTCAGATGCATTTACTGTTAGAAATGGGATCTATCTCTTTACACAGTTGCCTGCATTTGGGGATTCTTCTTGTGGGTTTTTACTATAGGGACTGTCACAATGGCAGGCCAGAACTTGCATGGCTGGGGAGGGTTTCAAAAATGTTCACTGTTCCCATCTGAGAAACTGCCTTGGAGCTGGGGAGGTTTGCGGGCTGAAGAGAGACCAGACTGGTTTCTTTAGAGTGCAAATAATTCATTAGAATTTGAGACACAAAGGAGTCCCAAGCTTGGGACACAACAGAGAAAGGACTGTTTGACTGGAAGCCGACTGCAGACCGTGGTGTGAAAAGGGAAAAGCTGTGAATTTCCACCAAAGGCCCCTGAGAACTATGGCAACAAGGACAACTTGCTTGGGAAGAAAGGGCTTTACAAAAAGATCCCCTTGGCTTCAATCCTCCTTTTCCCCGCACTTCTTTCACCTCCTCCACCCATCTTTTTTTGGGATTTCCTATCTATGGACCTTATCACACGCGGGCCACAAAGCGATAAGAAACCGAATAAATCCAGTACTATACCGAAATGAACCGAAAGAGCCCCCACAATACGTAAATGGTTATCACACGCAATTCCAGTCGTTGCGCATTTATTGCGCTTCCAAGAAAGCGCATCCTGGACACGTATTTGCCGTTCACACACATGTGAGAAATTCCGGTACAGAACCCAGGAAATATGTTCTTGCACATGCGCAGAGAGGTGCCTCTCTGAGGACGGCTTCCCTGGAGCGCAAGAAGAGACTCCTCCAAAAGAAAATGAAGAACTTTTTCAACGTAAGAGCTGTTCAACAGCGGAAAAAGCTACCTCAGAGAGAGAGTGGTGGATTCTCCTTCTTTGGATATCTTTAAAAAAAGGTTGGATGGCCATCTCTCAGGAGTGCTTTAGTTGTGTATTCTTGCATGGTATGGGGATGGATTAGATGGCCCTTGGGGTCCCTTCCAATGCTAAGAGTCTCTGATTTTGTTTCCTGGTGGCTCTATAACCCTTCTGGCATGTAAGGACTCCCTGCAGCTCTCATTGGATGCCTTTTTGGTTGGAAGCGGATGAAAGAAACCCTTCTCTTGGGCCTAGGGCTAATGATCTAGATCTGCATTTCCGAGTCGCACCCTCCGCCATGGTTGGTTCCTGCCTTTGAAAAGCTGTCATACTTGTCACAATGAAAAGACCCATGAAGGAGAGTGTCCCACTGCCTTGTTGGCACGCCAGGGAAGGGTTGTAGTGGCAGCGCTCTTGGTCTCCGTATTGACTGCCTCCTCGGTGCCTTCTTCCACCTCTTCGGCTGTCAGGCTTGGCATCCCGACTCTGTGACTGTCGCTTAGCATCTGTCTCCCCTCCATAGATCGCAAAGATGAAAGAAGTTGCGCATGAGTGAAGGAAGTGGGTTGTGTGTATGCGTGCGTTTCGATCCCTCGTCGTGTGTGACAGAATCAGAGCTTGGAAAATTCCTTTTCCGAAAGGGTTTGCTCCCTTCGCTCGTCACCAGACGGAAACCGGTTGGTGCCTTGCACATGTTTTCCCACAGAAGCAGAGTTGGATGTCTTGGGCTGCGTCCGCACTGCAGAAATAATGCCGTTTGACACCGTTTGAAGTGCCACAGTAATTCTGGGAATTACCGTGGGCATCAGAACTCGGTGACGGAGAAGGCTAATTGTCTCACAGAACTACAGATCCCCGAATTCCATAGCATGGAGCCGTCGCAGTTGAAGTGGTGTCAGCCTGGATTATTTCTGCAGTGCAGATGCAGCCCAAAACATCCAACTCTGCTTCTGTGGTAAGCGCAAGCCACTAACAGATCTCCAGCTGGCAACAAGTTAAGGAGCAATGGATGCAAACTACAGGAAAACCTTAAGAGGGACTTCCTGATGGTCCGGGGACACATTCCCTTGAAGAGTGGTGGAGTCTCCTTCTTTGGAGGTCTTTAAACAGAGGCTGGATGGCCATCTATCCCAGGGAGCCCTTGGATTGGATTCCTGCATGGCTGAAAGGAGTTGGACTGGACAGTTTTGGGTGGAATTGTCCAGACGGCATTGAAAAAGTTAACTGTGTTTGTAGTTCTGATGGGGAGACAGGATCCTCTAAAACCAAAGTAGACATTAATATTATTCATATCATATCCTTACAGTGTTGTTATTTAATATGGCAATCAGAGTCCTCTGGATTCCAGAGCGCTGGTAGATGGCCTTTGTGATCCCTTAAGACTCTGATTCAATTAATACTGTTTCGGCACTGAATGTTATGTCGATTTGATTCAGAAAATGTGACCTGAAAGTTTCCCATGGTTAGCTTTGGCAAGCGTGTGTGTCCCCCAAGGATGGGCGGCTCAGCGTTCCTTGCCGTTGCTCCTGGATCAACGAAGAGAGCGATGACTTTGAGTGTGCGAATCTATCCATCCAGCAGACCTCACACGGGCAATATTTTAAGGGAGAAACTAGCGAAGAATGGAAAGAGATGTTCCATGGGCTGGTCAGGAGGAAGAGCTGATCTCCAAAGGCTTGTGACCCGGTCGGCTCATGGTGTCTTGCCTGACGGAGAATCAATCTGACAAGGAAGAGCTCAGCTGTCAGGATCATTTAGTTCCAGGAGCGGATGTAGGAGGAGGGAGGAGAAGAGTGGGAGGGCAGAGTATAGTCAGTGTACAGCTTTGGTTCAGCACCAGCAAGAGAAAATGGAGGTCCTCTGGACACATTGATGGGGAATAGACACTTACTGCTATTTAACCTGAAGCGAGGATTCAGAGCCAATACTGATGGGGTGTCACAGAATCATAGAGTTGGAAGGGATCCTGTAGGTCACCTAGTCCAACCCCCTGCTCAGTGCAAAAAATCCAGCAAGAGCATCCCCAGCAGGGAGCTGTCCAGACAGCCTCTTTTTGCAGGCATCCAGGGAAGAAGATCCTACTACTTTTCCAGGCAGTTGGTCCCATTGCCGAACAGCTCTTAGTCACACCTGTACCTCCAAGTAGAAAAGGCCGCAAAGCTTAATGCTGCTTTGGACTGGCAAGATGTCGGTGACACCGCTGTGGCTTCAGCAGGGCACTTTGTAAACCTCTTAGTTGACTTCTTCTAGATTTATGGTTTGGGGGCTTCCCCGTTTTTGCCTTGCCAGGCTTTGGAAGGTTGTCCTCAGTTGAAGCAGAAGTGTTGTTAGTTTTTTGTAGGTTTTTCGGGCTGTGTGGCCATGTTCTAGAAGAGTTTCTTTCTGACGTTTCGCCAGCATCATCTGTGGCTGGCATCTTCAGAGAAGTGTTGTTGTTTTTCCCCCCCTAGCACTGACATTTTGTTTTGGGAGAGATCTGTGAAAATGACAATGACACTGAAAGCACTTTGGGTTTTAACACTCATCCTAACTTTGCCCTTTGGAAAAAGGTAGGTGTCTGTATGTGTGTGTCTGTCTGTCTGTCTGTATGTGTGAACACTATCCTCCTCACAAGTTTTAGGGTCCCTCCACTGCAAATCCTCACTGCCCATTTTTATATGTAAGCTCTTAGGGGTAGAGACCTGTCTTCTGGTACGCAAGAAAACATACTGGCCATGTGCCTATTACATGAACAATAAAATAAAACATGCTAGGGAAGAGAAAGTGTTAACCCTTGAGCGAAATCCATCTCTGGGTTATGATCAATAATATCCAGAGCAAAGCTTGTAACAGTTCCTTTTGAGGACTGCAGATCCCCAAATCCTTTGAGAGATTCTGGGGAAAGTAGTTCTCAAAAGAAACCATTCCAAACTCTGATCCAGATTTTCTCCTTTTGGTTCATTCATTCTGAGCTTCTGGAAGCCAGACACTGTTTTGCATTAAACCAGCATGTAATATTTATGTTTTTATCGGAGGTGCTTCAGCTTGGGAAGCGATAAACGCTTACATAAATTAAAACAGTAACACATACAAGTCAAGTCTCCCTTATCCTGAATTCTGAAATCCAAAATACTCCAAAAGCCAAAACTTTTTTTTCATGGATGGCTAAGATAATCTGATGGTTCAGTGTATACAAACTTTGTTCCATGAACAAGATTACTAAACAATATTATGTACAAAAGTTTTCATATTTAATCTTGGGTTCCATCTCCAAGGTATCTCATTATGTATACGCAAATATTCCAAAATCAGAAATCCAAAACACTTCTGATCCCAAACATTTTCGATAAAGGAGACTCAACATGTATGTATGTATGTGTTTGCAATACCTGATCTGCCAGGAGCGCTCTTTTGCCAGAGGACTCTTGAATCACTGACACGGCAATAACTCAGATTTGTGTGCTTTGCGGTATTTATCCTTGTCACATCTTGGGATGCTAAAGAGACCCTTTATTAAAATGCTTTATGGCAAGCGCAGCTGAGCATTGGAAATGGAGTGCTCCCTTTCATTAAACCTGTGAAACGAAAAGCGTGCCCCCCCCCCATTTACTCTGCCCTTAAAACAAAATGGGCTCTCTTGCAAGATGGCTTCATTGTGACACTGGTGGCATTTAGCAGTAACAAAGTGCAGCGTTGCCCCATCTCTTGCGTCTTGTCTGAAGTCTTCTGTTTCATTGCATTTCTCTGATAAAACAAAGATAATAAGACCACCGCTTCTCTGAATCAGGGTGCCTCAACAAAAAGACTAGAATTCCTGCTAAAACTGGCCAAAGGAATTGAGCCGCTCCATAAAGTACAGGCAGACCTCATTTCACAAATCCTCTGACAGTGAGGCTTCTTTTTACAAAATCTCTTTGTACACAGCCAGAGGAAATATCTTCCTGTTTGAAAATTAAGCCAGAAATCTTACGACAGAACAGTGAAAGGGGCTGTGCCCAGATCAAGGTGAAATGGGGGGATTATTCTTTCTCACTTTCTTAAGGAAAAGAAGGGAAATCGAAAGCAGCCTGCTTGCATCAGATGAATGAAGAGCAGAGTGGAGGGTGAGTCCTGGTGCCATAAAGACTTGAAGGGAAGAAGGAAGCTAACTAAGTAAATATAGAGAGTCCCCCTGGGGAGCTCTGCAGGTTGCAGCAAGAAATCAAGTCTCTTCAGTGTTAGCAAGCTGCTGTTTTACTAGGCGAGCCAGCCATTTATTTGCACATAGCCCTTTCCTCTTACTTGGAGCAGAAACTGCCAAGGCTGGAGAATTTCTGCCTTCATCTGTTGGCTAAAGGTGTCCTACAAACAACCCTGCAGGGTTGCTATCTGTGTATAGTGCTAGCCTGATGCAACTCTGCTAGAGGTTATTTCTGCTTTGCTGTGAGGGTGATGTGGGAAAGTGCCCAGACTGGATTAATGGGACATTTCTGGTTGCATCTGCACTGCAGAAATAATACAGTTTGACACTGTTTTGAATCCTGAGAGTTGTAGCTTCTTGTGGCACCAGAGCTCTCTGACAGCGAAGGTTAAATATCTCACAAAACTACAAATCCCATAGCGTTGCTGTGGCATTCAAAACAGTACCAGGCTGCATTATTTCTGCATTACGGATGCACCCTTAAAAATAATAGGATGCAGGGCTTTCGAGGAAAAGGTGGTAGAAGCTGGGGGCTGTTAGCTCCCTGAGACCGATGGGCTTTGCTCATCCACACCTCCTTTTTCCCAAAGGCATTGTGGAGGTTTGGGGCTTTGCACCCCTTAAGCTTGTAAAAAGGGTCTCTTTGGGGTGTTTTCCTTGCCTGCTCCACTCCTGGCTGCTGTATGTGGGAAGTGGTGTCTTCTTGGACCTCACACACGCTCAAGCCTTTATCTGCTGCTGTTAAACCCTCTGTGTCTTGTTCGCTGCCTGGTCATTCGGAGGCCTTCCAAACCATAATAAAATGTTTTAAGGGTTCTCGGTTTGCTTTCTTGTGGAGAACAGTCAGACCGAGCCCAACTGATGGCTTGGCTTCCTTCCTCAACCACCAAGAGCTTGCAGAAGAGCAATGCAGAGCAAAGTAAAGCCTGTTAAGTAATACAGCCAGTCGTCCGCATTTGCGGCTTTGACATTTGCAGATCTGACTATTCACGGATTTGATTCTTTGTAGGAATCTCTGGTCCTCCTTCGTGGTCAATGTCCACCAGACGTCGCACTGGAGGACCTAGAAATCCCTAGAGAGAACACTTCTTTAAGCATTTGTAGGTTTGTCCAGCGCAATTCTATGCTCATCTTCTGGGAGATGTTGACTATGGTCAACATAGGGGGGTTGCAGACTGCCAGAAATAGTGCAAATTGAGTCCACTTTTAGGGTTAGGGTTAGGGAATCATGGGGACTCTATTTTATTGTGGCACCAGAGCTCTCTGACAGAGAAGGCTCAATGTCCCAGAAAAAAACAATTCCCATGATTCCCTAGCACTAACCCTAACCCTAAAAGTGGACTCAATTTGCACTATTTCTGTCAATCGGCTGCCCACCAAAGCAGCTGTCCCGGTCAGTCGAATAGCCTGGGTGGCCCCATGTGACTTTTGCAACTCATTCACTGCGCAGAGGATGGGTGGCGGAAGCCAAATTCATCGATTCATTGATCTGGTGCCTTCAGGGTGTTTTGGCAGTGTTGTAGTTCAGAGGAAATGGGTGGCGGATGGAATGGAGGGAAGGTTATTTGTTATTTGTCTCTCACCAGCCCTTTCTTTCCTTTTGGCAGTTTGCTGGTCGGGGGAATGGCCCAGTCATGAATGGCGATGCTGTTTGCCAAGAACCTCCCTCCCAGCTTCCCGACTGGAGGGAATTCTGCGAGGTCCATGCCCAGGCGGCTGCAGTGGACTTTGCTCAGAAGTTCTGCCAGTTCCTGAAGGAGAACCCCCACTACGACACCCCTGGGGCGGAGACGTCTTTCTCCCACCATTTTGCTGCCAACTTCTTAGACATCTTCAGCCTGGAGGTCAACAGGGTGTTTGTGTCCAACTCGCCCACGAAATACAACATTGTGCCCTTTGTGGGCCTTCAGAATTGCCACATGCCTTACGGGAGGGACCTCTTGCCCAGGAAAGAGCAAACGTCCAGCGAGTCCCTGGATAGCATGGACAACCAGGTCACCGCCAGTAGGTACCTGAGTCAGTCTCAGCAAGTCCAGGCCCGAAAGGTCTCCTCCTATGGCCAGTCCCGGAGCTCAGAGGATGTCTCTGTCCACAGCAACTCAAAACCCAAATTCAAGAAAGGTTTCTCCTTGAGGAACATGAGCCTGTGTGTGGTGGACGGCATGAAGGAGATGTGGCACAGGAGGTCTTCTCCAGAGCCTGGGGCAGAAGCCATGCAAAGCCGGCGATCCGACAGAGAACCGTGTCCTCCTGGGAACAAGGAGCACAACGATTCCAGGGAGAAATGGACCCACAAGCTCCGGCTTTCGAAGGGACAGTCTTCCAAAGTGGATCTGGTGGACATTCAGAGAGAAGGGACCCTCCGATACATGGTGGCTGATGACACGAACTGTGTGGGGAGTTCTCAGTGGCAGAAATGTCGCTTGATGCTGAGGAAAGCGGTGAAAATGGAAGGGGAAAGATTCCTTCTGGAGTTTTATGTTCCTCCCAAGGTAAGGATACTCGTAGGTAAAACTTCCCTATTATGTACATTGCTGTTATCTTTGCTGTTTTGTGCCTTCCAGTCAGTTCCACCTTATGACAATCCTATTACACAGTTTTCTTGACATTTTTTTTCCAGAGAGGGTTTGCTGTTACCTTCCTCTAAGGCCAAAAGAGTATGACTTGCCCAAGGCCATCCAGTGTTGAACAGATACTTGAACCCTGGTCCAGGGAGAGTTCAGGCTTGATCTGTTGGACGTCTCATTTGTCTGTCTTTTTGGCCATCCACAATATCCTCAGCGCTCATCTCAAATGAGCTGATTTTCTTGTAACATGCTTTCTTCACTGTCCAGCTCACATTTGTACATGGTAATGGGGAATACAGTGAATTGTGCAAGTCTAATTTTAGTGCTCAGTTGTATACCTTTACTCTTTAGGACAGGGGTAGGCAACCTTTCCCCATTAAGGGCCGAGGGACTTCAGCTCCCAGAAGCCTCAGCCATGTTGGCCAATAGTCCCATGTTGGCCAATAGCTCCTGGGATTCTGGGAGCTGCAGTCCCTCGGCCCTTAAAGGGGAAAGGTTGCCTACCCCTGCTTTAGGATCTTGTCCAGTTCTTTCACAGCTTTCATTGCTGTCCTTCCCATTCCTAGTCTTCTTATTTCTTGACTATAATCTCCATCCGAATCAATGTTTGATCTGAGGTATGGCAAATCTTTAACTATTTCGATTTCCTCATTGTCTAGAGGGCAAGCTTATGTAGATCCTCCATGGTCATTATTTTTGTTTTCTTTGTTTTCAGTAACAAGCCTGCCTTTACACTTTCTTCCTTGACCTTCCTTAGTACTTGCTCCAAGTCTGTCATGTTTCCTGCTAGTAATATGGTGTCATCCGCATATCTTAGATTGTTGATATTCCTTCCTCCTACCTTTGCTCCTCTTTCTTCTAAGTCTAAACCTGCTCTTTGTGTGATATTTTCTGTATACAGTACTAGGTCGCCAGTTCCTGAGGGTCCCCAGAGGCCAAAGAAGTGGCCCTTGGGGGGCACATACATCCAGTGGACTATACTTTGACCATCCTTGCTTTAGGGTCACCTGGAGGCTTCTGAAGGTGTGGTTCTCCTCTTTTGGAACATAAAAAGAAAATTTTGGGGGGGGGATGACAATGAGTTCCGGGGGGCAAAATTGGCCTTTGCAATTCCCATCCAGTCTGAACAGTGCCGAGGAAACAGTGCTGGCTGCTTGTGACTTGGTATGGAGCAGCTCCGTTGGGTTTCCATGCTGTTTCTGTGGTGTACTTGCCGCAATCGCACACACACACACCGGAGGTAAAAGAAACCGCTCTGAGGCGTCAGGGCTTTTGTTGCTGCCAATTTTGTGGAGCGTGTTTCCTTTCTGAAACTGTGTGGATCTCTTGGGGACTCTTGCCAGGCCAGCTGCTGTGACAGCTGGGCGTAAAGTGTACGGCCCAGTCTGCAAGCACTTTCAAGATTGCACACACTCTGTGTAAGTGTGTGTGTGTGTGGCTTACAAGAAACCTTTCCTCATGCCACAGCAAGCTGTGAAAACTGAGCCGAAGGGAATTTGTTGCCAGTGTGACAGAAACATACCAGACCGGGGGGGGGGGGGTTATGGAAAATCCCATTCCAGTGAACCCCTTTTATGGTGCCAAGGGTTCTTGTTGCCAAACAAGTCAGAGATCGTATTTCCATTCTCTCCCTTCTAACCTTTTCTTCATCCCCAAGGGTGGGAAGATTGCGGTCATGTTTTCTTTAGGCCAGTATATTCCCTTATTGCTAGGAAGAAAAGGGACAGGGAATTTAAATTTGATTTTCTAAACATCTTGAGACTGTCCTCAGAGCTACCAGTGGAGTCCAGTTATAAGAAAAGAGATTCAACCTAAACATTAAGAAGAACTTATTTGGTGTAAGAGCTATTGAGCAGTGGAATAGACTGCTTTTGAGTGTGGTGGACTTTCCTCCTTTGTAGGTCTTTAAAGAATGGTTGGATGACCATCTCTCAAGGGTGCTTTTGTTGTGTATTCCTGCATGGCAGGGGGTTGGATTAGATGGCCTTTGTGGTCCCTTCCAACTCCATGATTCTATATGATTTGTCTTGGGATAACAGAAAAGATAATAACCTGGGGACCTTCTCCCACCACAGACCTTACGAGAAATCCCTGAATGTCAAAAGAGAGAGGAGACCATTTTACCCACTGTTCTCTGAAATCACAGGAGAAAACTGTGGGTTTTTTTGTCCATGCACCACAGCTGCATACAGTCCAAGGTTGTGCATGGATGCTTGTTGTGCATGGGACAAGTGCTATGCACTGCTTGTCTGGTTGTTCCTTTGGTTGCATGTTTGGTGCCATGGCTCAGTTGTGTAATGTTTCCATTTAACACAAGAGTGGCTGTAACAACACAAAGTGTGGAGATTTATACTCAACAGCCCAAATGCCAATGCTTGGCCATTACTTTGGAGGAGGTAGATATATATACAGTGCCAAGGAAAATGGAACAGTTTGACAATAGTGCAATGAGAGAAAATATAATGACGCCTCAAAATAGAACAGGATCCGGGACAGAAGTAGAACAGAATCATGTGGCTTCCAGGAGGGAAGGGAAAAGAGACGGGAGGCATGAGACAATTCCCATGGCCTGTTTTTTTTATATATACCCCAAATTGAGTTGCTCTTCTTTTTTGTGATGTGGGGACCTATCCTTATTCTCTTTGCCTCTGGTACCAAATTTTCTGTTAAAGATGCCAGGAAGACAGCTACTTTATTAACTGAGACATACCTGTAGGTTCTCTTTAAATGAGAGGTTTTACCTGCAGAGACATTCCATGTAATGCTTAGAAGGGGAAAGAAATTCACATTGTCAGTGGAGCTAGAATACAAGTGTGTGTTGAAATATGGAAATGAAATGTATTCACCTCTCCTATTTCCCGCTGGGTGCTATACTTTTAATTAAAAGATCCTGGTGTTACTGGAGAGCACAAGGGAAATTGTATTTTTTTTAATAACTGCATTGGCTGATCAAGAGTTCACCTTCCTATTCCCACTTTTGGCCAATTCCTGAGCAAAATGTTATCCTTCCTTCCTTTCTCTCCTTTAGTTATAAAAACCCACCACAACCCTCTCTCTTTCTTTCTGGCCTCCAGGCTTCGAAAGCAAAGGTCAGTATCCCTCTTTCGGCCATTATCGAGGTGCGCACAACAATGCCGCTGGAGATGCCTGACAAAGATAACACTTTTGTGCTGAAGGTAAGGTGGCTCAGCTAGCAAAACACCCCATAATTATCCCCTTCTTCCAAACTGCATGTATATTATTACTATTACCTTATTTTCCTGCGTATAAGACTACTTTTTTACCTGCAAAATCTGTGGCTAAAGTGGGGGGGTCGTCTTATACGCCAGATATAAGGATAATGAGGATAGAGGTGCTAAAACTCTATATTTTGACTGGAAAAATGGGGGGGTTGTCTTATGCGTGGGTCGTCTTATACGCCGGAAAATACGGTACGTTATTATTTTGGTTTTATTATTATTATTATTATTATTATTATTATTCTCAAGGTGGCTAACAGGAAATTTAAAACAATACTGATTAAAAACAATACACAGACGTTAAAAACAGTATTAATATAGCGCTTGAAAACAAACCATTTCTAAAGTGAAAAGCATGAAACATTAAAATAGTAAAATGTATTTTTAAAAGGATATGCAAACCTTAAAATCTGCACAGTGTTTAAAAGCCCAACCCTCATCAGTTCGAAAATACCTGACGGCACAAAAATGATTTTACCTGTCGCCAAAAGGAGAGCAGGAATGGAGCCATCCTGGCCAATCTAGGGAGAGAATTGCAAAGTCTGGGAGCAGCCACCAAGAAGGCCCTGTCTCTCTTGCTCCCAAGACTGAGAGGGTGGTAGGACTGAGAAAAGAACCTCTCCAGATGATCTTAGAGCTCTGATGGGCTCCTAAAGGGAGATACAATCCTTGTGTGTGATGGCATTAGAACGGGATGAGGAACATATGGCCCATGTCCACATTTGGCCTTCAACTGTCCCTGGAATCCATCCGCATTCCCCCCCCCCTCAATTTTTTTATAGTTTACAAATTTTAGATTTTTTTTCTTCCCAGAGAATCACACTCCAGTTCTTGTAAGTTGAGCAAAAATGAGCCCCAGACCTTCCAAAGCGGTCCATGTGTGGGTTAAAAATGTCCCCCGCCTTGAATGCAAAGTGAAGATGTGTGTTCAGGCTTGATATGACACCAGAGTGCATCACAGGAAGCCACCGTCTGTAATGTCTGGTTGCTCCCGCTGTGTGTGTGCTTGTGTGGAGTATTTAAATCACAGACACAATCCTGGGACCCTCCAGGGACTGCGACTCCTAGCATTCATCAATGGCTTTGGCTGCTAGGATCCAGCAACATCTGGAGGGCTGTGTGATTTCCTCCCTCTCCTCCCAGGTTAAACAAACCACAGACTTCTCATCTGCATTTTGCTTATTGATAATGTCCAACTGTTCTGCTTTGTCTCCTTCCCCCGGTTTGTTGTCAATCTGTTTCTCTGTCTCATTAGAGGTGAGACAGGCCAGACTGTGGTTCAAAAGTTGGCCAGAAACAAACCACAGATAAAAACTGGAGACTGATAGAAGGCTTCAGAGGCCAGAAAAGTGGGATCCAGGAGACACAATATGCCCACGTCTGGCCTTTATGGTTCATGAGCCCTGGTTAGGAGCACAAATAACTGGAGGGCAAAGGGTTTTTGAGAGCCAGGTTCAAGTTTTGCATTGAGCTGTGCAACTCTCTGGATGACCTCGCACAATTGGTTTTCTCCTCTCAACCTGGCCCACCTCACAGGGTGGTTGTGAGGACAAAGGGCTAGCCATTTTCCCCTGTGAATGGGAAAGTCTGTCTTCTCAGCCAGAAGGACTACAAATGTCCATGGAGGGAGAAGGAGGAGGAAGAGAAAGATGAGAGATTCTCACACTCCTAGATTTTGCAGCCATATTCAATAACTTCCTTTGAAGATTGTGTAAAATTGCAGAATCTATTACACAGCCCATGGGTATGCAAGGAGGATTTCTATATTCCACATCCTCATTTCTGGTCCTCTAATTTGTACATTATGCAGATTAGTCTAATTATGCAAAATAAGCTGACATGCATTCATTTGTGCAAACTCTGCACATTAATTGTTGTGGCGGTTTTTTTCTTTCCACTCTATTTCAACCCTCATACCATTCTGACAGTTACAACTAAGCTAACCTGAGAGATCCAGAACAGAGTAATGTTTGAAGTGCTGCACTGGCCATAGGGAGACCCAGGTTCAAATCTCTGCTTGAGCATGGAATTTGCCATGTGAGCATGGGCCACCACTAGCTACCATTTGCTTCTTGCACTCTGCTGCTCACACAACTCCTTCTCCCATCCATCCTATGCACTCCCTCACTTCACATTGAACCATCAAACTGCCATTCTCCTTTTCTCCTTAGACTAGTGATTCCCAAACTTTGGTCCTCCAGGTGTCTTGGACTTCAAATCCCAGAAGCCCCAGTCAGCTTGGCCAACAGTCAGGAATTATGGGAGCTGAAGTCCAAAACATCTGGACAACCAAAGTTTGGGTAACACTGCCTTAGACAATCCCACTGGCACTGCTCACTCCTCTTTCCTCCTACGCTGTCTATCATCATGTTTCCCCGTAATACCTCCCCTTCTTTCTTCTTCTACTCTACCATGCAGGCCACTCATTCCATCTTCCGTGCTACTCCTTCCCTTAGTTTACTTTGTGCCTGCACAGACATCCCATCCTTTTCTTATAGAATCATAGAGTTGGAAGATACCCCAAGGGGTCATCCAATCCAACCCTAATCTGCCATGCAGGAAGATACAATCAAAGCACTCCTGACAGATGGCCATCTACCCTCTGTTTAAAAAACTCCAAAGAAGGAGACTCGACCACTCTCCAAGGAAGCATCTTCCACTGTCGAACAGCTCTTACTGTCAGGAAGTTCTTTCTAATGTCGAGCTGGAATCTCTTTTCCAGTTTGAGTCTATTGCTTTATGTCCCTGCAGAGAACAAATATGCTCCATCCTCAATATGACATTCCTTCGAATACTTAAACATGGCTATCATATCACCTCTTAGCCTCCTCTTCTCCAGGCTAAACCTACCCAGCTCCCTAAGTCGCTCTTCATTGGGATTTATAGTTTCCAGATTTTTCATCATTTTGGTCACCCTCCTGTTTTGCACTTGGGAAGCTGGCCAAATTCCCAGCTTGAAACCTCAGCATCTTAAAGCAGGGAGAAAGAGGAGAAGAACGTTTTACTCACCGGGTTGTCTTCAGAAAAAAGCAGTGGCCATTCAGTCCAGTCTAGGTCCTTCAGTAGTCAGTCCGCTAAAGCAGTCCAAAGTCAGAGTCCAGGCAGAGTTCTAGGCAACAGGCCCAAGGAAGGAGGCACCAGCGTGGCTTTCTCCCAATAAAGGTGGATAGTTGTCAGCCATACTGGACCAAGGGAAGTGCTGGGATATTTACAGCCTGTACAGATCTCACAGGTGCTCCCTATTCTTACTTAAACATTGAGAATGCCAGCATCTCTCCCTTTCCTAGTGTCTCTCTGTGGGGTTAAGCACTAGTAAATCCGGCTCTTCATCTTAGGGTCCTGGTTGTAATGAACTTTGTGGTCCTAGGAACTTGGTCCCAGTGCTGCTGGTCCACCTCCCAGGCTGTTGGCATTGCTGCAGCCCTGGTATGCCTTCTGGGCACTCAGCCTTCAGACTTAGAAGATATGCCTGGATCCTAGAGGTGAGAGGCATGACACTTCACTCCTGCAATGTCCTTCATTGTGTTTCACCATAACGCCGCCTCTCCTTGCTTCTTCCACTCTGCCATGCAGGGCGCTCACTCCTTCTTCCCTGCTGCTTCCTCCCTTGGCTCCTTTTGTGCCCACACAATGTACCCCATCACTTTGCAGGCTCCCTTTGTGCCATCACTTTGTGCCCACACAGTGCACCCCATTGTTTCCTTCACTCCACTGCTTGCGCTGTCCACTCTCCCTTCCTTCCTGCTCCTTGTGTCCTCATAAAATTTCCCCTTGCCTTGCTGCTTGCATCTCTGTTGTTACTTGTGTCCAGTTGTTGAGCTGGCACCTCATTTCCTTCCCCTCTCCTTCATTTTGTCTCGTGACTTGAAGGGATGCCATATTGAGGATGGAGCAAGCTTGTTTTCTGCTGCTCCAGAGAATAGGAGGCAATGGACGAAAGCTACAGAAAAAAGACATTCCATTAAACATTAGGAAGTACTTGCTGACAGTAACTAAGAGCTGTTCAACAGTGGAAAACACTCCTCCAAAGCCTCTTTCTTTGGAGGTCTTTAAACAAAGGCTGGGTGGCATCTGTCACCGGGGGTGCTTTGATTGTGAGTTCCTGCATGGCAGGGGGGGTTGGACTGGGTGGCCCTTGAGGTCTCTTCCAACTCTATTATTCTATGATTCTATGACTTTGCAGTGCCCCCTTCCCTTGCTTCTTGCACCTCACTTTGCATCCGTCCCTTGGCTACAACTGCTTACTGGCCCTTCCTTGCTTCTCACAGTACCGCTTCTCACTCTCCTTCCCTCCTATGCCCTTCTTCACCTCACTTCATGCCAGTGGCATACCTAGAATATGTGATACCCAGTGGTAATCATTTTTTAATACTCCTTCCTCTGTACTTTTGTGGTAAAAAGGAGTGAGAGGATGAGGCCTTTCCTCACATCAATTTGTCTGGCTTTTGCCCTTCCAGTTTTAAGGATGCTTAAGAAGCATCGTTTTTTCTCTTCTTCTCCTTTTTTATCCTTGCTAATATATATATATATATATATATATATATATATATATATATATATGTATATATGTATATCCCATTAAAACTGCAGCACCATCTCCACCGCTCCAGGCTCCCTTTGAAGCCCTAACTCTGGCCTTTAAAAACACTGACCGGTCAGCCTTTAATGGCAGGGTTGCCATGGAGACCGGCCTAGCTGCCTGCATGAAGCCTTTCCCTGACAAATCAAACTTATGCAAACTTCCATGCCAGGGAGGATAAAAAGGAGTTTTTGTGAGGAATGAGAGAGAGAAAAAAAGACATTTCCTTTGTACTTGGATATCTCTAGGAGATGATGATGATGATGATTTGTTGTTGTTGTTTGTTTGTTTCAGCATTGTGTTTTGTTTTTAAGCTTAAAAAGAAAGATTATTCCAGCTCTGAAAGTGTAGAAAGCACATTCGTGAATGGTTATTTGACCAATTAATTCAGCCGCCGGAGGCAAAGTTGTGTCGCTCTGAACAAGAATGCCATCCCCGATCAAGTCTGGTGACTGCATCCGTCCGCACTGCAGAAATAAACCGGTTTGACACCACTTTAATTGCCCTGACTCAGTGCTTAGGGAATCCTGGGAACTGTAGTTTATTGTGACACCAGAGCTCTCTCTGACAGAGAAAGCTCAATGTCTCACAAAACTACAGTTCCCAGAATTTCATTGAGCCAGGGTGATTAAAGTGATGTAAAACTGGGTTATTTCTGCTGTATGGATGTAGCCTGAGCTGGCAACATACTATATTTATATACAGATATAGTGGCTATATACAAATATAAGCTACATTTATACAAACATAGCTTGGGAATAGTCATGCTGGCTGTAGGATAATAGGAGTTGCAGTTTGAGAGCAGTTGCCTTTTTCCAAGTTCTGAGTGTCATCTAGCTTTGAACGTAGAAAGAATTTACCAAGATGACAAACCAAAGCTTGCACTAACCATCATTTATAGCCTTAAATGAATTTATAGTTTCTGAACTTCAAGGTAGCTGAGATTTTGAGAATTAGGAGCTGCTTGTTTTTGTGTTCTGTCTGACCAACATATTGGTTTTGGAGCTTCCAGATGTGGAGCAATAGATGCCATAGCAAACTATAGTTAATGCAAACAGTGGTTTGCCATCCTTCTTTGAATCATGGACCAATGGGACTGTGCCACCGATGGATCTCTTTCACCGAGAAGAACCCCCTTCCCCTATTTGCTCTGGCAATCCTTCCGAAAAGTTTTAGTTATGACGTTGTACCAAACCATGTTTAAGGAAGGGCATGTATGGTTTGGTGCCATGTCTGAATTTACAAACCATGGCTTGCAATTGGTTGACAAACCAAAGATCAGCAACAAGCTCACGTTTCAAAGGGGGTTTGCAAAACATATATGCTTTATGCTAAATATAGTATTTGTGATGACATCTGAATTGCCAAACCCAGCTTCTGTCTTCATTGTGCTGGCCAAGACTGCTGGGAGTTGTGATCCAACAACATCTCCAAGGCCACAAGTTGCTCACTTTTTATATTAAAAAACACTTTTAATATACAATAACTGGTTATGAAAACTGCAGCTGGTGGAAACTAGGGAGAAGCACCAAGCCCTGTCCTCCACCCTCCCGAGGGAATGCCTCTTCCTATAAAGCAGAAAAATTACTTTTCAGGACTATAACCCCCAGAATCCTCCAGCCAGCATAGCCAGTAGAAGAATTGTGAAAATTGCAGGTGGCAGTCATTGTCTGAGGAGAGACGCCAAGTCTAGTTCTTCACCTTCACAGGAGGGGATACCTCATCTAATATGTCTTCTGTTTTAGATTACAACTCCCAGAATCCTCTAGATAGCAGAGCCAGTGGAAGAATCATTTTTCTAGGCTCTGTGCAGGCATACTCTCTTTTTTCTTATAGATAGATGCTCATTGGTTAGAGCAATCCATTCTTTTCTTGAGTTTAATGTACCTTTCTGGAGGATGAATCCTAGATCCAATGGGTCTATATGTGTTGGGGCTTTCATGTGCGTGTGTGTGTTAGTGTGTCAAAGTATCCTAAATATCAACTTTTTTGTATATATCTGTCTGTGTGTTTCCCATCTAGGTAGAAAATGGTGCTGAGTATATCTTAGAAACCATTGACTCATTGCAGAAACACTCCTGGGTGGCGGATATACAAGACTGCATAGATCCTGGGTAAGGATGGCATCCCCTTGAACTGCAGAGGCAAGGCTGGGTAAAGATGGTAGCAGTCCCCAAACATTCGAATAACAGGACTCCTTTTCTTCAGGCTTGCAAGCTTTATGGTTGAGGTGCTAGGTTTATTTTTTGGTGCAGTAGATCAGGCTCAGCGGTGCTGCCAAGCCAAGGGTTGGGGCCGACCCAGTTTAGGTCCAAGTGTGGAAGCACCCCTGGGCATCCCTCTTGCTGTGACCATGGTCTCAGTGGTAGATGCCCCAGTGTGCCACCCACTTCTTCCTTTGCTCTGCGGCTGGAAATGAGGTCAGGGTTGGTGATAAATCCTCCTAATCTTTGCAGAGCACAGGGAGAAGAGAAAGCTACACCTCCTTCTTCAGTGGCGTTTCAGTTGCACCACTGATGATCCAGTCTCACTCATAAGATCTTGTCATGTCAATAGTGATTACGTCTTTGGCAGCTCAGTCTCCTCCTCTGCAATTTTCTGGGCAATTTCTGTTCCTGTCCAAGATTTTGTGTGGTATCTGCACCATTCCCTTCTGACCTTTAGGTTTGCTTAGGTTCCTTCTTCTGTTGTTTTCCCTCATTCTTTGCCTGCCATGTTCTGGAGTTTTCTTGCTATTATTTGGGGGGGCAAAGAAACTCCTTTGTTATGATAGTTCTGTGTAAATTACAGCAGTCTCTCTCATTCTTCCTTTAAGCCAGGAGTGAAAAACTCATGGCTAAGGATATGGGGGGTGGAAGAGATATCTCCACTCCCAAGATTTTAAACGAATCCAGTCATCTTCATATTACAAGACTGTCCAGTAAGCATTTGCAAATCACCTTGGGAGATCTCTTTTCTAACACAAGACAAAGACTCCAAAAAATTTTTGATCATGGTTTTTACAATTTACACACATAAAAACAGTTTGCATCAGATTCTTGTTTCTGTGCAAAACTGATGTCTTGTTTTAGTGTTGTACTAGGACTCTGGAAGACCAGGGTTCAAATCCTTGCTCAGCCATGGAAACCCCCTTGTGAAGACACACTCTCCGTCTAAGAGGAAGGCCATGGCAAACCTTCTGTGGAAAAAAATCTAGTTGAGATATGATGATGATTTTTTTAAACCTAATATGATACACTGGTTTAAGTGTTGGTCTAGCATTTTGGGAGACCAGGTTTGAATCATTGCTCAGTCAGAGACACCCACTGGGTGACATTGAAAGGATCACCATAAATTAGAGGTCAGTTGAACAACAACAAAAGTTAAACCCACATATACACACAGCAAGTACGAAAGGAGATTCTGATTGACCAGGAACATATAGACAACCCATTCCATGCAGCTCCACTGATTTATGCAGCAAGATGACCATTTTCAGATATTCCTGATACTATACATTTTGGAGAAATGCTCAAAAACCACTTGCAGAAATGCACACCTTTTCCCAGAGGCTGAACTCCCCCTGCCTGCCCACCCCATTCATTTCTATCTGTTGAGGAGAAAAAACATTTTCCCAATTATCATGTGAGAGTGAATCAACGCAGGATTTATAATCCTATCTGTGGCCCTCCATTGGTTGGACTACATCTCCCATTATCCCTGGCCATGCTGGCTGGGATTGATGGACTTTGGCATCCAGTAGTAATGGACTTTGGCATCCAGGCTCCACAACCCAGTTCCAATTTATTTTATTCTTTTCTTTTTTAAGTAGTTGGATGAGTGATCATAAAATACTGTTGGCCCTCCTTATCCACGGATTTTTTATCCATGGATTCAGCATCGACGGCTTGAAAATATCTTTTTTAAAGTATAAATTCCAAATAGCAAATCTTGATTTTCCATTTTATATAAGGCACACCATTTTGCTCTGCAGTTATATTTAATGGGACTTGAGCATCCATGGATTTTGTTATCCACGGAGGATCCCAGAACCAAACTCTAGTGGATAACAAGGGCCCACTGTAATCTGAGAATTATATAATAAATACAGTGGCAAATACAGCCCCTCTGAAGCCATTGAGACTTCATCTGGAGGGATAATTCCTGGCATGGTTGCTCCCATGTGTATGTGTATAGCCTCTGGATGTGTCTTAGGAACACCTTCTACCCATTCCACTTGGTTGGAGAGAAAGAGAGAGGCAGGGGAAAGAGGTCATTCAGGTGTACTCAATAAGAAAATGTCTCTGAAATGCCTATGAGACAAGATCATGGGTAAATGGACTGCACATTGATTGCTTCAGACCCATAAGATGATTTTGTGGAAAGGCCAGAGGAAAGTTAGCATTAGGAGGGGAAGGGGGGTATTTCAGCATGCCTGAGACAGGAGGAGATACGAAGGCATACAGCAGTGTTTGTCAACCATCTGATGTGGGAACTGGCAGCCCCCCCACATATGCCATGAAATAGGAACAGGACAGGATTTGGACCCATTGGCTACAACTGTTTCTTTACTGGAAATTCACCAGAGACTGGCGTTACCTAACAGTGCCAGCTGTTTGGGTGGAAAAGTGGGAGTGGGCTTCTGTTTTCTTGAAATGCTGCTTTGGCTTGTCTACTGGCCACTGCGAGCCACTGGATGCTGCTGTAGGTGGATCTTTGGGTTAGATTCAGTAGGGCTCTTCTTACATTTTTATTGTTTTAACCTGTAAGTGTATAATTAGTGGGTAATGGTTCTGTCCTTTCATCCAGTGCACAGTGAACAGAATCCAGAAAAGTTCTTCTGGGAACCACAAATCCCAGAGTCCCCTTGGTCATGCTGGTTAGGGGATTCTGCAAATTGTAGCATCAGAATCATGTTTCCAATAGAGATAACCTCTTACCTTCTTTTTGTGTCCAACAATCTGTTCTTCTCTTCCTTCCAGGGACAGTGGCGATGATATCGAACTTGCCTCTTGCACCCAGGGGGCCTGCCTGCCAAGCAGGGTGTCGTCTTGTAGCTGTGAGTTCCTTGCTGATGGTAATAAGATTTTTCATTAAAATAAAATCAATTATTATTTTAAATACATCTAACTTTCCATAAAAATAGTTGGTACAGCGTCAGCCCTGGTTAGTAGTTGGATGGGAGACTGCCAAGAAATACTAGGTGCTATAGGCTATATTTCAGAGGAAGGAACTGGCAAAACCCACCTCTGAGGATTCCTTGCCTAAGAAAACCCTATGATATTCATGATGTCGCCATAAATGTACAGGCAACTTTAAGACACAAACATGCACACATGCATACTTTGATCCCAAATACCCTTGTACAAGAAAACATTTATGGCTTAGTTTGTTTATTTTCTTTTTTTTAAAATCTTCATTATTCTTAAATTGTACCTTACATATATTGTTTGTGGCTTAGTTTAATAGCTAACAAACTCAGGGAAAACCATACAAGGTACCAAATGTAATATAAAAATGAACAAAAAGTAACTAAAGAACACACAGAAAGTAAGAAACAAAGTATATATACAGAAAGTATCATTACACACACACACAAACACAGAGTGAAAGTAACTGTTTTGCAAAACTGACTTTACTGACAAACAGTATAGTATTGACTAAATAATCGTATACTACCAAAGTTACTGTTTTTCGTGCAAGCTCATACAACATCCTCTTGAAACTACTAAAGGATATATGTTATGAAGATTTATTCAGGCTTGATACCTGAGGTAGTGTTTAATCAAGGATATAAGACCTGAAGTTGTTGTTGTGATATAGTTCTCTGTGAAGTTGGTTGTTGTTCCATTACTACAGCTTGACACTTGGGGAAGTGAAGTGGTGTTTCCTTCAGGATAAGAGACTTGAAGTTGGTGGGATGGGAGACAATTCTCCCCATGTGTCCACCCCATCGGGGACATGATAAGGATTTGGTTCTTTGCAAAAAAGTAAAAATAAAAAAAAATGAGGAAACCACCTAAAGTCATTGAATATCTTATAAAAATGTGATTCTTTTCCAGATGTGTCCCGGTTTCAGGACAGATGTGCCAGCTCTGCTGCTCCACCAGACACCACACCCAATGCTGCCACAGTTATCACAGCACCACAAAGCAGGAGCAGAGACTCTACGGGAGAGTACAGAGCCCATGTGCCTCTGGAGAACTTCCTGCAGACGTTGGACTCTCCAACTACAGGGAGCCATGCAGCAGGTACTACATTTCCTTGGAGCAATGTCCAAGGATTTTATTTGCAAAGCAGGAGGTAAAAGATATTCTTGAAGGTGACATCTATAAAGTACTCAAAGACATAGCCATGTTAGTCACAGTGGTAAAAGATATTCTTGAAGGTGACATCTATAAAGTACTCAAAGACATAGCCGTGTTAGTCTGGAAAATCACTTTACAAAGGGATCTTGTAGCACCTTTGAGATTAACTGAACAAGAAAAGCTGGTAGCATGAACTTTCATAGACTTGAGCCTACTTCCTCAGATGCATCTTCTTCTTTCTTACAATTAGTCTCAATATGCTACAAGATCCCTTGGCCTATCTATGAGGTACAACAGTAGCTAAAGCAGTGAGATTTTCTGACCTTTGGATTTCTGCAGTCCTGTCTACTCCCCATGAAACAGCAAATGGCTGTGCAAGGGACTTCACAGGTTGCTCAATAAATTGTTTTTATTTACTGATCAACCTGTGAAGTCCCATGGGACTGGGGGTGGGGAACAGGGCACTGCTAAGGAAAACATGTGTGTACCCCTCACAGGATGCAGACCATCATCTAGCCAAGTTTCTTTCTCTTCTCTCTACTTTACTGTACCACCTTGCCTGAGGAAGAATTCTGCAGAACTCAGAAGCTTGCCCACTTGTGGATTTTGTTTCCTTGTTTCTGACTTCTTTTGTGTCTAAACTGTGACAGGGGAGGAAAGTGAGATGGAAGCAGAGACCAATCTCTTGGATTTCCCTTGGTTCCACGGGACGCTGTCGCGGGTCAAAGCTGCCCAGTTGGTGTTGTTTGGTGGAGCCAGAAGCCACGGGCTGTTTGTCATTCGGCAGAGTGAAACGCGGCCAGGCGAATACGTGCTGACCTTTAATTTCCAGGGAAAAGCCAAGGCAAGTGACTCCAAACCTTGCTTTTACTTGGTGCTTGATCAGAAAGCATAGGGATTACACAGTTGCTTGTCTTTTAGCTTTCCATCTGCCTGGAGAATTTTAAGAAAATTTTAGAGTTTTGGTTTGCAGTTTGGTGTTTTTTTTATATAGCAGGGCTACCATTTTCATACGTCTTTATGCCTTCCAGGTGGGACACATTGGCATTGTTGTATTTTGGTTTCCTGACAAATTTGAGTTGGGGGATGACTATAAATAGGTCATCTGGTTAGGAGATCTAGAGCTTGGAAGAGTTGCTTTTTGGATCAGAAGTCCCAGAAATTCCCATCCAGGATGGTGTAACTGTAGTCCATCCAGCATGGTGGGTGGGTATTTGTTCTATAGTCCCCAAACAGTCACATTTCTTAATAGTTCTGTGGAGGAACTTGGCAGCTGGTCTGAACTTAGGCATAAAATAAGAGACAAAGAAAGCCTCAGATAGCACCCACCAAAACCACAATCTCCACTTTGGCTTGTGAATTGCCTGGTGCCTAGCACAGGGTGCCTTGTGTCTGCCAGGCAGAACTTGAGACAGACACATTGGCTCATTTGCTCCATCTGCAGAGACGGAGACAGAGAAATTTGATGTGGGAATGCCCCAGCTTGCCTTGAAGATGCGATGGCGTTTGATCCTCTGCCATGGCTTTGGGTGGTTGGGGAGGGAGGCACCATGTATACACACACACGGAATAGGTTCAGTGCTGGCAGCTTTGACATTGTGTTGTTGTTGTTGTCCAGGATCTGTGTGTGTATGTGTTTGAAGTGTTACCCAAAACAGCAGCTCTTTATACAAACTCTCTTTCTTTTTCATATTGTGGACAGGCTCATGCTCTTCCTCCACCCTTTATTCCATGCATGTTGGAGCTATAGTGACTTCTACCAAATTACTGCTAAATGTGGTGCCTTTTCGTTCACTTTGGAAGACAGCTGCAGTTTTGTCACCCACAAAGCTTTCCCTTTTAGCTTGTTAGAGGACTCTCTTCCCCACAACATCCTCTGGCTCCAAGAGTTACTTTTTTTCAAGCTCTGTCCCTACCTGCTCCAGTGCACATCTTTTTTACATGACTAAATAATTTTCTCTTGCCTGTCCTCCAAGATTTTTCATGTGGTAGAGTAGACAAAAAAAGTCCCCACTCTGCAATGTCAATTTTACAACAACCCTATGGTGTAGTTTAGTCAGAGAGATAATGACTGGCCCTGTATCATCTAGCAACTTCCATGGCCAGGCAGAACCTTAAACCCAGTTCTTTGGATCTAGTTTTTTTCTCTATAAAAATAACAGCTTTTTTTGGAGAAGAAGTGAGAGCTGTTCGACAGTGGAAGACACTCTCTCGGAGAGTGGTGGAGTCTCCTTCTTTGAAGGTCTTTAAACAGAGGCTGGATGGCCATCTGTCGGGGATGCTTTGATTTTGACTTACTGCATGGCAGAATGGGGTTGGACTGGATGGCCCTTGGGGTCTCTTCCAACTCTGCGATTCTATGATTCTATATAACTGAGTTGATCAGTAAAAGTATTAGAAATGTACATTATTAGTCAAATCAAGGCACAACAATATTAACTAAGTAGTATTGGTAGTCTTTTATTCTCCTATGGTCTTTCATGGTGTGTTGAAACTACAGTGACTGAGGTATCTAATAATCATTAAACCCACATATGTGTAATATTTTACAGCATCTGCGACTGTCCTTGAATGAAAATGGCCAATGTCATGTTCAACACCTTTGGTTCCAGACCATCTTTGACATGCTGAGGCATTTTCACATGCACCCCATACCTCTGGAGTCAGGAGGTTCTGCCGACATCACACTCCGCAGCTACGTGGTGGCGCAGAGTCCCTTGCCTGGTAAGTTTAGTTCCCGTTCTTGATGTTTCACATCGCTGCATCTGGCTAGAGAGAAGAAACCATGTTGTTGTCATTTAGCTACCTGACCTGATGCTCTGCAGAGCAAGAACAGCAAGTAAAATGGAGTCAAAAACCTTACAGTTTTTACTCAGCTTCTATTTAAAATTTTCTTGGTTTTTGACAATATGTTTAGTTTTCTGTGAATCCCCTTGAGAACCAGTTTGGTTAAGTGATGGTCAATTTTACAAAGTTGTAAAGTGGTGGTAAACCTTGGTGGTCAACTCTGACCACCGCTCGACCAAAGTGGTTCTCAAAGGGATTCACAGAAAATGAAACATACTGTCAAAACCTTAGAAAAAAAGGAATTAATGTATATTGCGAATAAAGTACTGTCCGTGGCAAGTATTTTAATCCTGGTAACATCAAGGCTAGATTACTACAATCTCCTCTTTGTAGGGCTGGTTCAGAGCTGCAGTTGATACAGAAAATTTTGGCTGGGCTTCTGAGTGGGGCAACATAAAGTCTGTGCTGAAGGAATTGTATTGGCTGCCTATCAATTATCAGGCCAGGTTTAAGGTTTTATTTATAGATTGTAAAACCCTGAACAACTTGGGGCTTGGTTATCTGAACTACTACATTCTCCTTTAAAGACACATTTGTTCCTTAAGGTCATTGGAAAAGGCCTTCCTGGTGGGGCATGTATGGGGTCTATTCCACATTTATTCGGAGCAGGGCCTTCAGTGTCATGGCTCACACTATGCAGAATACTCTTCTCTCTGGAATTTGACATTCATCAGCCATTTTGATTTTAAACCCATGTTGAAAATTTCCTTGTTTTTTCCTTGTGTAGTACAACCTACCACCTGGTCTATGGACCATGTAAACACATTATTTCATGTATACTTAGTTCACAAAGCAGATCCTGGGCATGACTTCTCCAACCAAACTTTGGAACCAGGCAAAAATAAAATGGAAAGAATAGTGATAGTTTCTTACACCACACAAAAAAAGAAAAAGAAAAAGAAAAGCAGCAAACATTTTATCCAGAGCTAACAATCTGCAAATGTGAAATGAAGCAATCATGTCAAGTATAATAGAATCATAGAGCCTTGCATAAGTTTAAAAAAAAATTGAATTTTCTAGTGACTACTTGAAGGCTTCTTCCAAAAACACCTTTTCTTTCACTAGCTTTCACAATTATGATTTTTTATTTTGCTGGTCAAACTTGCAGGTCTATGTTTTTTTAACATTCTGGGAAAAGCTGGTGAGGCTGGCTTATCTGCTCTCTGCCTTTATCTCTGTATTGCTTTTGACACATAGTTATTAAGGGATTCTGGAGGCGGATGCTGTTTACCTTACCTGTTGTAACCAGGTACACACAGTAGCATCAGCTAGAGTAGAATCCCATTCTTACCCACCTCAAGCTTTTACTAAAGCATGCTACTGCAACCTGACACTAAAAGTCTGTTTTTCTCTAGCTCTCCCTCACCTTGCTCCAAATGCTGATACTACTAAATACTTTCAACTAGACAGGGGATGAGAGGGAAAAGGCGAGCTAGGTAGACATAAAAAGATTTTGTAACTTTTTTTTAATCAGAGGCTATGTTAATTGAAGTATCCCTGTATTTTAGGTTGTGTTTTGTGCATATCATATGTTTTATTCATTCAAAACAGCATTTCGAAATCTCCAGATTTAATCAGTTTGTATAGACGTGAATGAATAAATGAGTAAGGCTGATTTTCCTAGAGTATGAAAGCTGCTCTGCCTTTGCTCTCACTGACATTCTCCACTTCCATTTCAGACGTCAGTCCCTCTCCGGCGGTGGCCTCCCAGCAGCCCACATGCAGAAATGACCTCCAGTCTCAACACTACTTCTCCAGCTTCATCCCCGTCACCTTTCAGCCGGCCTCCCCTTCTGAGGGCACCACCTCTTCCTCTTCCTCCTCCGCCAGCCATTCACTCTATCATCGGATGGAAGGGACCCTCAGCGCCCGGAGTCGGAGCAATAGCACTGAGCGCCTCTTTGATTCCTCTGCCATGGGGGCAGAGGATTACCATGAGAGCGAGGGCTCACGTAGCAGAACCAGAGCCGTGGAAAACCAATATTCTTTCTACTGATTGTGATTTTTCCCCCTCCTTCCATCACTCTACTGTTTCCTTCTTTCGGAACAGATGCTTTTTGGAAGAGACTCCGGTATGGCTCCTTTCACATCTCAAAAGTTGTTGGTATCTTCTTGGCCTCTGAATGTGTGCGTGTGGCACCTCCGTCTCTTTGGCCTGCAAAGAGTTTTCCTTCCTTGCTCTTCCTCCCTTATTTCTTTCCATTGTACAAACTGAAGGCTTCCCCTTCCTGTTCTGAGCATCCCGTCTAGGAGGGAGGCAGGGGGATGGCACACTCCTGGCGAGTTATACCAATAAGAAAATGAGTGAAAAACAGCTGTTGTCTCTTCCTTGTCCTTTGGGTAACTGAAGACTGAATAAGGAATGAAGAGGAGATGTGCTACTCTTTGGTCTCTAGTGGGGTTGGGGTCTCTTTACCTTACATCTGCCTCCATCTAAAGGGTCTCACTGAGTTGGAATCAGGATGATTTGTAACGTGTGTGGGAGAATTAGGAGCCAATTTTTACCAGGGCCTCAGATTGCTTTTGGCCCACCATCGTTTGTGTTCAGAGAGCCCCAGCTGGGAATGCTTGCAAAAGAACTGTTTCTTGGTCCTGCGGTCCTCTTTCCCTGTAAATTGGTAGGGTTCTTGATATTCATTGTGCCAACTCCTCCAAGTCCTGCCCCTTTCGAACCAAAGTACTGTGTGTTTGAAGGAAAGATGCATAAATTAAGTGCATATAGATGAAGCTGCCTGGCCTGTAGTCAGACCATAGATCTGTGTGGCCCAGACGTGGACAAGCTCAAAGAATTCAGGGGCCCATTCCCATCCCTACTTGTGCCCCATCAGACACGGCAGTCTCCCTGCAAAAAATGGCAAGGGCGGTGTTGCATTATGTTTTAACAGCAAATCACTGCTCCTGGGACCTTCTAGGAGCAGCAGTTCTCCTTTTCCTGACAGAAATGTTCTTTCTATGTGCCTGGGAGGATCCAGAGCCCAACCAAAACAGGTGTGGGGGCCATGATGTGCAGGCTACATGGTGCCTATCCATGGTGTAATGCAATCCTATATAAGACAAAAGCTCTTCAGAGAGTAGCATCATCTGTACTGCCTTCCATTACTTAGCTGGGTACAGCAGGGCTGGCGATCTGATAAAAGGCAGCCACCTTTTATGCACACTTAATTGGCACAACTTCCTCTCAGAACACAGCACAGAGCTATGATGTCCACTTTTTGCACAATACTCTGCAAAAGTAGCCCTGGGTAGTGTCAACAGAAGATAGTTGCAGCTCTTCAAAGGATGCATGCAGTGTGTCTGGACAGCCAGAAGGAGCAAGGTAGGTTTGGGTTAAGTACAGCAGCTATCTTGTTGCTGCAGTAACCACCAATCGGCCATTCTGAATCTTTGCCAAAGCTGTGCAGACAGCAAGCACTTCTCAACCATCACAGACAACTTCTTTTCAATAAAACTTCCGTGATGTGAAACCATTAATTTACACCAAAATTCTGGTAGCCTCTCACTTTTGGATTTTTCACATAATGTTTCTGAACAACCACTGCAAAAAAAAAATCAATGACCTAATACCATTAGATGTATAATGCCACTTTTGGGTGTTATATCATTAATTCCTCCCTCACTGAAACAATTCTTGTTTTCTGTCAAAGAGGAATGCTGTAGTTTCTTTGAACTGGACAAAATATTGGTTCAGATGCAAATTAAATCATAGTGCAGATTAGCATTTCTTCCTTTAAAAAGAAGAGGGGGAAAACCTGAAAGGTGGCATCTCTCTTAGAAGTTCAATGGTGCTTCCAGTCAAAATAGTCAAAAGGCCGTGTTCAGTTCTTCCATCTTCTCTCCTTTATCAGTCTGAAGAAGCGATGGGAAGCCACAGGAGAGGTCCGGACTGCTTCTAAAAAGAGAAAGGGACAGTTAGTCAATATACGCCTCATCTAGAAAGAACCCCTAGTTTTAGGGGGAAATTGCCACTTCGCTTTAGGTGAACGTTGTCGTATTCATAGCAAGAAAACCCAGCTATTCCACCCAGCAAAAGACATTGCAGCCACATCATACAATAATATTCTGGAAAAACCTTTGCAACATGGACAGTGTGCTACAAATGGAGATTGCGGTGGATGCTTCATATACACATGTCTTTTTCCATCCCCTTCCCTGCACCAGAAATGGATGCTTGATAGTGTTTGGGGGAACAGTGGTCCTTTCTGTTCTTGGGGCCTTCCTCCTCAACAAAGACTCATCCGCCTGAATAATTTCCTTTCTCTGCCCAACCTGAGAAGAGACTTGAGATTATTCCTCCCTCTTGACATCTCTGCCAATAAGAACAAAGAGGAGAAAGCAGACCGAAAGGAGCGTCGGAGTGAAATGTTAATTTGTAAATAGGATTTTTTTTTAAAAAAGAAAAAAAATGTGAAGAAGTTTTAATGTACTGTAGAAGACATTGTATTTACAAAACAAACCTGTAAAAACTGGAAAAAATTGTGGCTTTTTCTTTTTCTTGGTGGGGAATAAAAGCAGTTCTGCACAAACCAGTGTACTAGAAATACAACATTTCCCCCTAGCAACAAAGCAACGTTAATGAAGGATTCTTCTGTTAGGTGTCACTCAGAATCCAGGCAAGTTACATTTTTTAAGCAGAGACTGGATGGCTACCTGTTGGGGGAGCTTTGATTCTGTCTTCCTATATGGCAGAATGGGGTTGGACTGGATGGCCCTTGGGATCTCTTCCATCTCTAGGATCCTATGTATTCCTGCAGGGCAGAATGGGGTTGGGTTGGATGGCCCTTGGGGTCCCTTCCATCTCTAGGATCCTATGCATTCCTGCAGGGCAGAATGGAGTTGGGTTGGATGGCCCTTGGGGTCCCTTCCATCTCTAGGATCCTATGCATTCCTGCAGGGCAGAATGGGGTTGGGTTGGATGGCCCTTGGGGTCCCTTCCATCTCTAGGATCCTATGTATTCCTGCATGGCAGAATGGGGTTGGGTTGGATGGCCCTTGGGGTCCCTTCCATCTCTAGGATCCTATGTATTCCTGCATGGCAGAATGAGGTTGGGTTGGATGGCCCTTGGGGGTCCCTTCATTCTCTAGGATCCTATGTATTCCTGCATGGCAGAATGAGGTTGGGTTGGATGGCCCTTGGGGTCCCTTCCATCTCTAGGATCCTATGTATTCCTGCATGGCAGAATGGGGTTGGGTTGGATGGCCCTTGGGGTCCCTTCCATCTCTAGAATCCTATGTATTCCTGCATGGCAGAATGGGGTTGAGTTGGATGGCCCTTGGGGGTCCCTTCCAACTCTATGATTATATGAATCTATCAGTCTGCTGCCTCTGCAAAGGGAGAGTTTTGTTACATCCAGAATGGGAGAGTTCATCACTCTTTTTATGTGTGTGGGGAGAACACCCACAATATTCAACACATCTCAAATTAAGGGGCAACCCTTACAAATATAGGGCATATTTTTAAATATGTCAATTCTAGGGAATAATCAGAACAATTGCCATTTTGTAGGTATGCTAGTGCCCTCTGATGGACAAAATAGGATTGTTCAAGTGAATGCAATTCCAAACTGGATTTATATTGCAGTGTGTGGAGGCAATCATAGTTCACGAAAACATTTTGCATCACTTGCAGGTGGGGAGAGGGACGCAAAGGGAGTCTCCTTTACCCAATTGTTTACCCAAAAATGTCAGGCGGGTCTGGATTACGAAATCCTAAATCACAAAAGCAAAATAAATGAAGCCTTTCTGAGGCAAATGAATTTAATTTGTATAATCCAGAACACAGACTTGGCATTGCCCCAGGGGTTTGGAAGCTGTATAAACAACATCCCCAGCCAGCCCTGTCTATAATTCTAGTTCTTAGTGAAGGAATGGTGCTCAAAGAGACCGAAGAAGGGCACCCTGCATTGCTAGTTTGGGGTTTAAAAATGCAAGATTTAAAAATGCTTTGCCGTCTGGGTCTGGAAACTCTGGTACAATTTCTGTGTCAGTCTGGCTATATCTGAGCGCAGTTCATTTTAAGAAGGGCAGAGGAGGTCTAGAGTCGGGGAACCAAGATTATGAACGATGTGGAAGCCAAGTACCAGAAGAACAGCTGGAAGAGAGGTGATATACTGTATATACTCGACCATAAATTCAGAAATTTATGCCCCGAAATTGACCCTAAAACCCAGGTCAACTTATATACGGGTCAATACACTACTACTACTTAGAAAGGTCCTGAAACAAGCAAGCCTGATGCCTCAAGGCAAATGTTTTTCTGTGTGTGTGTGTGCGAAAGAGGCTCCCAGTCTGATCAGCAAGGCCAGGGGTAGGCAACCTTTCCCCTTTAAGGGCCGAGGGACTTCAGCTCCCAGAATCCTAGGAGCTATTGGCCAACATGGGATTATTGGCCAACATGGCTGAGGCTTCTGGGAGCTGAAGTCCCTCGGCCCTTAAAGGGGAAAGGTTGCCTACCCCTGAGCAAGGCTCTTCTTTCCATGGAAGAAACTCCCCATTGAACACCACTTCCTTCCCTTCCCAGTCCTATCTGCAAGGCTGCAAGGCTCCTCTTTCCATGGAAGAAACTCCCCATTGAACACCACTTCCTTCCCTTCCAAATCCAATTTTCAAGCCTTCTCTTCCCATCAAAGAAAAAACCCTTAGGGAAATGACTTGGAGGCACACACCAGTTAAAGCAGTGTTAAACTGCATCATTTTTGCAGTACGGAGGCAGCCTCCAAAGGTAAAGAACCGATCCTAAACCTTGTCCTTAAGATAGATTTCTGCCTCTTTGCCAAGAGAGTGGGAGTTTTTTCATCTGGAAGATGTCTCAGAAGGCATCCTTCTCAAGTGGGCTGTTGTCGTTTCCGTGAATTAATGTGTTTTTGCTAATAACCGGTATTTGAATCCGCCATCCCTCACCTCTTCACAAGAGAGGGGGGCTCTTCAAGTCTTTGGGAATACAACAAAACCCTGTGTTTCAAAACACCCCTCGCGTTGTTTTCCTATTTGGTTCCTCAGCCAAAAGCCTGATAATAAAAAACATGATTGGCACCGACTGACTCTTCCCTGTTCCAAAACCTAATTTATTCATTACTCTGGGCTGTCATCTGTATATGGCGACATTTAAAAAGTGACATTTAAACAAAAACACCTCAGGAGGAAAAGGCACCCACATATTAAAAAACAAAAACAAAAACAAAAAAAAAACAGCGCGGTGGTTGCCGCAAAGGATTCTGGGAAGCCTTGTTCCATTCCAACTGCCTCTTCGGCCGGACGTTTTTGTGCCCTCATTCATATTAATGAGCCCTCATGAATATATGCAGAGGATGAGGGGGAAGAGCCAAAGCTGAAATGGGTCTTAACATTCATATTCATATTGTTGTTGCTGTTAGCTGCATTGGTCATCCTCTGAGGCTGAGAGAGTGTGACTTACCCAAGGTCGCCCAGTCGGTTTCCACAGCTGAGCCGGGATTATAACCCTGGTCTCCGGAGTCATAATCCAGCATTCAAACCACTACGCCACGCTGGCTCACTGGTGTTTCACAAACTACAAATCCCAGGGTTTTCTGCAGGATGCAGAGAAACAGAAAGACAACAGTAAAAAGGGAAGAATGAGAGACCTCTACCAAAAATATCTGACAAATTAAAGCCACGTTCAAACCAAGGGCAGGGATGCTCTATGGTAGAAGAAAAAATAAAGGAAAATACAGGAACAAGAAGAAATAAAAAGATGCCGGAGGCGATATACAGAAGAGCTGTACAAAAAAAGATGAGGGAACGAATGACATTTGGAACGGGGAGCCGTATGAAGACGAACCCCAGATTCTAAGAAGTGAAGCGGAATCTGCAATAAAGGGAATGGGGAAAAATCACAGAATCATGATTCTTAGTGGTTAAGATGCCAATTCAGACGATCGGAAGATCGGAAAGTTGGCAGTTCGAGGCCCAGGTGCTGCTCCGGTCACTAGTCCCAGCTTCTGCCAACCTGGCAGTTTAAAAGCATGCAAATGCAAGTAGATAGATAGGTACCATTTCGGTGGGAAGGTAACAGAGTTCAAGGCAGTCATGCTGGCAGTCCTCAGACAACGCTGGCTTTTTGGCTTAGAAACAGAGATGAGCACTGCCCCCTACAGTCAGTTACGACTAGACATTCATGTCAAGGGACTACCTTTACCTTTTACATAGAACCATAGAATCGGAAGAGACCCCAAAGGGCCATCCAGTCCACCCCCAGTCTGCCATGCAGGAACTACCAAACATCATCTACCAAACAAACAAAGAGGGGAGAAAAAAAAAAAGAATGATAGAAAATTTGATATGGAAAAATATCAAATACTTTTAAGAAGATAAAAATGTTTATGAGCCCTTATGGGTAGATGCATCCCTCAGGAAGAGGGAAAGGGAGGAGTGGGCGGGGTTTAATATATATATTATATATATTTAATATATATTTAATATATATATATATATATATATATATATATACACACACACACACACACACACACATATATTCATGAGCCCTCATGAATATATGCATCGCTCAGGAGGAAAAAGATGAGTGGGCGGGGCGTGGGTATATCAATAATTCTGAGCCCTCAAAGGAAGAAAAAGGGTGAGTGGGCGGGGCCTTGATATATCCATATTCATGAGAGGAAAAGAGGGAGGAGAATCCTATTCATAGAAGGGATCCCTCAGGGAGAAGAGGGGGCGGGGCCTAGGCGGGAGTGGGAGGGGCCATCCGGCCCGCCCCCTCCCCAGCGTCCTTGTGACCGTCGCCCTCCCGTGACGTCATCGGTCGGGGCCGCGGCCTTTCCGCGGAGAGAAGGAGGGAGGGGGAGGGATGGCGGCGGGGACGACGCGGCCCTCCTCTCGGCCCCGGAAGGAGCCCCAGCCCTTGGTCATCCCCCGGAGCGCGGCCGAGGAGCAGCGGCTCAAGCTGGAGAGGCTCATGAGGAACCCGGTGAGGGGCGGGGCTTAGGGGCGGGGGCGGGGCTTCCTGGGGGAGGGAGGCAGCCCCATTTGGCCCCCGGGGCGCTCTCTGGGAGGGAGGGGCCTCCCCCATCAATAACACCCAGCAGCCACACAACTGGCCCAGCACAGTCGGAAGGGAACCCTAAGGGTCATCCAGTCTGACCCCCTTCTTCTGCCATGAAGGAATACACAGAGCCCTAGAATTGGGAGGGACTACTAAGGGCCATCCAGTCCAACCCCGTTCTGCCATGAAGGAATACATAGGATCCTGGAGATGGAAGGGCCCACAAAGGCCATCCAACCCAACCCCCTTCTGCCATGCAGTAACTCACAATCCAAGCATCCCTGACTGATGGCCATCCAGCCACTGTTTAAAGACCTCCAAAGGAGACTCCACCACTCTCCATTGTGTATTATTATTCCACTGTCAAATAGCTCTTTTATGGGGCCAATGAAAATACATCATAAGTCAGAATCGAGCCATTGTATTTCCCCATCACTGCTGGACGTGAAGGAAACAAAAATAATGGCAATGGGAGATCTAAAAGTATTTATCCTTGACAGCAAGAAAATCAAAATAGCGACAGAGTTCCCGTATCTTGATTCAAATATTGATTGGAACGGAGACTGCAGTCAAGAAATCAGAATCCTAGAGCTGGAAGAGATCCCATAGGTCATCTAGTCCGGCCCCTATGCAGGAATCCATGGAATCCCAGAGTCGTAGAGTTGGAAGGAACCCCAAGGGCCATCCAGTCCAACCCCATTTTGCCATGCAGGAAGACACAATCAAAGCACCCCTGACAGATGGCCATCCAGCCTCTGTTTAAAGACCTCCAAGGAAGGAGACTCTGAGATCATATCTTCCGCTGTCAAACAGCTCTTACTGTCAGGAAGTTCCTCCTAATGTTTAGGGGGAATCTCTTTTCCTATAGCTTCTATCCATTGCTGCATTGGGTCCTATTCTCTGGAGCAGCAGAAAACAAGCTTCCTCCATCTTCAACATGAGACCCCTTCAAATACTTAAACAGGGCTATCATATCACTTCTTAATCTTAAGACTAGGAATGGGAAGGGCAGTTATGAAAGAACTAGACAGGGACCTAAAGAGTGAAGATGTACAACTGAGCAGTAAAGTCAGAATCATACACGCCATAGTATTCCCTATTACCATGTGAGAGCTGGACAGTGGAAGAAAGTGGGCCGAGAGAAAATTAATTCATACGAGAGAATGTGATGCTGGAGGAGAGTGCCGAGGATGCCATGGACAGCCAAAAAGACAAACAAATGAGCCCTTGAACAGATGAAGGCTGTCCTCTCCCTGGAAGACAAGATGATTAAACGGAGGCTGGAAATGGTGGACCGATGAGACGTTCCTAAACACCTCTGAGAGGGAACCGGTCACTTAACACGGTTGCGGGATTGTCCGGTGACAGTTGAAATTTCCTTCTAGCAAAAGTGGAGCCCTCCAGATCTTTTTGGAGGGCAGCTCCTACCACTCCTAGCTACTGGCAAAGGTTGTTGAGAGTTGTAGTCCAGCTGCAACGATGGGTCACGCTTTGATACACTGCTGTATCGTATGATATTTATGCCCATGTATGACTGTGGCCCCTCAGATCCGCTTGGCACCCCTCCGAGGGGATTCGTCCATATGATGAAGCTACCTCAATAACCTGAGTATAGTCAGGAAGATCCTGAGGAAGTCTTAAGTTAGTCGAGCATCACCATCTCTGCCCATTTCTCATGGGCAAGAAAGGTCAGGATGGAGGATGTGTACTATACATATATATATATATATATATATATATATATAAAAATAATTGCCTCACCCGAAACCTCCCAGAGGAGGCTCCCGGTCCCTGTTTGCAGGTTTATGAAGAAGAAAAATAACCAGTTGTGGTTCCTCCAGCCTTCCTGCTGCTATTCAGATCTAGGTTTCAACCACCGTGGGGGGAAATGTTTTCTGTTTGTAGCAAAAGCAATTGTTCATCTCCGGATGTTGCTCTTTTCTCATTGCAGGATAAGACGGTTCCAATCCCTGAAAAGCTCAATGAGTGGTCACCCCGTCCACCTCCAGAATTTGTTAGAGATGTTATGGGTAAGTTGCTATTTTAAAATGGGTTCTTGGCTTACCTCCCGTTCTTTCTTAAGTGGGTTCTTGTAACAGTGAGGGGGAACTGGCTGGGTTCCTTTTTTATTTGTGGGGAGCAGAAGACGTTCAGCAGGGACAGAGGAGGAGGCTTGAAACTTGCTTCCGATGTGGAAGGTTCTTGCTAACCATGTTGCACTCTGCTGTTCACCATAAACAAACCACATCTACATTTCGCTGGTTGTTGGGCGATTAGTCCTCTGACTCACTTTGGTGCTTCTGAATCCCTGCCTCCGGAGATAAATGTGTCATGTGTATGAATATAAATACAGAGATTCAGGAAAGTGAATGATTCAAGCTTCAACTAATGGCCACATTGGCACAGAGAGATGGTGAAGAAGTACACAGGCAAACAGAGAACCGAGCTGGAGTCCCTTGGCCAGGGCTCGGTATGTGTGCGGCCACCATCATTCTGCAAGGATGTTCCTTCCTGAAAGCATTGGCCTTTGCTTAAAGACAAAAATAAGCTTCTAGTTTTAATGGCTGAGAAAGAAGATTTTAAAATATTTGGGAAAAGCCTGCTGATATTGGGGGGGGCGGGGGGGGACAGGATTGCTGAATAAGAAGACTGGGGGACAAGGTTTCATTGTCCTGGGTGCTTCCACGTTGTCTGTTGACATACAACAATCCCGTGGGTTTCGTTGGGTTTTCTTAGGTAAGAAATACTCAGAGGTGGTTTGCCATAGCCTTCCTCTGAAATATGGATGGGAGGCCACCAAAGAAAATCAGGGGTGTGGAGAAGGGGTGAGACGGATGGGCAGGAAGAAAAAGAGCAGCAAGGTTTCTAGAAGCAAAGTCAACAATTCGGCTGCTCTTGACTTCCCTGAAAGCAGTCTCGTGTGTGATCACATTTCCCTGCTTTTTCCAAAACTTTCAAATTACAACAGTCCTTTTCAGCCTGAAACTGATTCCCAGCTCATAAGAAATGGTGATGAAGCCACTTGTGATGCTGCCTTGCCCTACCTATTTCCTTTCCTTCCTTCCTTTATAGCATTTATTCCCTGGCCTTTAGCCAAAAAAAGGCTTCCAGAGAAGTTTATAAGATCAGTAATATAACACCCCAGGCTTTACCTTAGGACTCAGTCGCCATGCCTTCATCACTCCTGATGAAATGAAGGGGTCTTTGTGTATGGAAGGGTATCTCTCTTCTCTAAAATAACATTGCTATTCAGAGATTCCCTTTCATTTTCCCTCAGCAATCATGTTTGGTTCCCAATGCAGAACGCTCTCTTTAGTTAAACTTAAAACAGTATGAGCTGGGCCCCTGTACTCTGGCTGAAATGCTCATTGCATTTTGTTGCCACCACAGATGCTATGCTATGTGCCTGAAGGTATCTTTACCTCTAGCATGCTCAAGGAAGAGGTGCGTGTGTGTGTGTGTGTTTGGAACACTGTTATTTTATAACAAGTAAAACTAAAATAGCGAGATCGCTTTGTGAAGGGAAGCACACTGTTCTAAATCTACCCACACCTCTAAATCTAAACAATAGGCAGTGCTGGCCCTATGCTGTCTCTCGAACATCCGAACCCTGCAACAGGAGTGGATAGCTATGTGGAAGTCAGGTATTGATTTTCTCCATCACAGCCCTCCTATGGGCAACACACTCCTCTCCGACACAGCCCAGACAGGTCTTTTGGGCCTCCTGGCCAAAACTGTGACCAGACGTGATATCCAGGTGCCATTTTGACTGAGATATGGTTCAAGAAACAGGTGTTTAGGGGGATGTGGCTTTGGAAGATATTGGGGGGTGTATTCTGGAGTGGCAGAGATGTGTTTGATGCAGTTTTGGTACCAATATCGACCCAAAATCGCACAAAAAATTAAAAATTGAATGGTTGTGGTTGAGTCTGTCTTATCTGGCCCCCTCCCTGGCAGGATCCAGCGCTGGAGCTGGCAGTGGAGAATTCCACGTCTACCGACACCTTCGGCGAAGGGAGTACCAGAGGCAAGATTTTATGGACGCCATGGCTGAGAAGGTCAGAAGATTTTTCCACAAACCCTTTGGTCTCCCAGTTCGTTAGCACATGAAGTTTTTTTCCCCACGGATTTTTGATCCGCTGGTCCCTCGGGTCTTCTTTGTTCAGCAAATCTGGTTTGGGTTGCTGTAGGTACCTCTGGAGTATCCGGGATAGCGAGGATACCCAAGCTTCTGGGGTTGAACAACTTGGCAGCTGCCAGACTGCAAGGGATCATGGTGAAAATCTTTCTTGTGGTTGTTTGCAGCAAAAGCTGGATGAGGAGTACCAGAAGAAGCTGGAAAAGAACAAGATGGTTGCAGAAGAACAGACGGCCAAGCGAAGGAAAAAGCGGTAGGGCCATTGGATTTTGGTGGCCAATACAGAAACCCCCAAGGCCTACTAGGGTAAAACAAAGCAGAATATAGGCAACAGCAGGCTTAATCCAGCCCCAGTGGCTTTTTCTTTTAGCCCTGTGTAGAATCATAGAATCATAGAGTTGGAAGAGACCACAAGGGCCATCCAGTCCAACCCCTGCCATGCAGGAACTCAAAATCAAAGCATCCCCGACAGTCCTGATTCAGTGGATTATATGCTCTTCCTCTCTTCTCATTTTATGACCAGGAATATTAGCTCTTCCTGGAAAGACTTGGGAAGAAACTGTAAATCCAGAGAAGAAATTCCTAGCCTGTTTTTTCCTTGTTTGCACACTCAGTTCTTTGGTTTCTCTCCCTTCAGTTTCTTCAAGTAATGGGAGGAGTGGAGTTGGCAGTTAAAAGGGAACTAGAAAGTGGCTGCCATAGAAGGAAGGATTTGGTTCAAGTCCCCTGCTCTGTCAAGAGATAAGGTCAGGGCTACCATTCAGCACAGGTTACCATCTAGCGTGGGCTTTTAGTGGATAATGGTTTGGTTGCAGAGGCAGATAGAAAGAACTTTTATCCCAGTGATGTTTTATTTTAAGAGACTGGGCCATAGGAAAAATGTGTAGCCTGGGGTCCTAATCCACCCTGCAAATGTTCTTCATCTGGCCCATTGGAAATGTCCCCTGGAGAGAAAATGGAGATAAGAACTATTGAAGGGATGCTTGAAGCTGAATACCAAGCGAGGAACTTGGCAGCTTCTGGTTCTTACCAAGACCTTTTTCACGTCTGCTTTTGTTACAGGCAAAACAGAACAGGTTTTAGAGTGACTAAGGACTACATTTGAACAACTGTGTGACTTGGTTCCTTGCCTTCGGCCACTCCATGCCCCTTCAGTGTCTGAATCTGCAGAAGACAACAGTGGCTTCATTTGGTCTTTTTAATCCCTCTCGTGCTTTCTTTGCAGGCAGAAGTTGAAAGAGAAGAAATTGCTGGCAAAAAAGAGCAAACTTGAGCAAAAGAGTGAGACTGCAGGTATAGTGTTTTGTTTTTAAAAACAAAGTTGAGTCCATCAGGGCATTCTATCTTCTCTTAAGCCCCATTGACAGAACAGAAATATTCGGAGGCCACGTATTTTAGCAAACTGTTTTTTTAATGGTTGACAGCTCCCAGAATCCCCAACCAGCATGACCTATGGCTACCTTGGCTGAGGGTTCTGAAAGTTGATATCCAGACAGTCACTTTTCCAGACACTGGTGTATCTTCCAAAGAGCCCCCTAGGAGCTTATTAGAGGAAAAAAAGAAGGGAAAGGGGAAGAGATAGTGGGAAAGTTCTATGGAGGATCTGAAATTCTGTGGGCTAGGATGAGCCATGGCAAAGCAGTGGCCACCTGTGTAGGGAGCAAATCTCAATTGCTCTCAGAGCCAAATAGCAAAGAACTGTGTTCAAATATAATGGGGTCTCCTAACGCTGGGAGGCTGAGATTGCAGGAAAGACATCTACTTCCAAATTTGAGTCTACAGGAGGAAAGAGCTGTAGACGGGTGATGGGAAATGTATGGCTCATCCAGTGCACCACAGGCTGACAAGAATTGCAGTCCATCCACATCTAGAGGGCCCACCCTGGTCATAGACCTTGTAGCCCACAGTGGCCACAAGTCAGCTTGCCTCTCAAAATGAGGAGGAGGCCTCTCCCACACAAAGAGGCTGGCATCCTCTTAGCGACTTGCGCATGTGTCAGTTGCACTGTGCATGTAGACGAAAGATTTGCCCCAGTGAAACAGACGCATTCTCCTGATGAGTAAAGTTGTGCATGCTGCAACACTGCATGCTATGGCTGTGCATTGCAGTTGTGCTTCACGCATTGCATACTGCCCAACAGCACCCTGTCGCTGACATGCATTGCTCAGCATTGCTCTTCTGCATGAGGGTTACGTAGTGGTGGTGTAGTCTTTCTCCGCTTGTGAATATTTACATCGCGCCGAGGGGATGTTGGATCGCAGCCATTCAGCACAGTCTTAGAGAGGCTAGAGGTCTGTTCTGCCACAGAAGGCCTATCCCCGTTTGTTTGGGGAAGAACTGTCTTAATCTGTCTGGAGGAGTAAAGCAAATAGCCCCTGCAACTAGATGGAAAGAAGCTCATCTGGTTGCCTCTGGCAGCTCACAAGCAGGCCATAAAGCAAGGCCTTCCCCTTGATTTACTCCTGCTAACAGATACTTGGGGACAGAAAGCTTCTGAATATGGAGGTTCTATTTTCCTAGTTAATGGATGTCGGGTCATTTAATCTCCATGCTCTGAACCAAAAACCAATCATCATCATACGTGCCTTTCTTTTTTGCAGCGACAGATTCTAACCCTTTCCCAAAGCAGCAGACCAGCGAAGAAGAGGAGGAGGAGGCTTCCGAAGAGGAGGAAGAGGAGAAGGATGATGCTGTAGAGGCCAGTTTTGTGATGAAGAGATGATGGGGCTGGCACTGTGCGTCCCCTCCAGCTGCTGTTGCGGAGCCTGGGCTTTGAGCAAGAGGCTTCCTTGTGCTGATTTGGACTCTTGTTGCGAGAGAGGAGTGGCTGTGAGAATCCCGCTCTGGGTGCTGGTACCGGAGCCAAGTCAAACGAGAGCCTTGCTTCCAAAGCTTGCTTGCATATAACTGCTGTGCAGTCTGCTTCGAGGGTTTCTGGGAAAAGAGGACAGTTTTGTTCCCCAGTGACCCTCCAGTTCTTCTCACACTGCTTCCAAATAGGGCCTCTCTGAAAGTTAATGCTTTATCCATCTGTGTCTTCCCTCCGCCACTCCCAGGAGGCCCAAGTATGCAACTAGGTTTCTGTGGAAGAGCATGAACTTCACTTTTAGGCAAAGAACAGTCTGGACTTTCTTATAGGAGAGGAGCAAGCCTATTTGGGAGTATCTGTTAGGCTTCTCTTTAGCCCTTGCATTTCTGCTGCAAGCTATGTTTTACCATCACTGTATGAAGATCTCTCTCCACTTCAGAAGTGTGCTGCCAACTTCCATCTTACAATAGTGTTAATTAAAAAAATAGGGTACATGACAAGTGTATTTCTTTTTGCTTGCCTTGTTGTCTGATGTGATATTAATCTTCTCCATTAATTTTGTTAATCAGCTGCCAATCGAGATAGATAAATGGAACTTCCATGTTCAGAGGCACTGTACTGCTGAATACCAACGTGAGGCAATATTCAGCAGGCAATAGTGCAAGACCTCTCTGTCTTCATGCCATGAAGGATACGGGAGGAAGCTCTTCCTTATCAGATCTACTTGTGGTCAGACAGAACTTGACGAGGTTATTTTTTGTGCTACAACTCCCAGCATCCTCATGCCAGATGTTTGGGATTCTGGGAGTTGTTGTCCAAAAATAACCCAGCCCTTCCAGGATCTCTGTAATAATGGAGAAGGTCCTTTATTTTTGAAACACAGTGTCTGCCTGTGTTTGCATGGACTGCCAGGCCACCATTCTGGAGAATTCTTGCTTGCAGTGGATGGTTTTGCAGGGTTTTGCTTCTGCTGGACTCTTTCTGTTAGTAGGAACAGCTAAAACTAGCCAAAAGTTATTTTTTTTACTTGTTGTGTTGCCCTCAAGTCATTTCTGACTTATGACAACCATAAGGTGAACCCATCATGGGTTTCTTGGCAAGATTTGTTCAGAAATTGTTTGCCTTTGCCTTCCTCTGAGGCTGAAAGAGTGTGGCTCACCCAAAGGCACCCATTGGGTTTCCATGGCCGAGTGGGGATTCGAACCCTGGACTCCAGACTCCTAGTCGAACATGCAAACCACTACACCACACTGGTTCTCCAAAGGTCTGGAAACCAAGCCTTATGAGACTCTTAATTTATTATTATATTGCTGTATTTATTTATATACCGCCCTTTCCCCAAAACTGGGACTCAGGGTGGCTTTAACTGCACTGCATAACCCAAATATGAGATCTTGGTTTGTTTTGCTGTTTATGAAGTGTGGTTTGTCAGTCGAGAACAACAGTGATGTTTTTTAAATAGCATCATCTCTGTGCATGATATTCTACAAAGAGGAGGCTTGACAGGTCCTGCCTGAAAGGGATAGTGTTATAGTTTAGTAACAGAGAAGAAATGGAAGGAGAGGAGGGAAACGGAGGCATGGGTAGAAAGAAAGGATGTTTCATTATTTCAGTGACATTTGAGCCAATTTCCCGCAACCTGAGGCTCAAGTGTTCCTAACTGCAGTCCCCATATGCTGGATGGGGCTGATGGCACCCATAGTCCGAAAGACTGTGAGGTACTCCAAAGGCATCCTTAAGAGAAAGTGACTTTGGAGGAAGGATCTGAAATAAACAAGGGAGAGATGGATGCACCCAAAGAAGCTGTAGCAGGCATTGGGGAAGCCGATGAAGGTTGGGAAGCATAGCAAGGAACAAGATCTCTGGGCGGTTGCTGGAAAGAAGAAAGTCACAAGGAAGAATATAAAAGCAGTACGATAGCGGGATGAGGCTAACAAGCAAATGATTTTGGCTTATTGAGGGTTTGGATAATATGCCTGTATAGGATCTGGGAACAGACAGACAGATTTGGGATTTAGGAAGCATCATATGTTCCCACTTTGAGAGAGAGTCCAAAACATTGATTAGATTAGAAGGACGGGCCAAAAGTAACAACATGAACTTCAACAGGGAGAAATGTAAGGTACTGCACTTAGGTAGAAAAAACAAAATGCACAGATACAGGATGGGGGACACCTGCCTTCACAAGACTATGTATGAAAGAGATCTAGGAGTCCTAGTAGACCACAAGTTGAACATAAATCAACAGTGTGATGCGTCGGCTGAAAAGGCCAATATGATTCTAGACTGCATCAACAGAAGTATAGCGTCTAGATCAGTGGTTCCCAAATTTCATTCTCCAGGTGTTTGGGACTCCAACTCCCAGAAGCCCCAGCCAACTTAATCAATAACCAGAGGTTCTGGGAGCAGAAGTCCAAAATATCTGGAGGACTAGAGTTTGGGAAGAACTGATCTAGATCAAGGGAAGTCATAGTGCCACTCTCTTCTGCTTTGGTCAGACCTTACTGGGAGGATTGTGTCCAGTTCTGGGCATCACAATTCAAGAAGGATGTTGAGAAGCTGGAGTGTCTCCAGAGAAGGAAAACCAAAATGGTGAAGGGCCTGGAAACCATGAAGCCCTATGAGGAACGACTTAGGGAGCTGGGTATGTTTAGCTAGAGAAGAGACGGTTAAGAAGGGATATGACAGCCCTGTTTAAATATTTGAAGGGATGTCATATTGAGGATGGAGCAAGCTTGATTTCTGCTGCTCCAGAGAATAGGACCCAATGGAGCAATGGATGGAAAGGGGTAGGCAACCTTTTTTCCCCTTTAAGGGCCGAGGGACTTCAGCTCCCAGAAGCCTCAGCCATGTTGGCCAATAGCTCCTGGGATTCTGGGAGCTGAAGTCCCTCGGCCCTTAAAGGGGAAAAAAGGTTGCTGACAGTGAGAGCCGTGGGGGGGGGGTGGCTCTCCTCCTTTGGGGTGTCTCTTTCTGCTGCTCTCTGAGCATCCTTTCCACAGGGGAGGGGCAGGGGGCGGGGCCTTGGCGTTGCCTGGCAGCGGAGGAGGCGGGGCCTTGGCGCGAGGAGGAGGAGGCTGACGCCGTCGCCGTGGTGAGTCTGGGCTGCGCCGCACGTGCTGATTTGCATATTCATGAGCGGGGGGAGGGGGAGGGGGAAGGAGAAGGCCCCCTTTGTGTCTTTGCTCTTTCAATGGCAAAGGAAAGCAAGGGGAGCGAGCTCCAAATGGGGAAGGAGCAGGCAGCCCCCCCTTCCCAAAGGAGATCTGGGTGTGGATAGGCACACAATGCACACACACACACACACACATCTCCTTTGAAATTATATATATATATATATATATATATATATATATATTTATATACACATATATAGTGTGTGTATTTGTATGTATATATGTGTGTGTGTATTGTGTGCATGTGCGTGTGTATATGTGTGTGTGTGTGTATGTATTGTGCATATATATATGTGTGTATATATATATATATATACACACACACACACACATACAGTAGTGTGTGTATTGTGTGCATATGTGTGTATTGTGTATATATATATATATATATATATATATATAGTGTGTGTGTGTTGTGTATATATATGTGTGTGTGTGTGTGTATTGTGCATATATATGTGTATATATATATATATATATATACACACACATACAGTACTGTGTGTATTGTGTGCATATGTGTGTATTGTGCATATATATATATATATATAGTGTGTGTGTGTTGTGTGTATATATAGTGTGTGGGTATTGTGGGCATATGTATGTTTGCATTGTGTGCATGTGTATATATATATATATATATGTGTGTGTGAGTGTATATATACACACATACATATACACACACACACACATACAGTAGTGTGTGTATTGTGTGCATATGTGTGTATATATATATATATATATAGTGTGTGTTGTGTATTTTGTGTGTGTGTATATATAGTGTGTGGGTATTGTGGGCATATGTATGTTTGCATTGTGTGCATGTGTATATATATATATATATATATATATGTGTGTGTGTGTGTGTGTGTGAGAGAGAGAGAGAGAGAGAGAGAGAGAGAGAAATACACACAGCCTATGCTGAATGTGCTTTTGTTTATAGGCTAGCATCCCACAGACAGAATGGACTTTCCACAGAGCCATGGGCCCAAGGCCCTCTCTCTAGTCCAGCCTCCTTCCGCTCAAGGCAGCAACAGACAACTCCAGCGCTCTTAAAAGATGCCCTTCCGGCCTCTGAGGAAAGAAAGGCCTCCGAAGGAGGAGAGACCGCCGTTACTCCGCAAGGCAGCCTATGCTGCTCTCAAAAGCTCTCCTCTGGGAAAGAAAGGCCTCCTAATGTTGAGGTGGGATCTCTGTTCCTGGAGCTTGCATCCATTGAGGCTCCATTGGGTCCTATTCTCTGGACCAGGGGTAGGCAACCTTTTTTCCCCTTTAAGGGCCAAGGAGGGACTTCAGCTCCCAGAAGCCTCAGCCAAGTTGGCCTATAATAGTCCCATGTTGGCCAATAGCTCCTGGGATTCTGGGAGCTGAAGTCCCTCGGCCCTTAAAGGGAAAAGGTTGCCTACCCCTGCTTCTGGAGCATCAGAAAACAAGCTCCCTCCATCCTCAATATGGCCTCCCTTCAAATACTTAAACAGGGCCATCATATCATCTCTTAGCCATTTCTTCTCCAAGCTAAACAGACCCAGCAATTCCCTAAGTCTCTCCTCAGAGGGCTTCATGGCCTCCAGACCTTCTACCATTTTAATCGCCCTCCTCTGGACACCCTCCATCTTCTCAACATCCATTTTGAATTGAATTTTGAATTGTGGTGCCCAGAACTGGCCACAATATTATTCCAGGTGAGGCCTGACCAAAGCAAAATACAGTGTCACTGTTCCATTACGCTCTCTCTAGGAATCTCCAGCCCGACTCCATTGCAGAAGTTAACCATAGATTTGCACTGGAGGACCTAGAGATTCCTAGAGGGAACCTATCAAATCTGCAATTAATCAGATCCGCAAAGATCAGAGCCGCAAATGTGGAGGGATGGCAACATTTCAACCATTTCTCGGTTGCCTCTTGGCTCACTGGGGCCCTCAAGGTAATGGCACAACGGGGGGAAAAACAACCACAATGTTATAATGCACAACTGGAACCCGATCAAATATGCTCCAAAGCTCCTCTGTAAAACACTGGAAAGAGTTGCCTTACAATTGCAAGTGGAAGAAGGGGGATGCCACAGATTTGGATGGGGTGAGACACCGTAGTGGTTTGAGTGTTGGACTGTGACTCTGGAGACCAGGGTTCGAATCCCAGCTCGGGTGTGAAAGGCACTGGCTTTGTAGGATTTAAGCAGAGCAATGGAGGACAGGGGGGTCTTAGGTCTTGTACAGACTGCCAGAAACAATCCATCTTGAGGCCACTTTAACTTTCCTGGATCAGTGCTAGGGAACCACGGGAATTGTAGTTTTTTCTGTGCCTTTGAGCCTTCTCTGTCAGAGAGCTCTGGTGCCACAAGAAACTACAGTTCCCATGATTCCCTAGCACTGAGCCAGGGCAGTTAATGTGGTCTCAAGCTGGATTATTTCTGTATAGGCAGGCCCCTTAGAGATGTCTCATTCATAGGGTCGCCATGGGTCGAGATCGACTCGAGGGCAGTTAACAACAACAACAACAACAACAAACCTTGGGCAAGTCACACGATCTCAGCCCCAGGGGAAGGCCGTGGCAAACCTCCTCCGAAAAAAATCTTGCCGAGAAAACCCCCGGGGATAGGTTCACCATAAGTCAGAAAGGGACTTGAAAGGCACACCACCAACAATACAAGAGGGATTCCAGAAGAGGGAGACACTGAGCATTGGATGCACAGCTGTGCCTCTGATGTTTTCCTGTACATCTGTGTGTGTTTGTGTGTAAGAGAGAGAGAGAGAGGTAAGTGCAGGAATCTCCCTTGAGAATTTAATCTGAGCAAAGAAAGGGAAAAGGGAGCCCAGTGGCAGCTAAGACCTTTTTCTCCTCTTGCATCCCTGTGGCTCAACAAGGAGGATGCCTGTGGACCAGAGATGACAAACAAGAACAAGCCCCGCAAGCAACCGTCATCCTTCCAAAGGACTTCCCCCCTCTTTGCTGACACCATTGGCAGCCAGCACTGAAGAAGGCTCTGGTTTGCTCAGACAACGCCTATCCATCCCCCTGGGATTGCAACGGAGACTTGCCTTCTCCAGAGCCAGGGTAGGTAGGTCTAAAGGGGTTTTTTTTTGCCCCCTTCCCCAAATTCTGCTCTGCTTTTTTCCCCTGCTGCCTCTTTTATACTCTTGCTTCTTGTTGCAGAGATGGGGAGGAGGGATGGGTCGTTTATTGTGCCAAGGCTCTAAGGGCTGCGCCATGTGTGAGAGAGACACTGGATGCATCTGCAGTGCTGAAATCATCTGGTCCGACTCCACTTTAAGTGCCGTGGCCCAAGGCTATGGGATTCTGGGGACTGTAGTTGGTTGAGGCTCTGGTGCCTCAATAAACTATAGTTCCCGGCATTCCATAGTCTTGAGCCATGACACTTAAATGGAGTCAAACCAGATTATTTCTCCAGAATCTTTTCCAGTTCTTTCATAGCCACTCTCCCCATTCTTAGTCTTCTTCTTTTTTCCTGACTGCAGTCCCCATTTCTATCAAGGTTTGATCCCAGGCCAGATATGGGAACTCTTTGACTATTTCTATTTCCTCATTGTCTAGTTTGAATTTGTCTGAGTTCTCTGTGGTCATTATTTTTGTTTTCTTGATGTTCAGCATTAAGCCTTCTTTTGCACTTTCTTCCTTCGTAGTTGTTCCAGGTCTGTGAGGTTCTCTGCGAGTATTATGGTGTCATCTGCATATCTTAGATGGTTGATATTCCTTCCTTCTATTTTCACTCCTTCTTCTGTGTCCAAGCCTGCTTTCCTTACAATATGTTCTGCATACTATATTGTTCTGTAGGGTGAAAAGATGCAGCCTTGTCCGACTCCTTTGCCAATTGGGAACCATTCTGTTTCTCCGTCTTCTGTTTTGACAGCAGCCTCTTGTCTTGAGTACAGATTCCTCATCAGGACTATCAGATGTGTTGGCACTCCCATCATGTCTTTAAGGGCTTTCCATAGCCTTTCATGGTCTATGCAGTCAAAGGCTTTGCTATAGTCTATACAGTGCATGCTGGTTTTCTTTTGCAACTCCATTAGCCATTGTATGTTTGCAATGTGGTCCCTAGTGCCTCTTTCTTTCCTGAACAGAGCTTGGACTCTGGGATGTCTCTTTCCATGTTTGGTTGGAGTCTATGTTGCAGAATTTTGAGCATAATTTTGCTTGCATGAGAGATCAGTCCTATGGTTCTATAGTTGCTGCAGTCTCTTGTGTCTCCCTTTTTGTGGATGGGGATGTACATTGATTGCTTCCAATCTGTTGGCCAGCGTTTTGTTTTCCATATCTGTTGACATATTTTGGTTAGCGCTAGAGTTGACTCTGTCAGTGTGGATTGCAGCAGTTAAATTGGAATATCATCTGTTCCTAGTGATCTGTTTTTCATTATTTCTTAGTGCAGTTTCCACCTCATTTTTTAGAATTTGTGGTTTATCTTCATATGGTTCTTCATTGCATGTGTCCTTCCATTTTTTCGTTTCTTTTGTATAATTCTTCTGTGTACTGCATCCAACATCTTTTTATTCCTACCTGGTCTTGAATTATGTTATTCTTATTTTCATACAGTGTCTCCGTCCTTGGTTTGTCATAGGATGTCCCAGTCCTTTGATTTCCCAGATCTTGTGAAATAGATCTCTTGTTTTTCCCTTCTTGTTGTTTTCTTCTATTTCTCTGCATTGGTTGTTGTACAGTTGGCCCTCCAATTTTGCAGAGGATCCATTCCGGAACCGAACCCCACCCCACCCCACGAAAATGGAGACTTGCCAATATTCAAGCCCCATAGGCTTGAATGGGGCACTTTCCCCCAGGGGCGCATCCCATTGATCTTAACGGAGGTCACCTCTCCATGAATATTCAAAACCACAGACCTCAAGTCCAGGAGAACGGAGGGGCAACTGTAGTTATTTTCTTTATCTTTTCCCACAAGCCATTGTACTGTTGCATTCATAATTCTTAGTTTTGTTCCATCTCCCTTTTGTTTTTCTTCTCTTTTCTTTATTGCCTGTAGTGTTTTTATCCATGTTTTTTTTTCTCTTTCTTTTTGTTTATTGAAAGTGTCTGTCTGCGTTCTTCTTTTATTATGTCCCTGGCTTTAGACCATAGTTCCTCTGGTTCTCGGTCTATTATGCATAGTAGTGCGAATCTGTTTCTTATGTAGTCACTAAATTCTGTTGAGATATTATTTAGATCATATTTTAGTATAATTACTGGTTTTGTTTTCTTCTTGAGTCTTACTCTTATTTTTGATACAATTTATGATCTGTGTCACAGTCGGTGCCTGGTCTAGTCTTGGCCACCAGTATAGAGTTCTGCCATCTTTTACTCCCAATTATATAATCTATTTTATTTTTTGTGTTGACCATCTGGTGATGTCCATGTGCATAGCCTTCTTTCCAGTTGTACGAAAAATGTGTTTGCAATGAATGTTGGCTTCACAAAAATCTATTAGATGCTCACCTGCTTCGTTTCTTTTGCCTAATCCAAATCTGCCTACTGTTTTTGATTCTTCTTTACTTCTAACCTTTGTGTTCCAATCTCCAATGATCAGCTGACATCCTATGTTGAAGTGCTGTCTATTTCTTCCTGTTCTGCCTCTGTGGTTGGTGCATATACTTGGATTATGGTGATATTCATAGGATTCTCATGGAGCTTTACTGAAAGGTAATCCAAGGTAATCCACAAAATTAATTTTTCACAGTTCTATGCCTTGCATAGCTGCTCTCCATCCATTCCCCCAAAGTTTCGTGGTTTGGCACAGGGCAATTCTATAGAGCTGGCTGATGCCCATGTAGTTAAACCTGACTGCCAGCATGAGGTCCAGGGTTAGCTGGCAACCATGGCTTCTGTTTTCCCCGCACATAAGAATGTTTCATAAGTGTGTTCCTTCTCACTGTGTGCTTCTCTTCCATTAGCTAATGTTACCTGACATTATTTCTCTTGTTCAACTGAAGCAAGAGTTCTCTCTCCGCCCACCTCAATTTTTAATTTTCATTATTTGTTTTCCTTTTGGGGGGAAAAAGGTGTGGGGAATGCATGAGATCTTTCTCCTTTCCCTCTATCCACATGAGGTGAGCAGGCCTTGAATAATTGGTGGAACTATTCATGTTGCAAAGAGCAAGAGCTGAATTTTAAGAAACTCAGCATTGTGCCATGTGCAGGAGGGGGAATAAAAGACCAAATGCCTTTACTCCACTCTGGGATTGCTAAGCGACCTGGGATTTTTCAAACCCTGGCATTAGAACAGCAAGAAGAAGGAGGAAGGGTTTGAGAGAGTCTGCTTGAGGGGAAAAATATTTGTGAGTTTAATCGGCTCTCTCTTCCCCTCTCTCTCTCTCTGGAACTTTCCACCCCCACGTTCTGTTTTCAGAGTAAATTATGCAAACAGCACCAGTCCGCACAGAGCCACGTTTGCATATATCCCAGCTGTAGTTCTCTTGGAATGGGAGAGTATTTTGACAGGGATGAGTGGATAAAGAACAATCAAAGGAAGAGGAGGTATGGGCAAGAAGGAGCAAGGAGGATGAAAGAAGGTAAGGCAGCTGAACGGAAAGCAAACGACTGGTCCTTTGGCCCTATGTTTCCTCCTACGCTGGGCTGAAGAGAGACCAGACTCAGGGCTTTGTCAGAGCACCAAAGGTGGTCTCAAGACAGGAAATGAAACTGGATCTCTGCCTTGTCCCCTCCTTGGAAAAACTACTCTCCTCTTACAGAATTCAAAGACTTTGGCTGCATCTGCACTGCAGAAATAAGCCTGCTTTAACTGCTCAATGCTATCAAATTCTAGGATTTGTAGTTTTGTGAGATATTTTGCCTTCTCTGTCAGAGAACTCTAGTGCCACAAGAAACTAGAAATTCCAGAATTCCATAGCATAGTGCCACAACAAACTAGAAATTCCAGAATTCCATAGCATTGAGCCATGGCAGTTGAAGCAGTGTCAAACTGCATTAACTCTGCACTGTGGCAGCAGCCATAGTCGTGTTAGTCTGGACCGGGGTACAAAGAGATCTTGTAGCACCTATGAGACAAACTAAGCGAAAGAGGTTGGGAGCATAAGCTTTCATAGACGTAAGTTTACTTCATCCGTGTGAAGTGCCTAGGAACAAACCTTTATAGCTATGAATGTACTGACTGGATGTGCGAATACCAACAGAAATGCAAAAACCGGTAGGTAAGGATGTTGGTGAGATGGTAAGTTCAGTTTTAAGGATGCCAGGAAACCACTGTCTCTGGCACACTAGTTAACACCCCAGCCTCATGAGGACTCTCTTGGCCAGTTTATTCCATCTCTGGTCTAATCTGCGCTGCAGAAGCTAATGCAATTTGACACTGTTTTAACTGCCATGGCTCAATGCTATGGAATCCTAAAATTTGTAGTTTTGTGAGCTATTTAGCCTTCTCTGTCAGAGAGCTCTGGTGCCACAACAAACTACAAATCCACAGCACTGAGCCATGGCAGTTAAAGCAGTGTCAAACTGCATGATTTCTGCAGTGCAAATCAGACCTCCTTGCTGGTCCCTGCTTCACAACACATTCCAATAGCTCCCTCCACCATTCATATGGTTATCTACTCACTTTGACTTTATGCAGCAGATTTTCTCCTTCCTTTGTCCCCTGATGACCATCCTTAAAACTGAAGTTGTCACCTCATCACCATACCCACAAGTTTTGCATTTCTCCTTCAGAGCAGCCTTTCACTATCTCCATGGGTTCCTTTGTGTTGTACCTGAAAGCGAAGAAACAGACAATCTGAGGATCATTCCTTTGCTAGGAGGCTGAAGCCTAGGAGAGGGGGCTTTCTGGCTTGTGGAAGGAGAGATACCTGGCAGTCAACATGATGGAGACTTACAATCTTGGGAAAGTGCATGGAAATGATAGATCTTTTAATGGCTCCCAAGCTGTGACTGCTAAGTAGATCCTCCATGTTCAGGGGCAGTATGCCACTAGATACCAGTTACTTGGAGAGGCAGATAGTGTGTGGGGGGAGAGTATATGTTGGTTGTGGGCCTCTCTAGGAGACCCTGGTTAGCTGCTCTAAGGAAACAGGATGTGAGACTAGATGTCTCTTTGGTATGTTTGGGTATGGTCCCTGCTTCAAGATTGAGCCCAAGGTGGGAATTATGGGGACTTCCAGATGTTGGTGGACTGCAAATCCCATCAGACCTGGCCAGAAGAGCCAGCTGCTGAGGAATGCTGCGAGTTCAGATAAATGATACCTGGCTGGAGGTGGGAGAGCTGTATGATTTCCATCCCTGATTTAGTCCACTGTATTTTAGAGGTTGAGGCATCTTGCCCAATGTGGCTTGCCAGACATTTTGGTGGATTGTACTCTCTGTCCAGATGTGTTGCATCTCCTCTTCCTGAGCCACCAAAGTATTCACTTTGCCCTCTTGCAAGGATGGCCTTCCAGATTTCAATGAATTATTATTACTCCCATCATGCTTCACTACTGGCCAGCCTGGGTAAGGCTGATGGGAATTACAGTTCAGCCACATCTCCAAGGCCAAATGTTTCCCACTCCTTCCCTTGTTCCTTCTGTTCCAGAGTCAGAAAGCAGCAATTGCCTGGACGGTAAAATTGTGTTTCTTGTAGCATTAAGACTAAGGTAGTCTTGGGTGACCGGGGGTGCATCTACACTGGTGAGATAACACAGTTTGACACCACTAACAGCCATGGCTCCATCCAATAGAATCCTGGAATTTGTAGTTTTGAGAGGCACCAGCCCTCTTTGGCAGAGCAGACCAAAGATCTTGTAAAACTATACCCCGGATGCATTTGCTTTTTACTTTCCCTCATTTTCTGTCCTTTTTGCTTCTGATGTTGCCCCTACTAGTCTCTTGATCCAGTTCTTCTCCAGTCATTCCCTCTTGCTCCATCGGTTCTTTCTTGTCCTTCCATCTTTTATCTTTTCTTCAAACTCTTTCCTTCTTTGGCTCTTGTCCCATCTAGCTTCAAACACACAATTGTTTCCTCACTCCCTTTAAAACAAAACAAGAAAAAAATCCCCCTTTTTTGGATCCCTGCCTGCTCTCCAGCCATTCTTTGCACTTGAGCTTCTTTCTCCTTTATTCTCCGTACCTTAATTTAATTCTAACTCTTTTTTTGTTTTCCGTCTGGCTTTCAACTGTAAACCTTTACCAAGATTCTCTAGGTGAAATCTTAGTAATAATCTCTGATGGGCTAAATTATAAGGGTTCTTTTCTTTATCTTATTTTCTTTGACCTGGCACCAGTTTGATCAAGGCTATTGTCCTCCATCAGGATTTGAGGGTACTGTACACTCTTGACTTCTCTCCTGTTACATTTCTTTTCTTTTCTTTTAAAGTCTCTGTAAACTACTCTGTCTTTTAGATGTTCTTCAGTCAGAATCCTTCAGGGCTAAGTTCTTGGCCATTTCCCCCTAATCTCTTGGCAATCTGATTCCAATGTTTGTCCTGCAGTTTCACTCCTAACAGTTTTCAGGCTTGTACTATATTTCTGTTGCTTGCTCTCCTCTGTTCTTACCAGTGCTTCCAGTTGTCCGAAAATGGCACTTTTGCATTGCGTGGCGTGATAGTTTAACTATTCATCACTGAGAGACAAGGATTTGATTCCCCCCTCAGCCATGAAAACCCACTGGGGGACCTTGGGCAAGTGACACTCTCTCAGCCACAAAGGAAAAGAGAGCCAGAGCCCCCTCTGAACAAATCTTGCAAAAAACGCCAACAGCAACCCTGTGATAGGTTTGCCATAAGTCAGAAACAACCTGAAGGCGCACAACACCGAAAATGCCATGAAAAATAATTTAAAATTCAGAGGGAGAAATGTGCTCTTCTGGTGGAAGAACCAGAGCAAACTGTGCCCTGGTTTTAAAATGCCTTTGGAAGACATACAGATCCAATACATATTATGCTGCCTCTCTGCCCAATAGATCATTCGCTATTAATAGATATTAAGAGACTATAATTTTTAAACTGTGCTAAGTTTAATTCTTTTTAAAAGGGGGGGGGTAAGATATATGATCATGCATTGTTATTATGTATTGTATTCGTTTGTTTTAACATGTAAGCCCCTCCGATTGCTATTATAGTAGAAAAACAGGATACAAATAAGTTTTATTTACTTATATATTTATTTATTTATTTATTTAAGAAAGAATGGAATGAGTAGATGTGGAGGCAACCCCAAAGGGCAAAGCAACCCAAGGGAGATTCTGCAAGAACACGCACTTCTTTAGAGGAGCCTGGAATATTTACTTCTTTCTTGTTTACGTTTTTAAGGGATGGGAAGGTTTGGGGATTTTTTTTTTGGATTGCATTTTAATATATTGTATGGAATTTTAACTGCTGTAAGCCACCCCGATTGTTTGACAGAGGGGTGAGATACAAATAAAAATTATTATTATTGTGGTGGTGGTGGTTCTTGTTCTTGTTGTTCCTGGGATAACTATGGAATTCTTCCAGCTTACATGGTTTCCCATTTTGCTCCGATCCCTCTCTACTAATCGCTCTCTCTTTTCTTTTTCAGACTGAAAAGCCTGCAGGCAAGGAAGGACCCACGTTGAGTGCCTAGCGCATGTTTGGTTCCTTAAAAAAGATGGTGACGATTCTTTGAGGGGGGGGAAACCCTTCCCTTGGTTCATTTTCCATCATGAGTACCGAGTTAAACGTCCCTGTCGACCCGCCTGCCTCGGCTTGTTGCTCTGAGCCGGCTGCCAAGGGCATGGACTACCGGGACTGGGTCCGGCGCAGCTATCTGGAGCTGGTCACGTCCAACCACCACTCCGTCCAGGCCCTCTCATGGCGGAAACTGTACTTGAGCCGAGCCAAGCTGAAAGCTTCCAGCCGGACCTCCGCGCTGCTCTCTGGATTTGCCATGGTAGGTATTTATAGCAGCCTCTCTGCAGAAGCAATCTCTTGTGATCCATAAACCCCTTCTGGATCGGGAAATTTGTGTAGCTTGTTTCCAGTAACGTAACAGTGCTGACCAGAGTGAAGTCGTAGGCTTTCATGGCCGGCATCCACAGTTTTTTGTGGGTTTTTCGGGCTGCGTGGCCACGTTCTAGAAGAGTTTCTTTCTGACGTTTCGCCAGCGTCTGTGGCTGGCATTCTCTGAAGATGCCAGCCACAAATGCTGACCAGAGATCGGAAGCAGCCTGAGGCAAGGAGAAACATTCCAGTTTGTGTTCTGTCAGTCCATGGGGTTAACAACTGCTTTTAAAATAAATGAATTTGTGCACCTCTTCCACTGTTGCACCACATCTTTCAGGGGAAGAAACGCGAACACTGGAGGGTCACAGAGCTGCATCTTTCTTGAGCTGTTAAAGCCGAGTTCAAGATGGTGGTGGAAGGAGGCTTGAGGCAAGGCAGTTCCTCACCCGAGATAAAAATGGGCTACATCTCAAAAGAACTGCCTTTCGCAATGGGTTTTTCACCTTTTGGTTGACCTAATGAAGGTATCACTGTAATGTGTTTTTTGGGGCCAAGTGTAATTCTTAATCCATTTGAATACTTTGAACAAGTGAGCAAAGCACTGCTCAGTGGTGTAAGAGTAGTGTGACAATTTTCCCAGGCTGCAAAGCACAGCTCAATTCCACGAAGCACTGGTTTATTCCCACTTAATCTTTGGGAGATTAACAAGAGGCAGCATGACATAGTGGTTTGAGCGTTGGGCGATGACTCTGGAGACCAGGGTTCGATTCCCAGCTCAGCCATAAAACTCACTGGGTCATCCTGGGCAAGTCACACACTCTCAGCCTTAGGGGAAGGCAATGGCAAACCTCCTCTGAACAAATCTTGCCAAGAAAACCCCATGATAGGGTTGCCTTAGGGTTACTATAAATTGGAAATGACTTGAAGGCACACAGCACACAATCTCTGGGGACTGGTCAGGGATAACAGCAGCAGAATCTTATCTGTTGGATGAGGGACCCTCTGTTGTCTTTGCTGTTAGAGACACATAAGCCAGTGTTTGTTTTTAAAAAAAGCATTTTAAAATAACTAATGGGGTCTACAGTCTTGTGTGATTAAAGCTACCATTTAGATTTCTGTGCCACATGCAGTTAAAGCATAGAGGCGTCATCTCTGCCGAATGGGGCATACACATTCATTCTTAATAACCCGACTTTTCAGGAAGTGGGGAAAAAAGAGGACGGCCGTGGAAGAGCCCTTCTGCAAGATGCTTTTCAAACCACAGAATATAAATCTGCCTGTTTGTTTGGACGATGAGTGAACACCTCTCTAATCTTAGGCTTGCCTCGGCCAAGAAGTGGATGCTGTTGAGGTCTCTGTGAAGTGGACTGCGGAAATGTCGGGAAAGCTATTTTTGATGAGCTGGTCTCAACTAGGGTAGGACAGTGTTTCACTTTCAACAAGGAGACATTGTAGAAGCAGCACTATTTACAGGCTGCTCCAAATTTGTGTCTCACATTAACCTACTTACAATGTGCAGCAGTCCTTCTCTTCCCCATAGAGGGCTGACCCAGATGGTTTCCTCACTCCTGGCTAAACATGGCCCCACGGAGGGATTTAGAGACATCCAACCTCAAGCGGACCTTTCAGCAGTGCCAAGGCACATTGCTGTTGCTGCTGTTGTGTGCCTTCAAGTCGTTTCCAACTTATAGCAACCCTAAGGCGAACGTATCATGGGGTTTTCGTGGCAAGTTTCTTCAGAGGGAGTTTGCCATTGCCATCCGCTGTCTGGAGGATGGAAGAAGGGGTGGAATATCATGAAGGAGGCCTGACTGGCTGGTTTTTAAACAGAAACTGGGTGACCATTTGTCACGATGAGTGCTTTGACTGTATATTCCTGCATGGCTAGGGTTAGACTGGACCTTGGAGTCTCTTCCAGCTCTATGATTCTGTACTGTGATGGAGTCATTCCACCTGTAATACGGTCTTCCTCTTTTCCTTCTAACTTTACCGAGCATTATAGTTTCATTTCATTTCAGACTGCATGATTCCACTCTTTTTTTCTTCTCCTGGTTAGCAGTGGGGTTCGAGGGAGGCGAGACAACATTCACGGGGTGCTCATCTTCCTCTTCCAGGTGGCCATGGTTGAAGTTCAGCTGGAAATGCAGTACCAGTACCCCCCATTGCTGCTGATTGCCTTCAGCGCCTGCACCACCATTTTAGTGGCTGTCCACCTCTTTGCCCTCCTGATCAGCACTTGCATCTTGCCCAATGTGGAAGCGGTAAGTAACATCCACAACCTGAACTCCATCAGCGAGTCCCCCCATGAGCGCATGCACCCCTACATTGAGCTGGCATGGGGCTTCTCCACCGTCCTGGGCATCCTCCTCTTCCTGGCTGAGGTTGTGCTCTTGTGTTGGATTAAATTCCTGCCCGTGGACTCCATGTTGAAAAACGATACCACCCTCATCCAACAGACAAGCCAGCACACCGGGTGGCAGGCAGCACTCATCTCTACCATAATCATGGTCCCTGTGGGGATCATCTTTGTCGTCTTCACCATCCATTTCTACCGGTCTCTGGTCCGTCACAAAACGGAACGCCATAACCGGGAGATCGAAGAGCTCCATAAACTGAAAGTGCAGTTGGATGGGCATGACAGGGGATTGCAGGTCGTCTGATCCGCGGCGTGTCCACTTTGGTGCACAACATTTTCCTAAGAAGAACAAATGAAGATGGACAAGAGACACAGATGCCAGCTGCTTCCTCCTTGCTGGCATTCCACTGAGGTCCAGACCGACATCTTTCTCTGGTCTTTCATATCTGTGGACATTGCCCCCTTGTTAAAGCTGAAAACTGTACCTCAGCCCATGCAAGTGTTTAAAGATGAGCGTTATTCCTCTGATTTCTAGGTTGCTAAAAAAAAAAAGCAGGTTAAACTGAGGGTGTGGGTTGCAGTTGATTTTAATGGGCACTGGTTTTCCCAAGCTAAGAATTGTTTTGAGGGGTACTGATGTATGGATTAAAAGAAAAGGGTCTCTTCTTAACGGTAACTCTCTTACTGGCAGTAGATTTACAAACATGGCTTTCAAAGAGGAGCTTGTAAGTCATGAGAGATCAACATATTCTGTGGAAAAATATGGAATGTGACCACCTTTGTGACCATACAGGGGGTGTTTCTAGGGTAACAAATGGGGAAGAAGCCATTTGAGCCAAGATTTTCTTCCTCTGTCCGTTTTGGTTTAGTTTATTTGTTGCTTCTGTATTTCATACAGGAGTTAGTTATCACTGAGATGAAAATAATCTGTGTGGGCCCTTGGTTTTGTATAACTGGGATCCTTTGGAAGGATGAGAGGGAGTTTACTTTTAAACACAAAAGACAGAATGCAAAGGCTTTAAAAATAGGAACTTAGTATTTCATGTGCAAAGAAACTAAAACCCTTCAGACAGGAGGGTATAACCAAACTCTAACAAATGATTGTAGCTGAAAAATATAAATACTAACTAAATTTTGATCTCGAGAGGGTACATCATCCACTTGGAAAAGAAAGTGGTGTGATTTGTTACAGTGCACAAGGGTTTTGTGCTGACGGGTCTCTATTCAGATAGCCGCCATCATCTTCTGTTTGAACTGTGTGTGTATGTAGGTACACAGGCATACACGCATGTATAAAGTCATATGAGACAGGATGAGAAATGATTTCGGCTACATTCACATGTCATGTCAAGCCATGGTTTATGTAAGGCGTGATTTATGTAAGGCGTGATTTGTTGACTGAGCTGTGAATAACCAAACAGAGAGCCAGTGTGGTGGAGTGGTTTGAGCGATGGACTACGACTCTGAAGATTGGGGTATGAATCCCTGCTTGGCCACGGAAAACCACTGGGTAACCTTGGGCAAGTCAACATCTCTCAGCCACCAAGGAAGGCAAAGACAAACTCCTTCTGATTAAATTTTGCTGGATAAACTCCATGATAAGTTCATGTCGGGGTTATGTTAGAAACAACTTGAAGGTACACAACAAACAAACGAAGCACACTGCAAATGACTATGGCCTCAAGCGATCATCCTCTGCGTTACGTAAACATCCACATGCGGATTTACGCTACACTGAGCCATATACCTTCCTCCTGACTTACTGTAAAGCCCTTGAAGCCATCCCACACAGCCTTTCCAGGTTTCAGAGCAAGCAGGCAGGACTGGAGAAGTGGCTGGCTACCTCCCTGTAGCCAGATGCACAAACAGCAGTGTTGATACTCCCCAAAGAATCCCAGCACTGGTGTCCTAAATTTTCATCCGGCTGCGGGGAAGGTAGCCAGACACTCCTCTGATCCTGCCTCCTTGCTGTGAAGCACACAACAGGCGGATGAAACAGCTTCAGGTCTTTACAATAAATTGGGGCGGTTGCTATAGAGGAATGAAGGGAACGCCCACCACACCCAAAAAATCTAGGTCCACACATGCAAGGGACACTAATGCCTACCAGCGCCCTAGCCCTCGCTTTCCTAATTTCTGGTCTTTCCTGCCTTGTTCAGCCTGTGGGTAGCTGGGAAACAAGCCAAGGAGAAGCTACAGCTGCAGGTTCAGATATCATGACAAACCAGCAGAATTTGTATATTAACAACAAAACATGGCTTCTAAGTGTAATCTGTGACTGGCTGTATTTGCAGGGAAGGATTTGGACACAAGCTGTCCAAAAAGTCAACAGTTCACAACCTGATATTTCCCAGCTGAATTCTCTAGTGCCGGTGTCGGCACACACTTGGTTTTTGCTTTGGAAGCTGATGGTGTTGACTTTTAGAAAGGCCAACTTTGTACCTGTTAATGGAAATTAGTTTTCAGGCTCCTGAGCTTGAAAAAGAGAAGGAATATTCTGGTTGTCCTAATCGTTATCTAAAAGGAGTGCAGTTTTTCTTTTATGTTGTTAGGATCCACACAACATAAAATGTTCTTTTACGTGTGACCAACAGATGTGGACGGATCGATGCAAATAAGCTGCAAGACTTAATTCTGTGCATCTCGATATTGTTATTAGTGAGTCAGTCCCTGCATTTAAAACAGCATAGTGTCTGGAGTGCCTCTCACACATACAGTCTGCCCACTTTTGAGCCACTGTGTCTTATTTTTCAATTGCTTAGGTGTCCTTGCAGTTAATGTATTATGCCAACAGTGGGAATAATTGCATGGTACACAAATGGTTTATGATAACTACATTTTTTTAAAACAGAAAAGTACTTCTTTCTCTTTTTTTGGTAGGCCAAACAGGGTCATTCTAAATGGAGAAAGCAGCACTTAACCCTGCTGCTAAAATCTTGAGGTTATTAATCTTTATAGTGGTAAAATGTACCTAATGGCTATACCTCATTTTCTCCTTTTTCATGCTTAGTTGCCTGTAGGATACGTTCATTACAGTATAACTGGTAATTGTATTGTATTTGCATTTTTCTCTCTTAACCCCTCTCTTGGTACTTACTTGTTAGTTGTTAAAAACATGCCTAAACTGCCAGTTATTAAATCCTTCTGGACAATGTTTGTGCCGCTCTTTAAAAATTGGTGGCGTCTTTCAATTTATGGTGGCCATCATCAGCTTGAAGACAAGAATGGGTGTGTTGTGCGTGTATTGTGAGGTGGAATGAATGGATTAGGCTCAAATCTCAGGTCTGATACATATTTGATTGGCAACATCTTAAGTTGGTCAGTGACCAGTACTTATATGACGGTGTAATAGCATTCAGATCCTGGGGTTACAAATTCAACCTTTCTTGAGGGTAGCGGGTTGAATTCCACCTAAGTCATTCACTTTGTTTAATTTTATTAAGATAATTGGGACACATGTCTCTTAACTACTACTTTATGTGAGATTAACTACTGCTTTATGTGAGACTAAAGTAGGGATTTAGAGAGCCAGCGTGGCATAGTGTTGTTGCTTTTTGTGGAGCTACGACTCTGGAGACTAGGGTTTAAGTCCCAGCTCAGCCATGAAACCCACTGGGTGACCTTGAGCAAGTCACACACTCTCAGCCTTAGGGGAAGGCAGTGGCAAACCTCCTCTGAACAAATCTTGCCAAGAAAACGCCATGACCTTGGGCAAGTCAGCCTCAGGGAAAGGCAGTGACAAACCTCTGAATAAACCTTGCCAAGAAAACCCCATCATACTATAAGTCACTGTAAGTTGGAAATGACTTGAAGGCACACAACAGCAACAAAGCAGAGCTGGGGAACTTGTAGCCTCTAGATATTGACTACAACTCCCAGCCAGTCATCAGGAACGATGAGAGTTTTAGTCCATCAACATTTGAAGAGCCACGGGTTCCCTGCACCAGAACTAAAGGATGACTTATCCTGGAGACAATATTTCTGGGAGCTGAAGCAGTGCACCTGGTCAATGACTGACTCTTTCCCAATTTGCAGCGTTGACCACCTTGTGTTAAATATTATAGAATGGTATTCTACGCAAGTGCTTTAAACAATTGCAAGCAATAAATCTGTAGCATAGTGAGGAATGTGAAACACTCCCAAAAGACTTGCGTGGACACCAAAGTCACAGCCAAAACTGAGTGGTAAAACACACGTCTTCAAGTCAGGGTAAAACAATAGGTCCATTCTGTTTAAAGCATGTCCTAAATGTTTGCTTTTCTTTGCACACATCTGCTCCCAACAGAACTAGAGGTAATGTCTCCACAGCAGGGAGATGCATGTGAGTTTGTTGATGGAGAAAGAGAAGAAACACACTAGTAATGAGAAGGGCTGGGTATGTGGACAGAACGCCAAAAGCAAAGAGTCATCAAGAAAAATATTTTTTGTACTTTCACAATATCAGTGGGAGCACAAGTGAAAGGGCCGAGTGAGCCTCATGACCCAGAAGCAAGAGCAGAATGAAGAAAAGCAACAAACCATTCCAAGTGTGAACAACTATTATGCCCAATGCGTGAAATAAAGTGGTACTGGAAGTAAGGAAAACCAATCCGTTTAGTAAGAAAACATCATCCTGCTTAATACAACAAGACTTCCAATCAGCTGCTGCAAAACATGGAGAAAATCTGAGGGGGGCAAAGTTTATTACTTTCCGAAAAGATCCTCCATTCTGGAAATACACACGCTTTGTGTATTTCGTGGGGTGAGGTTGTAATTCCCATGCTGGTTTTGGTATGGGTGAAGGCTTCCTCCCCCTCGGTTGCTCCTGAGGATATACTTAGGATAAAAGTTGCAGTGTGTGTCAAGTTGAGGTCTGACATGATCCTGGTACCTGTCATGATAGTCTTTGGGGTTGTGTAAGTGAAGATGGTGAAGCAGCCAACTTCTTCTTCACATGTGGGTTGGAGTTCTTCATAGATTTTCACTGTTCCAAGACGTCCTTCTGCCTTCACAGGACCAGACTTCATTTGGTGTACCCTTAAACTAGTGTACTATCTTTTCCCCAGATTACAAAATCCAAGATACATGTATTTAGATTAAGGGATGATTGGGCAAAGTGCAACCTGCATGCCACAAGTAGACCCAAAGCCCTTTCCCATATGCATGCATGCATGCGCAGATATACCCTGGACCTGCCCAAAGACCCTGTGGCTTCCCATTTTTTGGGAGGGGAAAGTGAACAAGCAGAAAAATCAATTAATTTGAGACGTGGTGCTGAAGAGGAGTGCTACGAATTCCATGGACAGCCAAAAAGACAAAAATATGGGTCCTGGAACAGATCCCTGGAAGCCAAGATGATCAAACTGAGGCTGTTGTACTTTGGCCACATCATGAGAAGGCACTAGAAAAGACAATGATGCTAGGAAAGGTGGAGGGAAACAGAGGAAGACTGCATACCAGATGGATAGACTCTGTTAGGGAGATCACAAATATAAATTTACAGGACCTAAGCACAGCAGTGGAAGACAGAGGGGCTTAGAGATGTCGCATCCATGGGGTTGTCATGAGTTGGGGATTAGGGAATAACAACAACAAACAAGCAGGCCTTATAGATTTGGAGGAAACCCCCAAGGGCCATCCAGTCCAACCTCATTTTGCCATCAGGCTCTTATATGTTGCTTCAACTTTCCTGTTAGCCCAAATTTTATCATGGGGAAATGTCACCTATATCCTTGTTAACATTTCCACTGCATCCCAGCATAGCCTTCAAGGTTTTACAGATGAAAACCCGGACACATGTGGCCAAGCAACATCACAGTTCGGGAAGATGGCAATGGTTATTAATGTGGAAGAACACATAAACTATCAAAGGCTGTAGCTGTTTCATTTTGCCTGAACTTCCTGGGCAGGGCAAGATTCCACCCCTCTCTTCTCTCGCTGCTGCCGAGTTAACTGAGTGCAAATGTCTTCTGAATTGTGAACTTGGCTTGCAGCTACTGAAGCAAGCTGAGGACAGGAGGAGGAAAGTGGGAAGAAATGAGAGAAACTGGGACATTTACAGGCAGCTGAAAAAGCGGGATGGCAGAAGATTGAGACTCTCCCTGATAAAATGGGACAATTAGGGTATGTTCCAATTTTCTTGTCAGCCTAGTCCATTTACGTTATCTCACGAGGCCCTTGTTACCCTCATATCTGTTTAGCTGTCATGACTTAGCAAATACTCATGACTTGGCAAAAGTTACTGGACTGCAAAGTCAAGATTCCCTGTAAAGATTGGGCAATGTATAGCCTCCATGTCTATTTTTGCAGCCCTCCAGTCCTCCACAAACACCCTTTTTCTGGCAAAAATGAAAAATTGTCATTCCTGGAATCCTGAAGAAGCATTCCCCTCTCCAAATTAACAGTTTAAAAACCCATTTTTTTCAAAAATTTCCATTGAAAATTTCAGCATGGAGGGGGGGATTTTTGGAAGTCAATGAAACTCTTTGACCTTTAACGGTTGTCCAGCCCTGCTGTAGACAAAGGTTGCAATGAAAGCCAAACCCTTCCATCTACTGTTGTCAATTTTGTTTAACTATGGTTGCTCCAGAGTTTGTTGAATCCGCTGAGTGATCCTTTGGACCTAACATAGCAAGATTAAAAGGTTTGGATCCCACTCTTGATCAGTCACTTTGCCTCGCTCCAAAGCTGTACAGTCTGTTATGCAGATTAAGGCACTGAATTCCTGAATTCAGGCTTTGTTTGTAGAGTCCACTTTCTACACTTGATCTTGTGGAAAATAAACACCTGTCAATTGCAGCTTATGTTCTGTGGAGCTCTTAAGAACCTTTAAGGCTATTACAACGACGGCTGCAAAGCAGCAGAAATCCACTCTTAAATTATTAATTGTAGATTAGAAAGCCATTTTTGCAATAACATGCTTCCTGGTTGGTATAAACACAATTTGCAGAGCATCGTAGACATTTTACGGCCAGCTTTCATCCCTCATAAGGAATTAAGAGATTGGCTGTGTAGTCAGAACTTTTCAGTCATTAATCAAATGGAGTCTGCTCCCATTTCCTATTTCCATCCTCATCCAGAAACAAAGAACCGCTTCCAAGAAGCAATTTTGAGAGAAATGTTTCTCAAACTATTTTTTATAAAAACTATGTGGCCACAAAAGGCTGGGTCATAATATTTTTATAACAGCCGAACTGGCTTGATTTGGGCACACTTCCTGCAGCAGAAGTTTGATACGCAACAAGCATCTTCTTGAAGCCTGTTACGTGGTAAAAAAGTGATAGCTTTGGACAGGCCCAGATCCAGGCACTTTTATTGCATGCTGGAAAGTAAGAGCACTGCAGGGCCAAACTACACATAATGGCAGCTGCAGGAGTCATTTCTTATATTTAGGGGAAATGCGCACAAAGGCTTCTTAATTTTTTCCCCATTGCAATATGTTTTTCTCCCACCTCTTTCTTGGCATGCATGATGAACAAAGCATTACATGGCTTCTAAGCAAGCCTGGATACTAAGCCACTTTAAATCATGATTGAATAAGCTAGCCTCTTTGGAAGCCATTATGCACAATTTCCTGCTTTAGTCACCACAGGAAATTACCATTAACTGCAGCTTCTTCACTTGTTTCCTGGTTCACACAAAAGGAGAGAAGCATTTGCACAAAGGTGGGCAAGCTCATTTATATCCTGGCACATAATAAAGAAGCATGGTTGTCCAACCTGATCTTGTAAGTGTTCTGGTTTCACCAGTGGAACTGAAGAGGTGCCCGAGTAGATGAACTGTTCTCCCACGGGGAGGAGACTCCTTCAGCAGCAAAGGTTGTCATATCCCCGCCAGCGGTCTGTTGCTCAGCTAAACCTGCCAGCTGAGTCATGAGCAAAGAAAAATATTCATTCAATTTGGGATGCAGACTGGAACTGTAAGGAAGATACTCATTACACTTTTGTACGAAATGACACGGCTAACATTTGGCTACATTCAATCACAACAGATTTCTAAAGACGCCAGCGCACCTAAGAGGTAAGATTTCATCAGGTCTGAATCATATCCTAGACTCTTGTTGACTATGTAAGCCCAGATGCTCCCTGCTATCTGGGGATTTAGATGGGCCTGCAGGCTGCCTTACCTGTTGGTGGTCCCCAATTGCAACAGCACCTAAGGCACACTTTTATTACAGCCGGCTGAACAATGTACTTAACCTTGTCTATACCATCGGTAGTGTAGCACAGGCAAGGGACACACAGATCAGAGGCCCACTCAAGGTTAAATTCAATCTGTATGTCTTTATTCTTAAGCAATTTAAGATACATCTTCTTGAGTAGTCACTGTTATCTCTTAAAATATTGACATTAACATTGTTTTAATCAACTTTTTTTAAAAAAAGTTAAGAAGCTCTAGCTCCATTCCCTGATTAACCATTATAATAACCAGTTCCATTCTAGTCAAATGTGCTTTGATTCTGTTTTCCTGCATGGAAGGGGGTTGCAAAGGATGGCCCTTGTGGTCTTCTATGAAATCGCAGGCAATGCTCTGAGGCTCAGTTAGAATTCTGGTTGTAGTTAAAGCCTTTCGTGGCTGGCATCCATAGTTTTTTGTGGGGGTTTTGGGTTATGCGGCCATGTTCTGGAAGAGTTTATTCCTGACTTTTCACCAGCAGCTGTGGCTGCCATCTTCAGAGTTTTCCGGCTTTATTTTTTTTTTTAAAATGGCTCCAGCCATAAAGAAAATCAGGTAAGCAATATCCTATCCAATTGCTTAATAAAAAAGAAACTTGTTTCTGCCTTCCAGTGCTGACTGCACATGGGAAAGGACACTGTTTCAAGACCCATCCTGTGCAACTCTTTCTAGCCCTAGCAAATCTGCTGGAAACCTTCCCTCCTGGCTCCTGATGCTGGCTGAAAAGTTTGTTTCTGCAAGGTTTGGGGCCTGCCTTGAGCGCTGCCGTTTCTTTCTTTCAGCTGAAGTTGGGTACTGCCACAACTTCTATCTGTTTTCTTATTGGTTTTTGCTGACTGCTGTTAGGTGTGGGGGTTGTTATCTCTCTTGGGTGCCCTATAAGACACTCAATAACACTTTCAAGTGGATGGGGCAATGGTCAAACATTGTAAACATCTTGCAGAGGCCTTCAGATTGTGAGCCTTGGGCTTCCTTGGCTATAAATTAAGACACAGATGGGGAAAATTAAGACCCTCCAGACTGGGGGGATCTGCAACTCCCACCATTTCTCATCCCTGGCTATACTGTCTTAGGCTGATGGGAATTGTAATCCAGCAACATTTGGAAAGTTACAAGTTCCCCATCACCTTACTAAGTATTCCTTATATGACAGGGACAGGCAACCTCTAGGATTACTGAGGCCAATTTTCTAATCCCTGTTGGCCATCCTGCCCCCCTCCTCCAAAACCAAAACAAAACTAGATATGGCTGGAAGTCTTCTTTCTGCTTTATAAAAATGTTTTTTGGGGTTTTTTTCTCCCTGTAAGCAGAAAAACAAGTCAGAGTCTCAGATCTTTCCCTGAAAAAGCTTATACAGGTGTTCCCTGGAACGTCAGAGCCACCCCGAGGAGTTTTTTACCCAGTTCCTCCTGTTTTCCTCCAAGACTGAACTCTGCAGACAATTCCCTGAATGTCACGCAGATGCGGCGGCTTGTGATATGGTTGCGGTAAATGGCATGTTTCCATCTGTAGCGAGCAGGTCCATACAAAACCACCAGTGATCTTTGAGGTAAGTGAATAGCAACAGTGACCTCTCTGGAAGGAAGTGACCTTGTGGGCAAGGGCTTGTCAGCTTCTTGCTTTGTGGTGCAGCCAAGTTCTTCTACTGGAGAAGGTGTTTGGTGCTGATGATCCTGAAAAGCATCAAGGGATCCAGAGCTGTCCGTTTGTTCACTGTGTTGGGGGCAGGCAGGAAATAACTGGAGGGTGTCATCTAAGTCGCAAGACATGGAAAGCACAGTAGCAGAAAGCAAGTTCAAGCTGACCAGGCGCTCGCCCCAGAGCCACCAATCATCCCAATGTGGGTCAATAGCAGATCCCCTCTCAGGGCCATAATCCAAGTTGCACTGCTCAACAGGAGAGAAGCCCTCAAGCACAGAGAACTCTCCCATCCGTTTTACGATTTCCTGGCTGAAGCTGGGCAACCCAGCAAAACCTTCAGTTTTTAATTTTCGCTTCTTGAAATTCACTTTCGGGCCATAGTCCTATTGAAAGAGGAAGGAGGAAAGGTACTTTTCACTTGGATGGTGGAGTAATGAATAAAATAAGTATGAATTCTGATGTAGACACACTGTTGTTCTCTCAGCTGACAAACAAGAGAGTAATAATAATACTGACTCTACCAGGTTTTGTACCAATTTCTATTAAGCAGCACTGCCTCCTTATACAAGACGTCTCCGACAATTAATCCAATTCTTTTACATTTTACTTTAAAGCTGCAAACATGATCTTGAAGACAAAGACACTTAAAAGGGTTAGAGTCATGCACATGTGTCACAGCAGGCAACAACTTAACAGAGACATTTCCTCCTGTGCAAGAGCTATCGTGAAAGATGATGCCATCCATTACACAGTAAAAACTAATTAACAGACGGGATTGCTTTTAAAAAGATGGCTGCTCCATTTGGAATGCCTTTTAAATTGATTTTACAAGTTTCCAACTAATTGCACACATAATATGAAGTACTCTGAATGTTTTGAAAGGAAATATAAAATGCAGCCATGACAATAACTGCAAGCAGAACTGTGTGTATTCTTTCCATCCATGATCGTACTGTTATACTCTAGAACTCAATATTCTGAAAAATACCAAGTGACTGAACAAGAATGGCGTAAAAGTAAAGCTGTTCTTATTCAGTTTTTGTCCCATTCCTTTTGAATCACCCTGTGTCTGCTTCAAAAGAAGTTGGCTGGCATCCTGAAGTTACAAATTTGTAACAGTTATGAATCAGTAATTCCTTTGTATTCAGAATTGTGACACTATTGCCATGATCATAAATACTCCCCTGGAACCCGCCAGAAAGTCTCCCTCAAGTTTAAGAAGGGATCTAGCCATGTGTGTGAAAGAAAAATTCCTTAGGCCATTCATAATTATGTTTACATACTGTATATACTCATGTATAAGTCTAGAAATTTGAGTCAAAATTTGACCCAAAAAACCTGGGTCGATTTATCCACAGGTCAATGCAAGTGCTGTACCTTAACTCAAAATAGGAACCAGCTCCCTATCTGAATAGAGTGGCAAAAGGTGAGAGCTTAGTCCATCCTGGGAGAACCTAAAAGAAGCACCAAGCCCCTCTACTTTCTGCTGTGCCGCTCCTGGCCTTTTGGAATGCTTGGCAAATCTCTGGCATCATTTTCCTTTCCTTCATTTTTACATCCTTTGTTGCATGCCCCTATGTTCTCCCCTTGACTTATACATGGATCATATCAAAATTCATAATGTTGGCCCCAAAACCTGCCCTCGACTTATACATGAGGTTGTCTTATAGTCGAGTATACACGGCAATTACAAATCGAATGTAGGATCTTGACTAGATTTTTTAAAGCCAAAGATCTTGTCCTTATAGCTGTCATGAATAGCTTATGAGCATGTGGGCACAACCGGGTGCAACATGGGATGCTAGAAGAGTGCTGATTTTTCAGTGATCTGCATAAAGCCTTACTCACTTTTTCCTAGAGCTAGCAAAAGCCAAGTCAATTCCACACTGTGCACAACTGACCCTAAATATGCCTTTTTACTTAAAACAGATAGACAAGGTACAGCCCACAAGCCATCAGTCAGAAACAGAGAAGCTGGACTAACTGGCTCCTGAAGGCTTCTCTTATCCTACATTTTCTTTTATCCTGCTTTTCTTCTCATACACAAATCCTTAGAATAATCCTGAAGCAAATTAAGCAGAGGAACTGGTAAATATCACCCAGTCAGCTTTAAGAATGAATAGTGATTTGAAACTGCATATCTCCTGTTTCATGTTAATTTTGGAACTTAGGAAAAAAGGAAGAGGACAGCTAAGAACACCCCGGACATATGGCTGCTTTAAAAACAGTGACATAGTTTTTTGAAAAAAATCTGCCAGTATATAGCTACTTATTTCATGTGTAAAAAAAAGGGTTTTGTTAGCAAAGATTTTTTTTTAAATTGTATAGAAAAGGAACAAATCTGGATCAGAGGGACCTCTTTAGGAAGAGAAGATTATTAATTGGAGGATGCTTCAGTAAGGACTTTACTCAGCTATATTACAAAGCTATATTGGTCAAGTGTTAAAGTAGCCAGAGAGGCAAATTGTCATCTGTAGCGGCTCCAGCAAATAAGATGACTTGGGGAAGGCAGAGATCAAATGGGTCAGAAAGAGGGGAGACCACCCTAAGCATTATGGAAGACAAGATATATTTTTTAAAAGGGAGGTATGAAAATATAGGTATGTAATTGTCTAGTTTTGCAGATGAGGGATTAACAAAAACAGCTACTTTCACACTGAATTAATGCTTTCACATGGAAGGAAGAAAACTACTACTTCATTCTCTAGGATATCTGTCACACTGTGAACAATGTATTTTCTAGGCTGGGAAGAAGTCAACAGTATGCCAATAGCAAGGTCAGATAGAGAGAGAGAAAGAGAAAGAGAGGCTGGAGGTTTTACAGTAATCTGCACAGCTGTGTAGGAATGAAAACCCACATCTCTCCAGTCATAATCCAATACTACACCACCAAGGGAGTGCCACTAGGAGAGTCCGTGGGTCATGACTCAAAGCTGGGTTGATAATGAACTTACTTTTTAATTTTCTGAAAAGCAAAGTTGGATGTGCAAATACTGGTTACAATTAAAGGAAAGTTTCCCCCCCACCCCAATTTGAAACAGGAGGAATTTCAATGAGAAAACCAGACCTGCTTTCTTCGGCCAGACTGTGATAGCTTCCAAGGGTTTTGATCCATAAGCTCAATCATTCTGTCTTCTTCCTCGGCACTTACGAAGTCTTCCAGCAAACACACTCCGGGAAACAGAAAGGCCCAGCCTGCAAATTCTGAATGCTTTTCTCCCGCAGCATAGCCAGTCGTTGGGCAGTAAACAAAATTTGCAGTTTTCTGTGGAAATAAGATAGGGAGGAGGAGAACAACGAAAAACGAAATTAGTTATTTGCATTTGCAACCTGGATACTCAAGCACAGAAATCAGCAATCACATTCTTGCTGCATGGTATATTAACCTGGCATCCTTGCTGTTAGGTTTAGTAAAAACTGCCTTTTGAGAAGGTTTCGCCACGTTACATGGTGTGGGTGATCAGTATTTTGCATGGGAGGGAGGCTACTAGTCTATCATGGGTGTGGAATGCTTTCTCTACAGAGACGTGTTTGGCACTCAGCATCCATCCAAAATGTGGCATTTTTCCACAGCCTTTGGAGTCTAAGGCTCATGTCTTAAACCAGTATATCATTTTAAAACTCTTATTCACTAATAAAAATGTGCTATTTTACAGTATCTTAGAAACAGAATTCAAGAATCCTGTACATGAAAGAGAATATTAACGCACTGATTTCAGTACCTGTGACAGATAAAAAAATATTTATGTGAGTTGCTGCCTATGTTCTGTATGTTTGTAAGGGTAGAACTGTGAATAAATGAATAGGAGAGCACAAAAATCACATTCAAAATTAACTCAATGGGCTTCTGTCATTCCAGCTCACCAAGCGGACCTTCAGGAACTTTATCTCAAGTTCTCTGTCTAAATGGCCATTCATAAAGTCCTCTCAGGCTCTTAGGAAATCAACTGGAAATTGAAAACATTAACTTTGACTTATCACCAACTTAGATCAATCACATTTTGAGCTCCATATTTCCCATTTCTTGCAGCTCTTCTCCAGCATCATTTCACCATTTGGTGCAATGGTGCAATATTATGAACTCCTGAGTGTCCTCCATCATCAAGAAAGGCTACACTATGAAGTTTGGTTCTCTCATCTTCTTCCAAAAAGGAATGATAAAGCAACTGTCACCTGGCCACAAACACATAGGTTTATTTGCTTGGTGTTTTATACATTCAAAGATGAGGGACCAGTGCCCAATTCTTATCCTAGGGGTATCAACCATTATGTGGGAACTACATTAGGTTCTGTCCTTCCACTGCTACAATTGGTTCATAGCAATATCCTTGAAAGGCACTTTCACACTGCTTTATGCCCTCACGATTGAGATACCTCTGGTTTGTAGTAGGCAGCCATCTCTATCTGTTCAGAGTTCTTTCATTTTGCTTCTCAATGGTCCTTTGCGTTTTTACAACGACTCTCAGTGGTAGGTACCAGCTTATCTAAGGACTGGAGGTAATGCAATCTTCCCATACCTAGACAATGACACACCCTTATTCTACTTTCAGAACTAGGCCTGAGAGTTAATTACAAAACCCCTTCACTGACCCCCATAATATCAGAGCCTTGGTAGATTCATAGAACCATAGAGCTGCCCAATGGCAATCGACTTTAACTCATCCCTGTGGAGAAATCCATTACTAAAGCATCTCAACCCATTACTAAAGCACTCCAACTCTGTTTAAAAAACGCCAGTGTAGGAGAGTCCATCACTTTCCATGGTAGTTGATTTTACTCTTGGTCAGCTCTTACTGTCATTTGAGCTTTCCTTCCACCTAACTGGGGGACACCCCAAATGAGTTTGAAAGAGAGGTTTCTAAGGAACTAAAATGCAAACCCACCAGCATCTTCTGGGACTACATCTGTTACTCAATTCACGAGACATTATTTTTGCATTCTTCACCACTGTTTCATTGCTCACTTCAGTCCATACATGCACACACCCGCTGCTGTCATGCTCTGCTTTCCGAAGATGGAAATGAACTCTCAGTCAGAGACTGGTGCAATGGACCTCCACGAGTTGCTGGTGTTCCTGAACACTGCGTTTGACCCGGATTATGTTTCCGGGCTCTGGATTCCATTTCCCTGACTTGGATATTGAGGAACTTTCTTGCTGGACCTGAAGCTTGGGAATGAACTTTGTTTTGGACTTAGGGCTGAGTTTACTGAGTAAAGTAAGTGCTGAACTGTAAGCTGCTCTGTGACTTTGCTTTTTCATTCTGTATCAGCTGTGTAGCCATCATCAACCTTTGGCTAGTTGCTCAGACTGTGTGTGGGATAGTTGTCCTGGAGAACTTTCCTTTGAATTTCATAGGAACTGGGGTTGCTTACCCGTGCAAACAGCGACCCAGACGTACTAAATCTTTATCTCACAACATGGAGATTCATGTGATGGAGATGCATGCCCATTTCCAGAGACGATTTCTGCTCTGTGCATCACTCAGGCTTCCAGAGTTCTCTACAAAGCTGAAAATGAGAGGAAACTGTTGTGATCGCTGGGCAGATTTTGACATATAGGAACATTCTGTTGTGTTTTTAAACTTTCATCTGATATTTTAAACCACCAGCCTCCGTTTTACAGAGAGCTTCCACTGAACTCTTCTTGTGGCTGGATAGGCCTTGTTGACTAATACAACCAGACCTCAATATTGCCTAATATCCTGGCCTTCATGCTCCTTTGCTTTAGTTCTATTCCCCTGTTTTGTGCCTCTTATCGCAGTTTTCGCTTCTTCTTCGCATGTGCCAACACACTCAAGGCCTCTCTTAAATTCTGGTCAAGCCAGACACACATATAGCTGTTTTAACACATTTCATATGCCCAGATGAACCACACCGGAAGGTGGGGGCAAGAAAACAGTAACAACATGGTGGGTGTACAACAGTGCAAAACAGTGGCAGGTCCACTACAGGGAAATATCTTTTGGTTTATGTCCCTGGAATTTTAAGAAGAGGGGGAAAATCCCATCTCTTGCTGTGTTGTGAATGGGTCAAACATTTCTGAAAACAAGCTCTTCTTGCACTTTGTCTTGAGAGAGTTATGGGCAATTGCCGTTTTCCAAGCAGCCAACAGCAAAGGCAAATCAATATTCGTGTCCATTTGTGAAACAGCCCAATGGGACGACAGAGAGAAGCCATGTCAGTACTCCAACACTTTCCTGGGGACTGGAATGTATATCGGGAGTTTCTAATCTGTGGACCCTTGTTTTGTTCTCCACACTTGTTGGCAGACTTTAGTTAGAATTCATCAATTCTGTTTCTGTAGCTTGCAACCGCTTCATTGGTATGCCACCCATTCCTGATTATTTATTGCACCCAAGTGCTTTGAGTGCAGCTTCCGCTTCACTTTCCAAAATTGTGGTTTCTTCTTCAGTTAGTTCTTTCTTGAATGAATCTGTCATCCTTTAATCTCTTTTATATAATTCTTCAGTATATTGTTTCCATCACCCTTTTATTTCTTCCTGATAATGTAGTGCATGCCTCTACTGATCATCTATCATTCCCTTTCCTGGTCTAAATTTCCCTTTGATTTCTTGGATCTTGCAGAAGAGGTCTCTTTTTCTACCTTTTTTGTTGTCATCTTCTACCGCTGCTAAGAATCTCCTGTGGTGTTGGGATTAGGTGCTCTGAGGAGGCAAGAGGTTATGCTGCTGGTAGGGTCTTCCATGTCAGACAGGATTCTTCTGAGAAGCCAGACTAAATATGCCAAACAGCAGTTGGATGGGGGTGTTGGACATCCTCAGAGGCAAGCCTTCCCAACCTCCTTTTATCCCCTCAGACCCCCTCTTTTTTGTTGTTGCTGCCCCCCAAAGGGTGCCTCTGAGAAGGTGCAGAGTGCCTCCTTACCTGTCTGGAGAGATAATATGAATTATGAACAATAATTGATAATATATGGATGCTGTGGGAAAGGGAGAGACTTTGGCCATCCATCCTGAGGCGAGCCTTCCCAACCTCCTTTTACCCCCTCAGACCCTCTTTTTGTTGTTGTTGTTGCTGCCCCCCAAAGGGTGCCTCTGAGAAGGTGCAGAGTGCTTCCTTACCTGTCTGGAGAGATAATATGAATTATGAACAATAATTGATAATATATGGATGCTGTGGGAAAGGGAGAGACTTTGGCTATCCATCTTCAGAGGCGAGCCTTCCCATCCTGGTGGAAGCGTCCTTTCTTCCTTCTTTCCCCTCAGATCCTCCTTTATTTCCCCCTTCCCGCCCAAAGGGTGCCTCTGAGAACGTGCAGAGCGCCTCCTCGTCCCTGGCCCCCTCCCCAGCCTTCTCCCCTCCCACCTCCCCAATTATTCCCACCCCTTTTCCTCCTCCTCCTCCTCCTCCTCCTCCTCGGAGGCCGGTGGTGGCGGTGGTGGTACCTGTCGCGGCGGCGGCGGCGGGGCGGCCTCGCATCGGAGGCAGGAGCGGGTCCCCGTGCAAGCGCAGCCCCCGGAGGCCGAGGCCGAGGCCGCCTCCTGCTCCTCCATCCCTCCTTCTCCGGCCCCGGTAGCTTTTGGGACGGACGGGGAGGCCCCCCGACGAGCTTCCGGTTCGGAGGAGAAAGGAGGAGAAAGGCGGCAGACGAAGGAGACGACGGAGGAGCAAAAAGCTGAGGTAAAAATAAGAACGCCGCCGAGGAAGAGGATTTTGGCGGGAACGTGAGGGGAGGGGGAAAAAAGGGGGGGCGAACGACCGTTGGAGGGAGGGAGGGAGGGCGCGCGCGCGCGCGCACGGCGGGAAGCTCTGAGGCGACGGCGGCGACGCCTCCATTAAGGCCCGGCCGCCCTTGGGACTCGCTTTCCCAGAAGCGCCTCGCGCGCGCCGCCCGTAGCAAAAGCCTATTCCGACCCTCCTTGGGCATGATGGGAGTTGAAGTTTCCACGCGGGTTTTTTTTTTTAAAGGGGGGGAAATGCTTTTTATTCTTTCTCTTTATTTTGCTTCAAATGCCGTCCATCTCTTTACTGTTAATTTTTTAAAAAAACAAAAAACCCTCTCTCTCTCTCTTTCTAAGCCTCATTTGTTTTTTCCCCCCCAAAAGAGCATCTTTTCGGCCTGCTATTCTGTCTAAACCTCCTTGTATTTGAGAGGATCTTTTACCTCGGGAGGAGGAAAAAACACACAAAAAGACAATCACAGCCCCCATCCTCACACCAATTAAATATATTTTAATTTTAGAGAGAGAGGGAGAGATTATATTATATATAAATTAGATAGATATAGATATACAGTAGATATATTACATATAAATTAGATAGTTATTATTTAATATAGACAGATAGATATTAGATTAGATATAATATCTATATACCTAATATAATCAAATATATATAATATAGATATTACAGACAAGCCTTACCTTCCTCATCCGTACCTTCATCAACATAAATCACCTTACTAACATTCATCAGCATCTCCAATCTATATTCTTCCACCTACACAACATACAAAAGGTTAAAAAAAGCAAGATCTATTTATTTTTGACTATCTTTTCAGTTCCCTGACTTATTAATACACAAACTTTATTTCATTTCTTCCATCTTGAGGCACTATTGTCAAATATATAAATTTTATTAATGTAGACAAAAGCCTCCCCTTCCTCACGATTACCTTCATCACCCTTACTAACGTTCATCAACATCACCAATCTGTTTTCTGCCATCTACACAACATACAAAGGGTTTAAAAAGCAAGATTTGTTTATTTTTGACTACTCTTTCACTTCCCTAACTTATTACTACACAAACTTTCTTTCATCTCGAGGCAATATTTGGAGATGTACCTGCTTTTTTGTAAAAAATGGGTTTAAACACACAACCCTCCTCTTCCCACCTCAAAGGTTTACCTCAAAATAAAGAGAATATCAGTTTGTCCTTCCCATTTTTCTTTTAAATATTTTGCCCCCGCCTCTTCATGGTTGGAATTGAAAAGGGGATTTTTTAAATAAAATAAAATAAAATACCCACCAAGAAACCTTAAATGGCAAGGAAAGCCATTTCCTTGCATCCAGTTATCGTTTGTGTGTTAATGGTTAAATATCACCTGCTTTTCTTGATTCAGAAAAAACCTCAAGATTGACACCTTAAAAATGGAAACAACTTGCAAAATGCCAAATAATAAATAAAAGATCCAAAGTTTCATAAGCCCCATTTGAGTTTCCATGCTTCACCATCTGTTGTTGTTGTTGTTGTTGTTGTTGTTGTGTCTATTGTTTCCATGTTTAGATTGCAAGATGTTTGGGCCAGAGACCTGCCTTTTTTAAGTGCATACGTTTTTTTAAAGTTTCACAACTGCCCTGCAATTTTGTAAAATAATAAAGATACTCCCAGCAACATGAAACGGAGATAAAAGGACCAAAACACACTGCAGAAATAATCCAGTTTGAGACCGCTTTAACTACCCTGGCTCAATGCTATAGAATTGTGGGATTTGTCGTTTGTGGTGGCCCCAGAGAAGGCTGAATGTCTCACAAAACTACAGTTCCCAGAATTCCCGAGCATTGAGCCAGGGCAGTTAAAGCGGTCTCAAACTGGATTATTTTTGCAGTGTGTTTTGGACCACAGCCGGCTGAATGGTGCCAATGTACAGAGCAGTTAAAACGACATATTTTATTTTTAAAGGAGGAATGAAAACTTGATTTTAAGAGCACTAAGATGCCATAAAGCTGCTCAGTGGAGCACATTTACTAGAAAGTATATCTTAGTAAACTGAACAGGAGTTATTTGTAAATAAATATGCTCAGATTGTATAGCAAATGTATCCTATAAGGAGGACTAACAAACAGTTACCCAGATATATACAGTATTTATTCTCTTGACACAAATACACAGTTGCAGCTGAAATGCAGCTACAACTTAACAAAGTAGATGTGATCCTGGGCAATACTTCTTTTTAACGGAAAATTCGGTACCTGGGGCAGAAATAACACGGAAAGAATGTAAGTTCTTGCACCACAAAAAAGAAGAAAACACGTTCCAGGAAACTTTTTCTTCCAAACAAATACTATGCATGTGTGAAATGAAACAACCAGGATGCAAGCCTTGCAGAAGTAAAATATGGGCCTTTACAGACTGCCAAAAATAATCCAGTTTGAGTCCACTTTAACTGCCCTGGCTCAGTGCTAGGGAGTCATGGGAACTGTAGTCATTTTTTTTTTTCTGAGGCACTGAGCCTTCTCTGTCAAAGAGCTCTGGTGCCACAATAAACTACAGTTCCCAGGATTCCCTAGCACTGAGCCAAGGCAGTTAAAGTGGTCTTAAGCCGCGTTATTTCTGACAGTCTGTAAAGGCCCAAAAATAATAATACAGTGGGCCTTCCACATTAGCTGGAGTTACAGACGCAGGATCCCCGTGAAAGTGAGCACTACTTTTTTTAACCTGAGAGAACGCCTTTCTAGGGATTTCTAGATCTTCTAGCACAACTCTATGGTTAACATCTGCCAGAGGTTGACCATAGAATCATACTAGAGGACCTACAAATGCCTGGAGAGGTGTTTTCTTTAGGAATCTCGTACGTCTTTCAGCGCGACTCTGTGGTCAACTGCCAGAACAGTTGCGCAGGAGGACCCTAGACATTTCTAGAGAGGACATGTTAATTAAATCCGTGAATAATCAAATCCGCAAAAGTCAAAGCCGCAAATGTGAAGGACCGACTGTAAGAATAAAACCTAAAAGACCTGCTGAAGGCTTTCCCCAAAATCAGTCCAGGGATTTTTCATTTTCTTTCACCAACTTTAACTTTCCTTATGATTTTCATTTTGTTGGTCAAACTTTAAAGAGCTGTCCTTTTGTAAACATGCCTACTCAGTAATGACTTTAAGAGGCAGCTGCTGTTTACCTTGCCTTTTGTAGGCAAACGCAGATAGCTACAGTAAGGCTGACTAGAGCAGAATCCCATTCTTGCCCAGCTCCAGCTTTTATTGCATTGTTTATTGCAGACATGCTGCTGAAACTCAGCCTCCAGAGTCTCTTAATCCATCTCATCTTCATGCCTCTCCAAAACCTTCCAGCTAGAGAGAGAATCATAAGGAAAAGTGGGCATAAAACGACTTTGTAAAAAGGAGCTTCTTTGTCAGAGGCCTTGTCAGCTTGGGATATTCCTGCAGGAGCGTGTTTGTTAACATTGTTGTTGTCACAACAGAAAAACATTTAAAGTGTACCCTATGCCCTGTCTCTTCAAAACACATTGACATATAATTCGACGCAACAGGCTATTTTTCAGTGCCAGTTTTCAGGTATAAAATCATACTAAAGTGATGTATGGTGATCTACAGAAGGCCTTTCCTAGGGATAGAGAAGTATTCTCTTGGAGGCTAATCCAACCTGCAGATGCTCCCTCTAAAAACAAGGGTTCTTTCCCAAGCTCCAGCAAAAATACAGTGGGCCCTTCCCATACATGGGGGATCCGTTCCGGACCCCCCCGCGTAAGGGAAAAAAACGCATATGCTGAAGGCCCATTGAAAATAATGGGCGCGTGCTCCCGTGCGCATGCCATTTTGTCCCGTTGGACAGCTCAAAGCTGTGTATGGCGAGCCTGAGTATGGCGCAGGTGCGCTGTATTTGAAATTGGAAGGATCTGAGCAAGTATGGTAATCTGGACATAAACACGCATCCAGGAATAAGACCAGATTGAAGCCTAAAAGAGTCCTGCTAGGCAAGGGTGATCCTCAAATACATACCTTCCAACTGTTCCAGTTTAGCAGAGACAGCAGGTTAATACTCTGCCATCCCACTTTCTCAGCTTTTTAAAATGTCCCAGTTTCTCTCTCTCTCCTCCCACTTTCCTCCTTTGTCTGCAGTTTGCTTCAATTGCTGGAAAGTGGGGGGAAAAGTAGTTAGCTTTCAATTAACAAGGGGGGGGGAATGCAGGAATATTGCCTTTCCAGGCAAAAGCACACTGCTGCAACACCTCAGCTTTGGAACAGAACGTCCTGGGCTGTATGACTGAAAATTGGTTCCTTTCGGTCAGCAAAAGCATCTTGATATGTGGAGTGTTGGACAGCACACAAATAAGATCCAGGTTTAAAAGAAGCAGGGTCCAACTAAAGAGGGACTTAATCGGGCACAAAGGAAGTCAAAGAGTTAAGGAAGACGTTGGCAAGGCCTGGAGCCAGGTTTAGACCAAATGTTTCCCGCAATCTTCATTGCCCCAAGACAGATGAGGAACCTGTGGTTTTGCCGCAGGCCCTTGTTCAAAAGGAAGAGGGCTCTTACTCATCGAAGCCCCCTTTTTTCGCAGGCGGACGCTTCTCTAGTTTGCGGCCACTCTTGCCCAGGTTTTTAGAGGCATGCATTAACTTGGGCTGCCTCATCATCTTATTTTGGGGACAGAGCTGTATTTATTTTACTCACATATTTATTTATTTTTTAAAATTATATCCCTCCCTGTATAATGCACTCTCAGGGTGACATAGGGCCTTTACAGACTGCCGGAAGTAACGCAGCTTGAGTCCACTTTAACTGCCCTGGCTCAGTGCTAGGGAATCATGGGAACTGTAGTTTATTGTGGCACCAGAGCTCTCTAACAGAGAAGGCTCAATGTCTCAGAAAAAAAAAACACTACAATTTCCATGATTCCCTAGCATTGAGCCAGGACGGTTAAAGTGGTCTCAAGCTGGATTATTCCTGGCAGCCCATAATCAGTTTGGCCAATTTAATCAATGTATAACTAAATAATAATAATAATAATAATAATAAAATAAAAATAAAATACATTATTTATTTTAATGTATAACTGTAAGAAATATGGGTATAACTCAGTTAAAGAAGTACACGTGTCCCTGGGCATTACTTCTTTAACAGAACATTTGGTAAACTTAACAACGCAAAATGCAGGGGGTTCAACCGCTGTATTGTGAGAAGACTCTTCCATCAAGGGCCAGAATTGCCATAATCCTGTGTCTCCGAAGCACAGTCCGGAAGCCACTGAGAGTGCAAAAAAAGGCCAGCATTCTTGGAGGCCTACGCACCCTGCGTGAGCCTTTCTCCTTTCATTCAGACAGGGAGAGTGTTACGCCGTACGACTTAAAGAACACATGAAGCCATTGCCAAATCGAAAACCAGAGGGAGGAGTTCCACAAACGGGCGACAGAGAGGAGAATCACTTCATGCAACACGAAGGGAAGAAGGACCTACCGAAATAATTAGAGAACGCTGCCATGAAATCCATAATTAGTTGGGAAAGTAATTAGTTCCAGACATGCAGCACTGCCTTAGACCATGAGCCATGTGTCCTTTTATCACTGCTAAGAGGTTTGATTATCCCATTTCAGTTACAGGACAGAATTTTTCATAACCTGGGTCCAAAACACCCTGCAGAAACAATCCAGTTTGAGACCGCCAATTGCCCTGGTTCGGTGCTAGGGAATCCTGGGAGTTGTAGTTTATTGTGGCACTGGAGCTCTCAAACAGAGGCGGCTTGATGTCTCACAAAACTACAGTTCCCAGAATTTCCTAGCATTGAGCCGGGGCAGTTAAAGCAGTGTCAAACTGGATTATTTCTGCAATGTGTTTTGGACCTTGGTCAGATTTTGTATTGAGCTGATGATGATTTCATGGTTTTGTTCTCTTAATTCTTTCTGTACATCCACCTTCTCTCAGTTGTATTAAGTCAGGGGTAGGCAACCTTTCCCCTTTAAGGGTCGAGGGACTTCAGCTCCCAGAAGCCTCAGCCATGTTGGCCAATAGTCCCATGTTGGCCAATAGCTCCTGGGATTCTGGGAGCTGAAGTCCCTCGGCCCTTAAAGGGGAAAGGTTGCCTACCCCTGGATTAAGTAATTGCACAAACGCAAATCATCTTTCCTTCACGGCTAGGTGACCATACTGCAAGCTCTTTATGCCTCTGCCAAACAGCAACGCTTCCTTTTCCCCCAAAGTATTTTTCTTCTTTAAATGCCCTAGTTCTCCATCTTTGGCTGTCCACATATTTTGGACTTCAAATCCCAGAATCACTGATATTAGCCATGCTGGCTGGGACTTCTGGGAATTGAAGTCCAAAACCTCTGGGCTTTGTCATGTCCAGCAGGATACTAAAGTTCAGAAACTCAGGTCCGGTGTTAACAACTCAGATACCTTTATTAAGAAAACGTATAGCTCTAATCCGGTGGCTTTCGTTGTCAGACCTGACCAGCAGCTATTACATCCATAGAATTAAACTGCACACAATTCAGCCATCAAGCTGTCTTAATTCTCATCCGTTGAATACAGTAAACACATTTCTCCTGTTTTTTTTTCCCCACAGCACCCTTTTACTTTGTTGTTACAGCCAGAAACAATCTCATTCAAATGACCTTGGGCACTCTTGCCTTTTTTCCTTGTTTTATCTCACCATCTGGACTTGGCTCATAACTACTAACCGTTTCTCAAGCATTCCTACAACATGGCTGTAACTACGTACGATGAATTGGCCAAGGGTGTGGAGATGTGTGTAGTGTGCCACGAAACCATTGCCTCTGCTCAACCCACTCCTGATGGACTGGCGTCCGGATGCATTCCAATTCTGCTATTTCTCTTTCCAGCCTTCCTTTCTAGTCCTTTTGTTCAAGGGCTGCTGTTACGAGGTTATGCCTTCCCTGTCTCTCCTCCCCATTCATTTCTCTTCCTTTCTTGCCTCTGCTGCCCTTCTCCTTCCAGCTCCAACATGGCTACTTATTGTGGAGAGGGCAAGGAGAGCTTTGGCTTATTGGGGAACTCCGGTTCCCTTTGGCAAGCCAAAGCGTAGGAGAGATCCACAGCGTTTCTGACCATAAGATCCTTGCCGTGCGCACAGGCTGGTGGACCCAAGTGGGAACTTTAGATCTCACCTCAGAGAGCCCTCCTCTGCCCCCCCCCCTTCTAATTACCAATGGGAAATCACTCCATCCAGAGTTGGCTTGGTGGATCCAGATTGCCTCTAAGGTGGCTTCAGACCAAGGATGGGTTGGGGAGCAGTGATGACAGGAATCCATCTTCAGCCATTGAGAAAGAGGCCTTACATGTTCCCTTCCAGGGACGCTGACCTTTCCTTCCCACCCAATGTCCGGCACGGCCCTAGCCATTCCAGGGGAGGATTCAAACCATGCTACACTTCTCACAGCTGCCATTTTATCCAGCTGGGGGTGGCAGTGGGTGGGGATGAAGATAGACATTTTAGGTCCTACAGCGTGCTCTTCCTCTACCAGAGACATAGGTCATGGCCCTCCTGCCAAAAAGCCTAAGCCAGTTAGGGACAAGGGAAACTCTGAGGAGGAGGAGGGACGCTCTCAGAAGAAGGCGGCACACCAAATGTTAATGATCCCTCCACTGTCAGGTTGTTTAAACCTGAGGATTTCCCTGTTCTTCTTAGATCCCAGCTCTAACTCTTATAGACTTGCAGGAGAAATCAGAGGAGTCAGAGCTCCTGCTGGGGACTGAGAAAGGTTTTCAAGAGGGCTGCTACTCCAGCCCCTGAGGTACCTTTTCATAGCAATTTAATGTGTGTGGTCAAACAGAAATGGATAAACCCTCTGACTCTAGACCCAGCCGTTCTCAGGTTAAAAAGTTTTATTCTTTCCCCAGCAATATACCGACTAAGCTACACGCCTCCCTGGTAGATGCTCTGCTTTCGGCTGTTGTGGTTTCCTTTCTGTACACTAACAACAGGGAGGACACCCTGCACTCAGGAGGAAAGAAAGCACAGGCAGCCCTTAAAAAGAGACATGATGCTGCCTCGCTTATCAATCCAGGCTTCCTGTGTGGCCTCTTATCATGCCTAGGGCTTCCTGTCTCTGGTCAAAACAGGTTCTTTCTGACACCTCAGCAAAATAAAAAAAGTTAACTTAGAGAGAGTGTTAACAAGTTACTGAAGGCACCTGCCTTCACTGCAGAGGCTACTCTCAACTCAATCCAGTTTCAGTGCCAGGGCCCAGGTTGCTTCCATCCACGTGTGCAGAGAGATTTGGGTAAAGAGATCTGGCAGGCTGATGTGAGAGAGAGAGCCAAGCACTCCCTAACCTACACACCTTTTGTACCAAATTCTTCTGTGAATCCTTTAGAGGCCATTTTGGTAAAGGACAAGGATAAAAAGAAGACTCTAGCTAGCTTCTGCCCCATGTAAGGATGACAGGAAGGCTCCTTGCTCAGGGGTTATTCTTTTTGCTTCTCTCGCTCCTTCATGACTAGGGACTATAGAGACCAATGCTCCCAATGGAGTAACGAGTGCCAACTGCCTAAACAGAGACAGTCATAGAATCATAGAGTTGGAAGAGACCACAAGGGCCATCCAGTCCAACCCTGTGCCATGCAGGAACCATGGGCCAAACATGTCCATCAATCCTCCTTGCAACAGCAGCATTGCCAGTATCCAATCTGGCATGAAGCAAAACCCAGCATGATGCCAGATGTCAGCAGGTGGTGGTGGGTACTTCCAGGGTTATTTTTCCATTCACCATCTGAATGTGATCATAGACACTGGAAAAGCCGTAATGTTTCTCTCCAGGGAAAAACACTTCAAAATCGAGTCAGCAGTTCGAACACTGCTGCACCAAGAATCTTAGGATCTGACGTTTCTTGGGATCTGATCTTCCAGGACTCCTCATATCCACTCTAGAATTGGTCCCCTGGGCCAGGTTCCACTCAAGGTCCCTCCATTGGTTGCTTCTCTCTTACAAAAATTCAGGTCCCCCTCCATGTCCAGGAGTCCCTCAGGTGGTAGCTATCAGAAAGGGTATGTAACCACGATAAGATTGTTTCTTGTAGTGGTAGGAAGACATCCTGCCTTCCTATTGTTGCCCAGCCATGTCTGGAGTGGGAAGTTGGTATATGAGGTTTTCTACCTCCTAATTTCCCAGCAGTGAAAGAAAAGCTAAGCTTCCTGAGATCGGTTAATCCTCTCCCTCTGCCCAATAGGCAGGAATGATACAGACCTTCGAGAAACACTCTCTGGTGAGAGCAACCCTTGGTAAGCTCAGTCTTCATTCCTGCCTGACGTCCCAATTTTCCCCCCTTTTGCTCCTCTTTGCTTCACAAGATCTTTCTTACAACAGCAGCATCAGCAACAAGAAGGTTCTTCGTCTTCTTCCTATTCTTCAGTAAGACCTCCCACATGGAAGGTCTTTTTTACCCACGATGGCCCATTCCAGCATGGCTGTCCAAAATTAGCATTTGTCTCAACATGCCGAGGGCTTTGTGTTCTGTCTGACAAGACAATTTATCCTTGTATAAATTACAGTGGTCATTTTTCAGTTACTTGCTACTCTCCTTTGGGTCTTGAGGTGAAAATAAAAGACAAGAGTGTCAATCAGTTTTGCCAGATGACTGTTGTGTGTTTAAAAAATAGCAGATTTTTAGTCTACAAAGACATCTTTCATTGGGACAGCATAAAGACAATTTTTCAGCTGCAGTCCCAGATGTACTTATGTGAGAGTAAGTCCCATTGCCTTTATATGGAGTATTGTACAACTAACCTCTTTTTTCCTGCTAGGAAAGTTTCAGGAAGACCTCTGATAGTTTTGGTTTGTGGAAAGAGAAGATATTAGAAGAGATTTAAAATGTCCAAAATAACTACAGAACTTCTGTTGGAAAGAGCTGTGCCCAAGTCTACAAGGCTGAGAAAGATCAAAACTCTGAAGTAAGTGCAGTCATATATATAGAAAACCCTAAAGATGTCTCTGGTTTTTGAAAAAAAGACAAGACAAGAGTCTTAGCTTTAGTAGCTTTAAGTAATCATAATATTGCTAAACTGTTTCGGTGAACTCAGTGGAGAGAAAATAAATTTTAACTACAGTCCTAGGGCATGAGGTTGGGAAAACCAAGTACACAAAAATGCAAAGTTGAGAAAGCATTTCCATATAATGCATACTAATGCCCCATGAGAATGAAAGATAGATTTATTCACAGTCCTTTTTTATGTTTGGTCGCATTTTAAGTAGGGGTTATAATTCAGGAAATATATTATCGGTTTGTAAACTGTAGTTTCACGGCTTGAGACAGTTCTCTGTCCAACTTAGCAAAAGCCCTGCTGGATCAGATGAAGCCTCTGCTTGGTCTAGCATCCTCTTCCCCAAAGCAAAACGAGAATGCCCCCCACGTCCAATAGATTATTTTCATGGGGAGTGTGATAGGAGAGATGTAGCTCTCCAAGCAATCCTGGGAGCTAGTGCAGCCTCCCACAGTTGCCACCCACCTGCAGCCTGAGGTTCTACTCTTGGGATTTCTTACTTAGCACAAAATGTTGCAAAAATGTTTGATGGTACCTGGCTCAGCAGTCTGGAAAACTTTCCCTCTGCTTCCCAGTCTGTCCAGGTTGCAAATAACAACAGAAGATTTGGAACCGCAGTTATTTTCTCATCTCCGCCACCTTCAAGAACTGGACCTCTCTGACAATCTGCTTGAGCGGCTTCCTGACAACCTCAGCCTGCCAAACCTCCGTGTCCTGAACTGCAACAACAACCACCTGGAAGATGTGATCGCTTTGCAGCAGTTCCCACAGCTGGAGGAGTTGACCTATTTGAACAATGTATACCTGACAGTGAGTATATTTTGACGTTGCCAGGACTTTTAGGACTTGCAGCTGACCACAACATGGAGCTGTGTTTCCAAACTTCTGATAGACAAGGTTTCATCATCTTTCTTTCAGCTGAAGATTAATAACAACAGCATTGAGTCATTATTTATAAATTGTTATTTATAATTTTTGAATCATTATTTATGAAACACCTTCAATAATTAGTTGTTGTACAGAACAATTAAAAAAACACCACAAGGCTGAGCGTTTACCAGCTAATTCATAAAAAATAGGCTAGAATAACTGTTTCCTGATGTCTATGACTCAGTGCTTGAATCAAAGTAGGAAAGGTGGGGGGAACTATAATGAAATTTATCATTTGTATCTTGCTCTTTCTCCATGAGGAGATAAGAGCAACGTACAATAAAACCATGAAACAATATTACTGATAGGAAACAATAAAAAAAATCTTAACAGGCACAATATTCTCAAGTCCTCCCAATTGATTTCTCCTAGTTTCCCCTGAATAATATCCCTCAAAGTCTTCCAAAAAACCAGTAGTTAAGGGGATGTCACAAAAGGTAAGAGAAACAAGAAGACAGACTCGGACACACACATGCACCTCGTAATTTGGGTACTGAGCATGAGTAGATTTTGATAGACAACCTGATTATATATAACAGAGCAGAGCTGGAGGCTAGATTCCTGCACTGGAAAGACAGTTATTATTTGTAGGTGTACTTTAGAGAAGCCGAAATATATTGGCTCAGTCAATTAAAGTGACTTTATACAATGATTCGAGTGACAGGTATTTATGTCCTTTACACCCTATGCCTCACTCACTCATAACAGAATGTTTTTCAAGAAGTGTTTTGAACCCAGAAATCTCCATTACTGGCATCTGACATTTGGGATTTAAACTAAAATAAATAATAGGTATGAAATATTTGACTTGGAAGACAAACTGTGTGAAGTGTGATGGAATGGGAGCGTTTTCCCTACTGGTGAACTCCCTTTGTGAGCGTTCTCAAAAAATAATTATAATAGGCCATCACTTACCTGAGGTTGTCCAGCTTCTTGAGACGTTCCTTGAGCCTTGCAAAGAAAAATCTCTCCCTCTAGCACAGCTCTTGTTTTTTAAAAAAATTAAAAGGAATGTGTTTAACTGTCCCAAAATGCATAGGATACCAAATTTTTCAGAATCTTGTGAGCTCAAGGTGCTTTCTTTTCTTTTTGATTCTCCAGCCCAGTGATGACTACAAGGTCATGTTTCTTCTGCGAAATCTCCGACAACTCAATGGCAAGGACATCACCAAGCTGGCCAATCATGTGAGAGTGGTCAATAGTCGAGAGCTGACTACGAGGGTAAGTTGTGTAAATCCAGGGCTGTGGTGGTTGATGTTGATGTGCAACCACTCATCAGAACAGTTCCTGTAGCCGTGACCCAAAGAAGAGCCTCAAAATGCAGGCAGGATGATTTGTATCAACCAATGAGAACAAGTAGTTCTCATCTCCATCACAAGCAGGTATTTTGATGAGCAAGAACTGCCATTCAAGACCAAAACATTTCAAAATATAAAGTATTGTATAGGGACAGAGATAGCTCAGAGCAATATATTGCTGCTGGGGTCATTCATTTTCTCCTCTGCTGTTTTGAGAATTGCAGCAAAAGCTCAGAGGAAACAAAAAAAAAAACAGAGAGGGTAACAGATGATGTCCTTATCTCTTCTGATCAGAGAGCAACAGTACTTCAATGCTATGAGCCCTGGATCCACTACACCACTGATATGATGATAATGATTTCCTAAGAGCCAAGAGTGTTGGCGGGGTTTTAAGGTACCATATTAAACAGAATTATCAGTGACAAAATTCTGTCTGTAAGAAGAAAGAAATGGGCAGGTTGGTAGGAGAAGATGTGGAAGCAGAGAATCATTCACTTACAATCTCAACCACCTACTGAGGGCTTCATAAAGCATGGAAGTGAATGAATCAAATGTAGCTGGCACCCTTCCCTCTGTTCTGGGAGCCTTTTTGGCTCAAGAGCAGGATAAAAAATGCGATAAACAAAGTAACAGATCCATACATGGTGTGGAACAGAGCCGCAGCTTTGACCTTCATCTGGACCAGTGAAGTTTCAGAGACTAGGCTGGTGTACAGCCTCTTGGGTTTCATTCAGGCGTCTTCTGTCCTGTAGCTAAACTGAACTAACAGTAAGGAAGCATACTGGGACAACTTTATCTGACTTCATCCCCAGAACTTAGAAAAGTTATTTTTTAGACTGTATGTTAGATGGAAGATCTGAATTGTAGTCCAAAAAAGTAACTTTTCCAAGTATTCCTAATTCCAGTATCCAGGCAGATACATGCACACATTCTTGGTAGTGTATATACATTTACTTACTGTTTAAAAATTATATCTAGCTTTTTCATCAGTCAGAAAAATCATATTAAAATAAGACCAGATAACACTGCCAATAAAACAGCAAATGAACGATGTTTTTGTTTTGTTTTTTATAAAGACTTTATCAGTCCCTTGATTCTTGCAGTGTGATCTTTGTTGCCTGGCATTCTTTAGACTTGGTTGGACTAAATACCCATAAACCCTACTTATCTTGTTCAGTACTGTAATCAGATATTAGGAGAATTGTAATCCAAGATATCTGTTTGGCAAGGCTGTTCTAATTTGAGTACTTTTTTGTTTATTTTTGTAATTGGATTGTAGCAATTCTTCCAATTTCTTTTAGAAAAAACACAACATACTCTTGTTAAAGCACAAAAAATATTTGGAAGAGGGGGAAGTTGCCAAAAATGTAAACCAAATAGAAACATTTGTAGTTGGGATTTACAAAGACAGCATCCTGCTAATCTGATTATTATATCTTTAGGAACGGCTGCCACTGTAAAAAAGGCCTTGTCACTTGGCTCATCTCACCAAGTGAGCACAATTCAAGCAGCTAGAAATCTATGACCCATGGCCATGTTTATACATTGCATTTAAATACAGAAGACTGATCCTATGTGTATTCATAGAATCATAGAGTTGGAAGAGACCCCAAGGGCTATCCAGTCCAACCCCATTCTGCTACGCAGGAACTGAAAATCAAAGCATCTCAGACAGATGGCCATCCAGCCTCTGCTTAAAGACCTCCAAAGAAGGAGACTCCACCAAACTCCGAGGGAGTGTGTTCCACTGTCAAACAGCTCTTACTGTCAGGAAGTTCCTCCTAATGTTGAGCTGGAATCTCTTTTCCTGTATTGTGTCCCCCCGCCATCCCAAATAAATTAAAATACCTTTCCTTCTTTGTTTAGGTCTCTGCTCACTGGGGGAAAAACTTCCGGAACCAGTTGCCTAAAACGTTGTCTCCTGAGCAGCTGAAATCAATCAGGAAAAAGTTCATCAGGTCTGCACAAGCCCATGTAGCATATGGACCCAGCTCACTCAGCGACTTCACCCGATGGCGGGTAAACTCAGCCCTCATTTATCCTCTGCAGCTATTTGTATAGATGGGTCTCATGAAGCATTTCATATCCCACATAGCATCTTCATTAACAGCATTCTTTGACATGCATGGCAGGTTATTAGAATACATCTTTACCTAGCTATGCTGATCAGAGAACTAAAGAAAGAAAAACTAGTTCAGTGACTCTGCAGGCGAAGTTTTGCTCTGCCAGTTAGCCTTTATCCAAAGATTGGTTGAAGGACTGGCTGGTAAAATTAACTTGAAATCTATGTTATTTCAACCCCCATTTTTCATGTCTCGTTACTTTTGGATATGGAAGGACAGTCACTCGGAGCTCCTTCTGTTTTCTGTTTGGGGTTTAATGCTCCCTTTTCGTAACAGTTTACTATCTTGTAAAACTCTTGACTTAAACATTGAAGCAAGCCATAAGTTAGGCTATATAAATGCAAATGACTTTGTAAAAAAAGACATTGTGGTTTTGCAAATAGGTGACAGCTTCAGCTTGCTGCTTTGTCAGCCAGCACCCCATCACATCCTCACAGAAATAAAGAACAGAAGGTAACATGTGCCCCCTTTCTTGCTTGACAAATTTCATCCCTGCAACTGAAAAACAATTTTTCAGGGTTATTGTGGCCTCTGTGGAGATTTCAAAGCAGGCAGTGGACCCAGAACAAAATCTGCATGTGCCTCAGATAGTATAAACTAACTTTTCAGCTAGTACAAATATTAAGGACAGTTTCTTTAAGCAAGCATGCAGGAGAAGACTCCTGAAGTGTCCTGGAATATATTGATAGTGTAATTCTGAAAGAACAGATCTCTTATGCATGTGATAGTCTTGCAATCTTTTAACTGTAAATGGAATGCAGGCAACAATAAACCCAAATTTTTTGTAATTCTCTAATCCAATAGCTGGGATACTTAGTAAATATTCAGAGTCTTGGAAGTTGTCTCATATTTCTTATCCTCTGCTAAATCACAAGTGATTTGTCAGTGATAATCTGCATATTTCCTGTTAGAAAGTGGCTCCTTTAAGCTTGGAATATTCAAGCTAGGTAATCTGAAGAACAGTTCAGAGAGGCAAATATACTTTCTTGCAGCCAGAACCTCCTCAGCCACTGTGTCTGCCTCAGACAAATAGTGAAGCATGAAGGCTGGATTCCACTTATCCATCACAGCAGGAAGAAGAGGGAAGGAGGGAGCCACTACTAACACCAACCGAACCAGAAGTCAAGAGAAAGGGAGGTGGGAGGGTTAGGGATGGGGTGGGAGCGTTAGGGATTGGGATGTAAGATGTTTTAACTTATTTGTGTTTTAATTGTGCTGTAACCCACCCCGATTGCCGAGCAGAGGGGCGGGCTAGAAATAAAAATTATTATTATTATTATTATTATTATTAATTCTTTGTGCTGAGAGAGGGGAATGCTTATCTGCTAATTCCTCTTATATGTATTGTACATTGTTTCTTTCTTACACCATATCTTTTTATTAAAATTGACCACACTTGCTTACCTAATTCTGTTAGGTGAAAATGATTGCAGAGGAATTCTTGAATTCACTCATCAGTCAGGAAAATAAGCCCACTTCTGAAGTGGAAGAAACAATGGAGGAAGAAGATGAAGAGGAGGAGGAGGAGGAGGAGGAAGAGGAGGAGGAAAAGGAAGAGGAAGAGGAGGAAGAAGAGGAAGAAGAAGACAACAATGAAGAAGAAAATACACACATTGCAGAGACTGAAAACAAAGTCATTGCTAAGGTCAGACCTCTGCAAAGGAAATGTCTGATTGGCCACCTTATTCCACGTAATAGTTTTACCCCAGTGGATCTTAGTTGACATCTTTCAAGTTGTGGTCCTTGACTACTCCCCCAATATCCAGCTTGGGGAAATAAAAGGCCTTATGGTTTGCATCTAGAAAGACTGTGATTCAGTCCATGGCACCTCCAGCTAAAATAATTCTCAAGAAGCAGGGGCGAGAAGGTGCTCTGCCTGAGATCTTGGGCAGATGTTGCCAGCCAGAGTAGGCAGGATTACTGCAGAGGCTAGATGAATCAGTTCTCTGGCAACTTCGTTTGTTCCTAAGCATGAATTATTAAAGCTGGTCTCTAATGAAACTCATGAGATTATCAGCATTCTAACCACCAAAATCTTTGTCTTTCTCTCCCTTCCCACCCAGATCTGCCTTGGGTGCATCAAGAGAAGAATAGAAGTGGGAAATGCAGCCACAGGAACTCAGGCTCTGACCCTGTAGAGATCAGTTACCGAATAGAAAAGGCACTGTGATGTGCTTTTTCCTTCTTTTCATGCACCTTTTCATCATTCTCTTTACATCATTCAGAAAGCAAATTGCAGTCCGACAAGGGCCGGCTGATTGAGGCAACCTTGTTAGCTGTGTGCTGGATTTAGGGAAACGGTTGATGGGAGGAAGAATGTGGCATCCCTTAAGGGTATCTTCCCACCCAAGTATGTAAGACCGTGCTTTGGATCATGTTAATTTCAATAGGGAGAGTCCCCAGTGGATTATGGCCTGTGATTCAGAAAGGGAGAGTTCAGATCACAGGACATTGCAGACGAGACTTAAGTTTCCTCAGGTCACTGTGCTGACCAGGCCACTTTCTAAATTGGCTGTTACTTGGGAATTTTGGATGGGTTGGGGAAATGAGTGAGGCAGCTTGAAGTTGCTGATGGGTTTTTTGTTTTCTGAACAGGGCACAATCATCCCCAGCAAGAGGAAAGGAATTCGCTCCAAAGGAACGCCTACCAGCAAGAGATCCCGCTCTCAGAGCCGTTCCAAGGAAGACACCTCTCCCACTCCCAAGAAGTCCAGCCGCTTGCAGGATGAGCGCAGCCCTGAGGGGGGGAAATCGTCTCGCCTACAGGCCAAGGAATCTCAGGCCAGTCAGGATCCTGGAGGGGCCCATCGGAATGGAGGGCGGCTTCCGAAAGCACAGAGCCACAAAAGGTCCAGTCATCAGAAAGAGGAGCACAAGGAGAAGGAAGAGGAGGATGGGAGAGATGCTTGTAGCACTCCTGTCAAGGACTTGGAAGGCGAGGTACCAGGATAGCATTCAACCAGAGGGCTTAGCTGAGGGAGGAGAGTTCTCAAATGTCAGTTGTTAAAATAAGGAGCTTGTGCAAAATGCCAGAAAACAAAGTGAAGCAAAGGACAAAAACATACAGGGAAATGAAAAGGATAAATGATAATTTGTTAAATGAGATTCTTTGAGATCTTAACATGTGTTTTGAGCTTTAAAGAAGCTTTGAATGGAGAGAAATATTTTTCCCAATGTAAAAGTAAATCAGACTCTAAACTCATAGAATCCCAGCATATGACATCTAATACATACATAGCTGCTGGAAGGTTTTTTTCAAAAACTGTTAAATTTATATAAAAGTATGCTGGTGTATTTATTCTCTGAAGGTTTGTTGTCACTACTTCAAATTGCGGGTGGGAGCTCACATAGTAGAATACTCTTCCATTTTTTAAAAAATGTACAAAGTTAATATTAGATGTTAGTGTGAAGGATTCTAGGCCAACCTGCTTTTTAAAATATTAGTTTCCTTTGTGCAGGGCACTATCTTAACGTTGTGGAGCACTGAGTCCTGTGAGTCCAGCTGCTGTCTGTAGTAGTATAGCCAGGCACAAATGCAGCACTGACTGACACCCAGGACTTCATGTCACATATATCCCCTTTATAAATTTATTTGGAATGTGAATTTTGTTAAAATAATATGATGAAAATACCACATTGTTTAGTACATAACTTTCTACAATGATCTGAATACACCTCAGCTTATCTGATTTCGGAAGATAAGCAACATGAGGCCTGGTTAAGACTTGGATGGAAATGGCCAGGGAGGACTAGGGAATGCCAGGTAGGGTTGGGAAAAATCTTGCTTGTAACTTTGGGCAGCCTTGGCTGCCAGTCACAGTTGATCATGCTGGGCTGGTCAATGCTGGGCAACCTCCTATGTTCCTATAGCTATGATACCTTAGTTAGCTTTCAGTATCCAATCTCAGTGGACTGTGCACCAATATCCACCCCCCTTTGTCTTTTGGGAGATTATTCCTGTAAGAGAGCTGGATGCTAATTCCCAGGGACATGATGCTCCATAAATGGGGTGGAAGCAGGAAAGCTCCAAAATGAGGATCTGGATTGTAGCTACTAACACCTCAATCTAGGCATAGAGCATGCAACAGTGTAGTTGCTTCTCAGTTATTTATTTTCTGTCCTATTCTTTCTCACTATATTTTCTCTCTGCTCTGAGAAGACAGTCCCTTTCTCAGTGTACAAGGAGAAAGGTGAGCAACCTGGAAAAGGGAATTGTGAGGAAATACATGGCTAAGAGGGACGTGACCTGGTAGGAGACAGACTGGAAGATTCCCAGCAGCTGTTTTAAGGCATATATAAAATCTGTGAGCAGATTAGGCTGCGAAAATAGAGAGGGATTTGTCCAAGGGCCCCTCCAAAGCACTTTAGCACAAAACAGTGATTTGAAAACAAGGCTGTCATGTGCCCAAGCATGACACTTCCATATCTGTCCAAGAAACGTAAATTATGTTGCTTATATGCCACAGGTTGTGTGCCCTTTTTTGTGTTTAAAATAGCCTGCTTTCTTCTAGGAGACAATCAGCCTGGAGCCTGTCCATTTTCTACAGTGTCACAGTAAAGGTAACAACAGAGATGACTTCAAAACCCAGTTATGGGCTTGTGTCTTTGAACCACCACTGGATTGTGGAACAAGAAAAGGCGAGTATGGCTGAGTGGATTGGGAAGCCCTCATAGAAAGGGCTTGGAGAGGGAATTACATAGATACGGTAGTTCCAAAGATCTGCATGGGGCTGGGGTAGCAGATAGTTCCTCCTGCCTCCCTCTATCTGGATTTTCTAAAGGACGACATTTCAAATGAGGTGATTTCCCCCCCCCCCCCCCATTGTGGTACTTTTTTCTTATTCGAGGAGAATAATTCCAGGGTATAATCTATTCCTAACATGAACATTTCAGGTAGTAACACAATTTTAAGCAGACACAGGCTGATGTCCTAGTTAGTCTCACAATTTAAAAGACAAGAAGAGAAGCGAGAGGAAGACTGCATACCTGATTTACTAGTTGGATCTAGTCTTGTAGTGTCTTAAGGCTCTAACACTTCTTTCAGATGTGGCAAGGTGACTTTGGCCATTTTACATTGTAAATGCGTGGCTTGAAGGCATCTTGAAGTGGCAAGAGGTCTGTTATTTATTTACAGTGTTTATTGCCCTCTCTGCAATGTTGAGGTCTCAGGGCAGCTCATGACATAAAACTTATGTGCTATACTGTGTCAGGTGAAGCACTGAACGCATGGCCTTACTTTAGAGATATGGAAATCCACCAGTCTCCTCAGGGCACGCTCAAAAAACATACCAGGTCAAATAGGCTATAAAGCGGGGGTAGGCAACCTTTCCCCTTTAAGGGCCGAGGGACTTCAGCTCCCAGAATCCCAGGAGCTATTGACCAACATGGGACTATTGGCCAACATGGCTGAGGCTTCTGGGAGCTGAAGTCCCTTGGCCCTTAAAGGGGAAAGGTTGCCTACCCCTGCTATAAAGAGTGGGGACAAAGACAGGGGGAGAGAATATGGGCAAAAGCAATTATATATTTTTTAAAACTTGGTTGCCCTTTGAGGACTATGGAAAATGTGGATTTTGAGGATGAATTTCAAAGAAAGATAAAGGCTGGCACCACAGACAATCTCAAGTAAGGCATTCCATGCATAGGAACAACAGATACCTAAGACAGCAGGAGAACCTTGTATGAAAATCACCGAGGTCTTGCTGGGTAGTTTAGATCAGAGGTGAGAATCATGCCTCCCTTCAGATCTCATTGAGTTTCAACATCCATCAACCCCAGTCAGAATAGCCAGTGGTGAGAAATGCTTGAAGTTGCAGTACAACATCACTTAAAACCGCTGCATGATTCCCATGATTTAGTGTTTTATACTAAGATATCAGTTAACACACTTTTTATTACTGGTTCCACAGAACACCTACAGTCCTCAGTTGAGCACTGTGATGTGGAAATAAGAAATTGTGTTTGTTCTGGAAAGTTTATATTCAGTGCGTGGCCCACTAGATCGAGGGTAAATACTGTTATCCTCAAGTACCACCACCCCTTGGGGATAATTATAACCAGGAAGCCCAAAGCAAAGGTTGTACAGCCTTTTGCATCTTAGAAATATTGTATAGATACAGATTATATATACACCTATTATAATAGTTGCCTCGCATTACCAGGGACCACAATCTGTTTAAATGACGATAGTAGGATTATGCTGACAAAAGAACAGTTTGAGACTAACTGAAAGAGGTTGGTAGCTTGAGCTTTTGTAGACTTGAGCCTACGTCCTCAGATCTGAGGACGTAGGCTCAAGTCTAGGAAAGCTCATGCTACCAACCTCTTTCTTTCAGTTAGTCTCAAAGCTGTTGCAAGATCCCCTTGCAAACTGTTTTTCCAGACTAACACAGTCATGTCTTTGAATTCTACCAAGAAAGTTACAGTTACTTTGGTTTTACTCTTTCAGACCCTGTGGTGAGCTCATCCAGGACAGCAGCAACCTGTGGTGGGGACTCAGTGTGTTTGGTGGACTGTGAGACAGGCATTGTCTTGAAAAAGTACAAAGTGGCCGGGGAGGTAGGGAAGCAAGAACACCATGCTTGTACCTACTGAGTGGAAAATCTAGCCTACTGGCTTTCTGGTTGGTGAGGCAATAGTACAGGAATGTCTCCTGATAGACAACTGTGTTGAATTTTGCACTTCAAAACACATTAGGTCTGTGGCAGGAGCTGTGGATCTCTGGCACTGAATCAGAAGCAGTTTGTGGCTGCAAGCAGAGCTTCAAAAAGCTATTTTGGGGGATATAACTCAGAATTCCCCAACTGATACGTTCACTGGCCATGCTGGCTAGCAGTGAGGGACAGAGTCCAAAATATAACTCCCAAGCTCTGGATGTAGTTATGACTTGTCAATTCAGACGTCATGTCAAACCATAGTTAATGCCAAACTTTACTTCGAACCAGTTTTTCCTATTCTAGTGTACGGCTGATTAGAAATTGCAGTTTGAACAGTTTAGGTACTTAAGACTCAATGGAGACATTGCTTTTTGTCTGAATACAGCTGCACTGCCAGTATAAAAGCATGAAAATCAACCTGTAAAGTTTATTCAGCAAACAAAATTTTAAAAGATACCCCCCCCTTCAAAAAATATAAACTGAAACATAAAATAGAATTTTGCGTGCCTGCATAGCACTTTCGTCTTTATAAGAAAGTCAAAACAAGGAAGGTTTAACAGGCTTAGAAGATCATTGAGATGGCGGCAGAAGCTGCGTAAGCAGGAGCAGATGTATGGCAAGCCGATCGGATTTCAGTCGGTGTTTGGAGAAGTGTTGAAAGCTTGTTTGGTACCACATGAGCCCAGTTTCTCTAGGGGTTTCCACACCAATCACCACTACACTTCATCTGGTTTTAATTTTTTTTTAATGTAGAAAAGTTTAAATTTATAAAAGTTATTATGCCCAGCTTTTCACTACTAGTACAGCTTTATACAGCTCTACGTAAAGTAGGGTATTTTGTGTTGTTTGGTTGATTTAACCAAAGGCAAGTGTCTGTGTGTCCCCAAAGCTTTACACCTAGTAGCTGTTCTTCAGGAACTACAGGGAACCTTTAGTTGTTGGATTACAGGGCTCCCCTTTCTGTATGCTGGTTGGGACTGATGGGTTTTGCAGCCGAACAAGAAGGTATCCACTCCTGCTATACCTAATACTTTTGGCATTTCCTCCCGCCCAGGAGTTTTACACTGTTGCATGGACAACACTGACAATGGTGACAAGCGATGGGAGAAAGAAAAAGCACAATGTTCTGGCAGCTGCCGGGAGACGAGGCATCGTGAAGCTAATTCATGTGACTGCCGATTACTGCTATGGAGAGATCAAGGCTCACAAGAAGCCCATTGCCACTGCCTGCTTCAGTCCCATCAGTGAGACACATCTGTTCAGTAAGTCTCCCTGTCAGGGTCAGTCAGAGACCTCCTTTTCAAGAGGGATCTGATAGGAGAAATGCTGTCTTCGTCTAAGTGGATGGCTTGGGTTGTTCATTTCTGTAATCTCATGTGAAGTTGTGGTTACTTAACTCAGTGGAATACAAAGTAGATTGTATTTGGTTTTTCAGTATAATGCTGGGGGTTGTGGGGAGATTAGGGATTGGTACCCCCAAAGAAAGGCAGGCTTTTACAGAGAGGCATCTTCCTGCAAGTGCTGGAAGCCAAAGTACATCTGCGCTTGACAAAACACTCTGAAGAATCCAAGCTTTTTTCTTTAGGCATTTCCTTTAACATTATTTGGTACACCCCTGTACTTTTTATACAACCATGTATTTTGTACACAAGTACAACTCTATTTGAGTCAAAGTACAACTTTATTTGAGCAAATAAAGCTGTGTGATGTCATCCTGGATGACATTGTAATCACACTAATTCACTTTTACAGTCATAGCAGTGACTGAGTGGCCCTCAAGACCTATCCTTTAAGCAGTGCAGCTCCCCAAGAGGAATTTCTGAGGTGCCTGTTGCAGTGTGCCCCAGTATTGAAAGAGGCACGTCACCACTCTACTTGCAGACACATGGGAAAATTTGGGGGCATAGGGGTGGGCTGCATCATGACGTCATAGCTACATCTCCCAATTTCAATAGCTACGTCTCCCAATTTCATTTTTTGGTTGGGCGCACTCCTTTTAGCATGGAGGCTCTGTTCTCTGTGCACAGCTTGTAGTGTATTCTGTCCCTAAGCCTCAGTGTGGTTACATGTCTTCATGCTGCTGCGACTGTTGAGATATGTTATTGTATGTTAACCTGCATATTTTAATTCTCTTTGGTTTAATACTATTTTAAGGGGTGGGTGGGTTAGGGTATTGATACATATATGTAATTGTGGAATTTTAAACTGTAAGCCGCCTCGATTGCACCGCAGAGGGGTGGGATAGAAATAAATTATTATTATTATTATTATTATTATTATTATTATTAAATTAGGAAAGCCAATTAAAAAAATCAGGCTGGGGAACTAGTTAAGACTGTCCTCTTCCTCCTCCTCCTCCTCCTCCTCCTCCACCAGCAGGGACCACCTAATATATCCCAGCCCTTCACAAGATTCAGATTCTATCCTTCAGCTCAACGTTTCTTATCTCCGACACCATTGTCTGAGTGTGAGAGGTGTTTTCTGGAAATAGTTTTGGTTCTCTGGTACTCTTTTCCAAAGGATGAGGGAAGGAGGGAGCAGGAGGCGGTGAGAATAAAAGAGAGCAGCAAAGAGGCGGAGGAGGGAGGGTCTCCAGACAAGCAGGAGTAATTGTTTAATGAGAAGGCTGTCTATATGTTGTGGCACCTTCTCACCAGCGTGTACATCCTTCTCTTTTTCTCTCCCTTACTCCCACCCGCTGCCACCCACTCACAGCCGCATCCTATGACAAGAAAATATGCATGTGGGACATTGGTGTTCCCGACTGCGACTACAACTTCAAAGAAAGGTAATGACAAATGAAGAACGTGCTTTAAATCCGCCGAGGATTACGCATTAGTGAAAGTTGGGAAGTAAAGTGTGTTTCATTTGCTAGGCAGTTGATGGTGCTGGAGACCGTCAACACACCTCTACGGATTGCTCTGGTGCCCTCTTGCCCAGATCGGTACTTGGTGGCTGGCTGTGAGCAAGGCTGCTTTGCCTGGGATATCAGACTGGATGACAAGCAGACAAAAAACAGGTGAGTAGCTCTGGCCCAACATTATCAAGGGAGGGAAGGTAATTAACCCACAAAAACATACTGCTAGATCTAGTGAGCTGTTCATTGATATCTTTTATAAAATGTCCATATTCCATTTAGATGGTGTCATCTTGGAACCTTCCTTGCCAGCTAGGGGCCCTGTGTGATATATGTTAATTTTTCCATCACCAGAGGATGGTGTGAGTACAGTTGGTGAGAATCTATTGAGCATAGTTCCTAATCTGTCCATAACACTAAAAAATAAAATAATCCTACCAATTTAACTAAAATCAGAAAATCTGCACAATTCTTCTACATGATTCTGTTCTTATGTTTCGGCGGATTGGACTGGCCCTTTCATAGACCTATGTCCCTAGAGAAGCCATACAAAAGGTGAACGTCCTGCTGTGGTCATATCCCTCAATCAGTCAGACATCGCTATTATTTTCTTATTTTGGAAAAAAGTATGGTATAAACCCTTATGTCAGTGCCTGTCCTTCAGCCCACAGGCATGTTGAAACCCAGTGTCACAGTTAAAAGCTCTTACTTGGGAGCAAGCAGATGGGGCTATAGAGAGGGCTGTTTACTACTTACGCTGGTCAAAGCTTTCCTTGGATCTGCTGTTAGGACTACCATTAACACTGACTAAACTTTGGGGACCAAGAGGGCTGGAATCAGCCATGTGGGGTTTGACTCAAGATCAGTACCAAGGGGGACGAGATTCCCTCCATCACGACTTCACAGAGAGAGTGGCAAGTATTCTGAAGCTAGGTTCTTCTTTGTGATCTCTGTGCCCTCAGACAAATGGGTCATGCGCCTGTGCATCTATGAAGGCAGGAGACCCGTTTGTTTGAAGGCACAGATGACCGCTTGAAGAACTAGTTACAGGTAAGCCACCTGTCCTTATTTTTGGAGCTGGCCTTGAAAGAGCAGTCCAAGCCTACCAAAAGATGGAAGCAGAAAAAGAGGCACGACAAAGGGAAGAACGGAGGTAAAATGTCTGTTCTAAGACACTCAGGTCCTTGTTTTTAAATGACTCCCATGTTACTTTGGCTGCTTTGATTCTAAATAGTGTTTATAGAGTCACTGCCCTACTGGAAGGTGAATCTCTGCCCCAGTCCCACAATCTTGCAGATGGAAACAGATTTTTCCTTTAGAATGGCCCTGTATTTGCCCCATTTATCTCGCTCTTTATCCAGATCAGTTTTCCAGTCCCTGCCAAGGGAAAGCGTCCCCAGATGCTGACACAACCGTGCTTCGCTGTGGGCATACTGATCTCAGGGTACACATAAATGTTTTGTTGCAAGACTAGAAAGTTCAGTTTCTGGTCTTGCCAGTCCAGAGAACCTTGCCCCAGTTTTTTGCTGTGTCTCCCGCATGCCTTTTTGCAAACTCCAAACAGACTGATGTGGGCTTGTTTTAGCAATGGCTGAATGATAGATTGGACATCTGATATCTAGAGCAGGTGCAGCTTTCGGCACTACTACCTCTCTTGGGGAGTGGCTTGCAGTTGGCCCGTATGTATGAGTCACAGAGTCTACTATGAAGAACAGGTTGCTTACCTGCAATTGGTTCTTCAAGTGGTCATCTCTGAACTCACGCTACCTACGGGCCTCCCCTCTTTGTTGCCACCTGCATCTTGGTGATGTTCTAGAGCTACTACAGCATACATGTAATTGAGGGATTGGATGGGAAGCACATCTGTATGCAGTTATTGAAAGGGGTGCCACTACCACCAAAATGATCGCTTAGCTGTGGAAGTTTCCAAATGGTGCGATGTGCAAACCTACATATTTTTGTATGCATTTTATTTTGGTTTTAATATTGTAAGCTGCCTCGATTGCGTTGCAGAGGGGCGGGATAAAAATAAATTTTATTATTATTATTACTACATATGTGTTCACAGATGACCACTTAAAGAGGCACAGTTACAGGCAAGCAATCTGTCCTTACAAGCAAACAGGTTTAGAACTGATCTTGGGGTGCCATACCAACCAGTGGTCTAATTTAGGGGTGGGCAACTATCAGAGGCTAGGGGACTGCATTGAACGTGGACCCCCCTGCCGCCTAAAAACAAACAAAAAGTCCTCAAACACCCCCCATGCCCTCAACTATCCCTCTTCCCCATGTTTTCAGCCTCTCCCAGGACATTTTAGCTCTAGGGGAGGCATTTTAGAACAAAATAAAAGTCACTTCCAGTTTACTTCTTGTTTTAAAAAAGGTCTCTCCTGGCCTAAAATGGCCAGGGAACACCCCGAAATGTGGGAAATATGCTCCTCATGGCCCCATTTTTTAAAAAATGTAGCCTAGGTTTTAAAAAACAAACAGCTCTGGGGACTGGACTGTATGAAGCCCATTGCCTGCACCTTGCCCATCCCTGGCCTGACTGGATGTTCCTGTAAGAGGGGGGCAAGTCCTGCTTTGAGAAGGAAAAGCATTTTACAATTTATTGATGGGACACAAGTCATGGTCCCACTGTGAAGCTGATAATCTACTTATAAAAGAAGAGCATTACTACTACATGCTGACTGGTTTATTCTCCCCCCCCCCCCCTTTTACATGTGTGTGTAACAGGAACGCCTCTGGAGTTAAGAATGTACCTTTTAGAGTTTCAGGTGATCTCGGAACATAAAATTGCCCTAAGCAAAAAACAAAACAGAGAAGGTAGAAGCTAATTTGAGAAAATAAGATATAATAAACTGTCCATTGTGCTTCAGAGAACATTATAGGAATTGCATTTCTAACTTCTTAGCACTTCCAAAGGTACTGGCTGCTTTCTGATTTTTGTCTGGTCTGTCCCAAGGCCATCTGATGAATTTTTTATCTGAGCAGAGATTTTTAGATTCTCTCAGTATCAAGCCCAATCCTTTGCCTTGCATATCAGACTGGAAATCATAGAGCATAAGGTTCTCCACAAGTTACAAAGCTGCTTTACTCAGATCATGCCGTTTCTCCATCTAGTTCCATACTGGTCTATTCTGACTGGCCGAGGCTTTCAGTAGGTCTTACCTATGTTCTTCTTTTGACTTGAGACTCAAAGATGGAACCTACATTTTTTCTGCATGCACAGTATGCATCCTGCTTCTAAGCCTTACCACATGGTGATTTACAGTATAATTGCTACAGTCCTAAAATCATAGAATCCTGTCCTGCAGGAGCATAGAATTAAAGCACCCCAACAGATGGCCATCCAACCTCTGTTTTAAGACCTCCAAAGAAGGAGACTCCATCACACTTAACATTTTCCACTGTCAAACAGCTCTTACCCTCAGGAAGTTCTTCCGAATGTTGAGGTGGAATTTCTTTTCCTGTAGTTTCTGAGTCCATTGCTCTATGTCCAAGCCTCTGAAGCAGCAGAAAACAAGCTTTTGCTCCTTCCTCAAGGTGCTATCCCTTGATATATTTAAACATGGCTATTAAGTCACCCCTTAACCCTCTCTTCTCCAGGCTAAACATACCTAGCTCCCTAAACCACTCCTCATAAGGCTTTGGTGGTGTCTAGACCTTTCACCATTTTTGTGAAACACTCTCCTCTGGACACACTCCAGCTTGAGCTATCTTGTTTTCAATATGTTCTCCGAAAAAACCAAGACTGAAGAGCCAAAACCAACACCACAAGCTTGCTTTAAAAAAACAACACCGCAATCTGAAAACTCAAACTGGCATTTTTTGAACAATATTGGTTACCTTAGTTACAGCTGCAGTAACCACACAATAGTTATTTGTTGGTTGCTTGTTTTGCTTTTCATATACGACACTGCCATTTCCAACGTTTCAGACCTTTTGAAGTGGAGTTTCAATTCCCGGATGATGAGGGGAACGAGACCTCTTCCCATCGAGTGGATGGCCTGGCTTTTTTGAATGAAGATATTGTGGGTAAGAAATTGACATTTTGCAACCCTGAAGCAGGTAGAAGCAGACTTTACCTACAGAATAGATCCTAATTGTGTCTAAACATCCCCGCCTTACTTCAAGTGCATTGTGTTCCACACATGACACATACCCGTCTTAAAGCATCCGATATAAAAATCCGATACACATGAACTCAGTGGAATTTGTTACAGTTGTTTTGGGTTGTCGTGGACCAGTAGGTATGGTTGAATCAATCATTATGATAGAAGCATCAGCTTCACTTTAAGGTTGGGACATCACTTGGTTATCTTTGCCACATCATTGGAAAGTAAAATTCATAGCACCACTGACACAACGCAAAACTGATTCTTTAACAGGTGATTTTATAGGAAGACGTGTTGCTTTGGCAGCAGACCCACCGACTAGCAAGGCCTGTTCCTTTCTCTCTCCTCTGCAGTGACCAAGAGTTCTAAGATGGGCTCCATAAATCTCTGGAGCTGGAGCCGCTCTTTCAAGCAAGGGAAGGGTGGGCAGAGGACAGTGCAAGCGGTCATCCTGGCCGAGCTGGAGTGGTCCTCCACAGATCTGCCTTACCTTACCCTCAGTACGTGCCCAAGTAAGTGCCAAGTAGGGAGGCTTGCGTGCTCACAGACCTTAGACCCCAGTAGTCATTTATGTCACCTGGCAGCACAGGGTCTGATAGTCATTCATCTGCTCCCCACAGATGCTTTGGAATGGTCACCAGCACATTATATCTTCTAGAATTAAATGCCCTTTTATTAAAACAGTCATTGCATCTGGGCAAATGCAAGATAGTAGCTGCTTGGCTCCTATCCTCCAAATTCTCAGATCAGGGGGTATCAAAGGGAGAGGGTGTATCAGTGTAGCAAAACTGGGGTGGGGGTGGGGTTGGCATCTGCCCTGAGTGCCCCTAAAGGACCTAGGCCTCTATCAGTTATCAGAGTAGCCCAATCCCAATTGTACAGGTGCAGTATCCCCCTTTGAATTATATTCCACATTCTTCTGACTGAAAACATGAGTGTGATTTCATCTTGTGGCCTTCTCACTTCTGCAGCAGAAGAATACGTGTTCTGTGGTGATGAGAAAGGAGGCGTCTGGATGTATGACCTCAGCAACCATTTGTCTGCTCTGAGTGTCACCAAGGAAGACTGCACAACCAAGAGAATAGGGCCTTCACAGGTACATCGCTCTTTCTGCCGAGTTTATCTTAAACCCTTGTTCACAGCTGTCTCTGGCTAGATTATGGGGCTGCATGAACTAACAAGTACAGACCACTGAATTGAAGCCTAAACAAATAGAACAGGCACAAATTGGGCACTTGAAATGGCAACTTTCAGACATCATTGGGACCTATTTTCAGTGTCTCAGGCTTTGACCATTGTAACTGTCCCAGAGAGGGTGTTTTCTTTGTCTGGCCTGCTTTAAAAGTCCTAAAAATCACTGGACAACTTAGAAACAGGAGTATTCTAGAAGGCGGCATGACTGGCATTGTGCATGGAGACATCTGACATGGTAACATGTATAGGCCTAGTTTTTCAACAGGCTTCTCCCACTGCAATCTTTTCCACTTAGGTTCTGAAGTGGCCAGAGCTGAAGGCCAATGGTGAGCTGCTGACAGATGTCCTGGTGAACAACGTGGTCACGGACCCCACCTTCACATACCTGGTTGCTCTGACCGACGTCAACATTGCCGCAATATGGAAGAAAGCCTAGCTGTGCTGGCTTGGGCCCCTGCCAGAGGAGCTACTTTTTTTCATTCACGTTTCAGTAGTGCAGTATTTGTGACCATTCTGAAATTAACCAGGGAGGGATGGAGGGGATTTTAAGTTCACGTGTATCAATGCAAGAAAAATCAACCAAAGGCATTGGCTAGAACAATATGTTACCACCAATGCCCACATCTCTTAACTGTGACTTTGCTTTATTGGTGTATTAAGTGTATTTGTTTTATAGAAGGACAGTATTTAATAAAACTTGATACGAGGTAATTGTGAAGCAGTTTTTTTAAATTAGGTCAGAAAAGCGGCAGGGAACATTTCTCTATGCCTGTGGCCTGCTGTCATAGAGGCTCACAGGGAAGGTAGTAGTTTAATAATTAAAGTTAGTTCTCACCTTCTCTCCTTGTCAATATTGAATTCCAAGAAACAGCCAAGGAATTTAATTCTGCAGTGATTCAGGACTTGAACGTCCAGCAAATGTATTTCTGAGGTTTGGGTGCAAAATAGCATAAGCTTGCTCATGCAAGGACAATTTCCTTCTAGTTCACCATCCCTTTCCACAGATCTTAAGAAGCAACCTCTGCTCTGGATCTTTCCATGATTAAATCTGACACCTGAAGGATACTATTTCTCTAGCTTGTATGGAAGCAAAGTTACAGTTCACAAAGGTACCTTCTACTCCACCCACCACCTCTTAGAAGTAAACTAAAGCGGAGCAGGGCCATACTTGATATAAAAGTAGGTTGAAGTAGGTCAGTGTGGTGGAGGGAAAGCAAAAGAACCCTAGATCGGCAATAATTTTAGAAACAACAGCAGTGTGATAGACTGGGGCATCATGTTGTGTGGACTACGGTTTAATAATTGCCTATACTACCTGGGGCTGCTGGGATTTGGCAGTCCAACAAGATTTGGTCAGCTACATGATTCCCACTTCTGCAGTAGGGCTAACTTCCTTGTGTTTTAATTCTCAATGCAATAAGGAGGACCGAGTGGCACAAATTGGAAAAATCACATTTGCGTTAGTGTGAAAGGTGAGCCAGCATTATGATGGAGTTGCTTTATAAAAAGATAACAAAAGCATAGTGTCAAGATCACAGAAATCACTGGTTCCGCTCTGTTCTGCACTGTGCAAGCTACATATCAGGTCTAGGCAAATAGTTTTAAGAAGGATATTGACAAATTAGAGCACAATCAGAAGTGGGCACCCCCAAAAACCAGGTCCTGCAAGGAACCGTTAAAATGCTGGATATGCACAAGTGGGAGAAAAGAATTAAGGGAGACATGATGAAAGCAACTAACCGGAAAGACTGTCATGCCGAAGATGAAGATGACTTGTTTTCTCTTCAGCAGGCAGAACTAAGATCAACAAGCAGGAATTGCAATGAAACAAATGCACCCAAAGGTTAAAGAGAAACGTCTCCTTGAGAGACTGTCTGCTCACTTTGGCTGGAAAGGCTTAAGCCAGGGGTAGGCAACCTTTCCCCTTTAAGGGCCAAGGGACTTCAGCTCCCAGAATCCCAGGAGCTATTGGCCAACAGATTCCTGTGCAGACCAGAGGGTTGCACCAGATGACTTCAAAGTCCCTTCCAAAGCTCTCAGAATAATTTATGACAAATTCCAGACAATGAAATCATTTGTGTGGGGAAGGGAGACAAGGTTCAGTAAAAGCAAGCACACATCTGTATCTTCCCTCCTCTCAGTCATTAAACATTTAGATTGGCTTCAAAATAAGACAAAGCTGTTTGATCCTTATCCACACTGATCCTTATAAATGACCAATTCAGGGTTAAATGAGGACTCAAAACACTGATGGTCCACATTGTGAGAAAACCAGAAATAGGTATATCTTATTAAAGCGAACAAAGAAAACATAGGGGACAGACGTTTTGTAATTTGAGGACTTGGCACACTTTAAAAAAAACAATTTTGAAAACCAGTTACTTCATCACCTTTTCAGTGAAATGTACCTTTCAAAAACTAGCAACTCAGGATAAAAAATAAAGCCTAATTTATTAGCCAACATATATGGTAAGTTAACTAGATCTCAGGTTTTAAACATCTAATAAATACTTACTACTCGATAGTTACTGCTAGTTAAGAAAAAACAAAATGGTTCACTGGCGAATGCATGTGCTGCTATTCGATTCCTTCTTGTTTGTCTTTGATAGCAACCTGAAAGAAAAAGAGAAGACAGATCCTTATGTGATTTGATAAAACTCAGTGGCTCACCAAAAGCCTGACAACTGGGGTGGAGGTATGCTGCAGGGGGGGGGGGGGAATCTAAAAATTTCAGTTATCTCAATAAACAGAATTAATTGGCTTGAGCACTCCTCCCCCTGACATAAATAAATATGTTGAGATTGATTTAAATCTAGTGCTCTATTATAGGGTGGGGGGTTCAAGAAGGATCTTGGAATCTGATGAATTAAGACATTGGAGACACCAACCATTTAACTGGTTTCTTTTCCTACTTGCCTCAGTCACAGATGTTGACGGCCAGTCCTTTGCACAGAAGGAATGCAACTGGAATTTCATATTTCTCCCACCTATGTATCACCTCTGAAACTCAAGGTGCTGCATTCTGCCCTACTCTACAGCAAGAATGAGGACCTCAGGCCCTGCAGCTAAATCCAGTCCTCTGTGGGTCCAATAAAGCCCTACAGGCCCTGGCCATCACTAGAACATGGCCTGCAACAATTTCTCTGAAGAAGTCCCCCATTCTGGCTGCAAAGACACATCAGGGCTAGGGAACTAATAGTGATTTACACATATAAAATTCCACTTTATGCTTGTGTATTGTTTTTTGGCCACTGAAAAGGATGGTATTCCCCTCTCCCTCCACAATAACCAACCCCTCACCCATGTTGCTGTAACAGCTGCCTCCAATGGCCATTCCATTGCTGGGAGTGAATGGAGGAGAGCAGAGAAGCATCTCACTATGGGAATACAGCCAGATGGCCATCTGAGACCTTTGGAGGACCTCAGTAGGTCTTGGTAGAAGATGTCCTTGTCCTGTGTCTGGCTAAGGGGAGTTAAGTTGCATCCGCACTGCAGAAATAAACAATCTGACACCACTTTAACTGCCATGGCTCAGTGCTATGGAATTATTGATTTGCAGTTCTGAGAGATATATAGCCTTCCCTTTCAGAGAGCTCTGGTGCCACAACAAACAACAAATGCCAGGATTTGCAGCACTGAGCCATGAGAGTTAAAGTGGTGTCAAACTGGATTACTTCTGCAGTGCAGGTGCAGCCACAACCAGATGCTCCTCTGATCCCCCTTCCCAGTCTCTACTGGCCATGGAATGGCTACTGGGGACAGTTATCATAGTGACACAGTAAATCCTGGGGCTGGTGGCAAGGGAGCCATAGCAGAGTCCTGCATGTGGAACTCTGTACATGTGCATGGCCTTTGTCACTCAGTTCACAATCACAGATCCACAGCATGGTGGAGGCACAAATCCACTATCAACCCCCCCACCCCCAAAGGAATATCTAACTTTAAAAAGGTCAGCTTACTCGGAACCTCTCTTCAAGGAGGGAGAGCTCACTGATGAGATCGGTGATGGCATTGGTGAAAGCTTCTTGGGGACTGTAGTCAGGAGTGGTCTGGACACGGATGATGATCTTGTGCTCCAGGGGGTGAGGGACCTTGTAGCCGGCAAAGAGCACCTGGGGGTCTTTCAATAACTGACTGGAGGAGAGAGAAAAAGGCAATCAGAGCCTTCTGTTAAACATAGACCTTGCTGGTCCAATCACAGCTAGACATCCAGAGCTTGTGCCCCTGGGCTATAACTCCCAGAATCCCAAGTTGGTTGAGGAGTCTGCGAGTTGTAACCAAAATCATAACTTGGCACCTCGGCATACATATTTATCTCCCCATCGTATTGCTGCAATGGGGCTGTCCCTGAAGAATATTTTGGTCCAATGGGGCTGTCCCTGAAGAATGTTCCAACTAGTGCAAAGTGTAGAGCCCTAAAGATTTGGGGACTAGATTATCTGAAAGGCTGTCTTCATCCATATTAAGATACCTTTCATTTGTTACCTTCGTCGGATAGCCTGTTATATATGCAAACAGCAAATGAGGTTATCTTGCTGAGGACATAGGACAGGACCTTCACTGAACACTGCAGTAAACAGGATTCTGGATCCAATGGACTTTGGGTCTCATCCAGGAGACTTTTCTCATGTTCTTAAAGCCACCTGGGATCAGTATCTCCTGCTGGATCTGAGCATGAGATCCCAGGAGCATCAGTGGGGTATGAAATCTCCAAAGTAAGCCAAGACATACACATAACTAAAAGAAACTAACTAAAAGAAAGAAGTTGGCAGCATGAACTTTCGTAGACTTAAGTCCACTTCCTCAGATGCATTTGTAGACTTAAGTCTACGAAAGCTCATGCTGCCAACTTCTTTCATTCAGTGAGTCTCAAAGGTGCTATACGATCTCTACATACTGATCCTACAGACTAACATGGTTATATCTTTGAATTTTACATATGACACAGTTTACTGTTAAAATACTTGGGGCCCAATTTGTAGTGAAAAACCAGGTAAAGTTAAATAAATCATTTAATTAGTCAAAACCACCTAACAGTATTCAACAAACAGCACCATTCACAAAAAGCAGAGGTACATTTGCAGTTACCAACATGCCATGATTCCTTCTAAGAAGGCTGGGGGCTCAACCTGACTCTTGGCATCGTCCTAACTTGAGACGGTTACTACTTTCAAGCAACCCCATAAGAATCTTCCCCCAAAACAAAGAGCCATTCTTACTCACGACTTAATAATATTCCCGAGCGTATGATCTTCTTTGTTGATGGTGAACAGACAGGCATTTGGTACTTTTGTATCCTTATTAATCGTAATCCTGGAAGAAGGTGGGGAGAAAAAGAAGCCAGTGTCAACACTGAATAATACAGATAATCTCCTTCCTATCTCAGTGTCCTATCTTATCTCTGCAACTTAGTGACAGAATACTATCCTCCCACCTTTCAACTGAAGGCAGCTTTTAACTGGAGACTGGAGATCTGAGTCCTTCTATGTGCAAAGCTTCTATAATCCTAGAGTTGGAAGAGACCCTGAGGGGCCATCCAGTCCAACCCTATTCTGCCATGCAGGAAAGTAAAATCAAAGCACCCCTGACAGATGGCCATCCAGCCTCTGTTTAAAGACCTCCAAAGGAGGCGACTCCAACACTCTCCAAGGAAGTGTCCTCCACTGTCGAACAGCTCTTACTGTCAGGAAGTTCTACACTGCATAGATCTGAAAGTGCCTTCTATAAAGAGAGACCATGCCATCCATTTAGTCCTGGCAGGAACTCACCAGAGTTTCAACTGGGAATCACCAGGCCTACAACATGGAACTGAAATAGATTTAATTTCAGCATAACATGTGAAAGAGATCTAGGAGGGTTTTAGTAGACCAGAAGTGAAACACACGAGTCAATGGTGTGATGTGGGAGCCAACCCAATTCTAGGCTGCATCGACAGGAGCATAGCGTTTACATCAAGGGAAGTAATACAGATGGCCCTCCACATTTGCGGCTCTGCCTTTTGTGGCTTTGATTATTTGTGGTTTCAATTAATGCGTCCTCTCTAGGTCCTCCAACGCAACTCTGCCAAAAGCTGACCATAAGAGTTGTGCTGGAGAACCTAGAACAGGGGTAGGCAACCTTTTTTCCCCTTTAAGGGCCGAGGGACTTCAGCTCCCAGAAGCCTCAGCCATGTTGGCCAATAGCTCCTGGGATTCTGGGAGCTGAAGTCCCTCGGCCCTTAAAGGGGAAAGGTTGCCTACCCCTGGCCTAGAAGTTCCTAGAGGAAACACTTCTCTAGGCATTTGTAGGTCCTCCAGCATGATTCTACAATCAACTTCTGGCAGATGTTGGCCACAGAGTTGCACTGGAGGACTTGGAGATTCCTAGAAAGGTGTTCTCTTAGGTAGAAAAGAATAGTGTTATTTTTATTTGTGGTTTTTCCACATTCACGGGGGCCCTTCACCCCTAATCCCAGCAAATGTGGAGGGACCACTGCAGTATCATTCTGTTCTGCTTTGGTGAGACCCAACTGGAATAATACTGTGTCCCATTCTGGGCACCATAAATCCTTAGTATGGTTATTGCTCATTATTATTATTATTATTATTATTAATATCCTGCCCTTCTCCCAGGACTGGGACTCAAGGCGGCTTACGACATTTAAAAAAGCAACACCACAATACAATTAAAAACATAAAAACAGTACATTAAAACAAGAATTACATTACTACAATAATTAAAACAGATGACATGCTAAGATGTAATCTGTCCCTGGGCGACACAAGGATATCCCTTTTGCAATTGTGGCTGTACAGCTTTATATTTGCATCACCCCATCCTTCCCCACCCAGGCAGAGGAGACACTCCAATTCCCAGAATCCCCTAACCAGGAGGGGGAATGCTGGGTGTTGTCGTCCAAGCGATGGGTCGACCATATTCCTCCCTCAATCTCTTCCCTCTCCCACTCCTCACTTTTTCTCCCCCTCAAAAAGCAAGAAGGACTCGAAAGCCGGAGGCGCGTTCATGGCTCCCCTGCTGGCTTCTGCCTGCTTCCTAAGGAGTCGGGGGAGACTACTTCCGGCTCCTTTTCAGGACTCACTTCCGGCTCCCGCTTTCTCCGCTCTAGGAAGCGAGCGCGAGGCAAACGCTCTCCTCTTCTCTTCCTCCCTCTAGTGGCCGGGATAAGGAACTGCGCTCTGTTGGCAGCGTCTAACCTCTGAGACTGTACTTTGGCTCCCCCTGGCGACGGATGTGAGAACTGAATTGCTGCTATTGCTGCTGATTTATTATTATTATTATTATTATTATTATTATTATTATTATTATTATTATTATTATTATTATTATTATTATTATTATTATTATTATTATTATTATTATTATTATTATTATTATTATTATTATTAATAATAATGGAATGGAAACATATTGGATTGCAAAAGAGGGGTCCCTGTTGAGATGCAAATGGATTTTAAATTTCTTTTTATTTTAACAAATATTTTTATTACAATTTCATTATTATGTTAAAAAAAACAACCAACATTATACATAAACATAACATTTAACATCCACCACTTTAAATGCTATGGAATTTTGGGATTGCAGTTTTGAAAGGCATGTAGCCTTCCCTGTCAGAAAGCTCTGTGGTGCCACAACAAACTACAAATCCCAGAATTCCACAGCACTGAGCTGTGGCTGTTGTATTGGTGTCAAACCGCATCATTTCTGTAATTAGGACTCTGGCGATTGGGGTTCAGATCCCTGCCCGACCAGGGAAACCCGCTGGCTGACCGTGGGCAAGTCACATCCTCTCAGCCCCACAAAGTCACACTGGAGGACCTGGGGATTCCCAGAAAGAACAAGTCTCTACCAGGGGTAGGCAACCTTTCCCTTTTAAGGACCGAGGGACTTCAGCTCCCAGAAGCCTCAGCCATGTTGGCTTATAGTCCCATGTTGGCCAATAGCTCCTGGGATTCTGGGAGTTGAAGTCCCTCGGCCCTTAAAGCAGAAAGGTTGCCTACCCCGGTTCTAGGCATTTATTTGTAGGTCCTCCCGTGCAATTTTAAGGTTAATGTTTTGGCAGATGTTGACCACAGAGTTGCGCCGGAGAACGTAGAGATTCCTAGAGAGGTATTATTTGCAGTTTTCCCACTTTCAGGAGGGCCCTACGCCCCTAAACCCTGCAAATGTTGAGGCCCACTGTACGCAAAGAGCTAGTCTCAAAGGTGCTACAAGACCCCTTTGAACAGTGTACCTAGATATTTAAATCAACCCCAGCATGCAGCTGGATTAGCAGGCAGGAATGAGGAGTGTGCAATACCCAAGTCCTAGGATGGAAAGTTCTTTGGAGGACCCCAGCTCCCAGAATGCCATGCTTGCTGGACGATTCTGGAAGTTACTTTCCAAAGCCTGGTCTCCTTGGGCACAGAAGGCCAGAAGCAGAGAGAGAGAGAGAGAGAAAGAAACGCTGTGTACTTTACAAAAGCGGCCGTGACCAAACCCCTCTCGGCTTATGAGCTTTGCTGCGTTGACCCACAGCTCTGGAACTCCCTGACCTGACATCTGGATAATCCACCCACCACCCACTCCATCGCCCCCGGGTTTTCTCTCTCCAATCTGCCAGCGGCAGCTGGTGCTCCGGGCAAGAGAAGCAGCTCCACATCTGTAGGCAGGAGCCGTCCCCAAGGTTTAACCTTTAAGCGCTGAGAAGATCTCCATGCGATCCTCTCCGGACGTTCATGAGAAACAGACACCTCTGCGCATCTCCCTCGTCCTCGGCGGAGACAGGGTTGCCATCTGCCTCGGGTTTTAACACCTCGAGCCGCAGCTGGGCCACAAACAACACAAAGCAAATCCTTGGCACATAAAGTCAGGGCAGGCATCTTGTTTCACAGATTGATAGGTGGCATCTCTCTCTCTCTCTTTCTCTCTCTCTCACACCCACCTCTTTGCTTCCGAGAGCTGAAGTCCGACAGCACATTTCTGCATAGGTCAAGGTGCGCTTTCCAGTTTGAGACCATCCCAGGGACGCCTTGGTCCCCATGTCAGGAGGGGGATCCGTCTCTCCAGGGTTATTGGTGGTTGTTGTTAACTGCTCTCAAGTCAACCCCGACGCACAGCGACCCTTTGGGATGAGACATCTCCAAGACCGGCTGTCCTCTACTGCGCTGCTCAGGTCCTGCAAACTCGGGTCCATTGAGTCTATCCATCTGGCGTGTGGTCTTCTCTTTCTGTGGCCTTCCCCCTTTCCGAACATTGGTGTATTTTCTATATACCTTCCCATGATGTGGCCAAAATACGATAGCCTCAGATTTACCCAGGGAGAGTTCAGGCTTGATCTGTTGAAGGGCTCATCCCATAAATGAAGCTGCTTTGCTTTGCTTGCGCATTTGTTTGTCGTTTTGGCCATTCGCCGTATCCTCCGCACTCTTCTCCGGCTCCACACCTCAAACGAGTTGCTTCTTTTTCTGTCGGCTTTCTTCACTGTCCAGCTCTCACGTCCGTACAGGATGATGGGGAATACAATGGATTGGACAGTTCTAACTTTGGTGCTCGCTTATCCTCTTTCTTGTCTAGGTCTTTCACGGCTGCCCTTCCTGTTCCTAGTCGTCTTGTTTCTTGACTGCAGTCTCTGTTCTGAGCAATGTTTGATCCAAGGTAGAGGAAATCTGTCACTATTTCGAATTTTCCATTATCTAGGTTGAATGCATGTCGATCCACCCGCGGCAAGCTCTTGGGCCTGGATTCCCCATGAGAGCCACCAGCTGCCATTGCCTTAGAGAGGAAAAATGCCACAATGTTCTGCCAGAGAAGAAGTATGTTGTCACACTGAAGTTGAGATTCTGCATCAAATCTGTGTCATGTCAATCTCTGGGTTTCTGAGTCCTGGGTGCCCTGTTTCTTTTGGTGGCTATATTTTCCTGCATGTGGGAGGAAAGTCGCATAGAGAGTCATAGAGGACCACCCCAACATCACAATACTTCTCCTGCATCCCCCCCCTCCATAAGGTTAGACTGCTCACAGGAACGCCACTCAGATATCATATAACTCCAGGACTGAAGGAATTGCACCGGCTGCCCATAATATTTCTGGTCTGGACTCCGGGTGATGGCGATGCCATTGAAAGCTTTAAAGAGCTTGGGACCTCAAGGAAGCACCTCTGTCTTTATATAGTCATACTGAAGATGGAGCAAGCTTGTTTTTTGCTCTGCCAGCGACTAGGATCTGGATGGAGCAATGGATTCAAGTTACAGGAAAAGAGATCCCACCTCAAGATTAGGAAGAACTTCCTGACAGCGAAAGCTTTTCGACAGCTGAACACACTCCCTCGGTGGAGTCTCCTTCTTGGAGGTCTTTAAACGGAGGCTGGATGGCCATCTGTTGGGGATGCTTTGATTGTGTCTTCCTGCATGGCAGAAGGAGGTTGGACTGGATGGCCCTTGGGGGTCTCTTCTAGGATTCTAGGATTATCTGGAAAAACTGGGATTTCATACAGTTGGAAGGAGTTGCAATCTAATCCAACTTTCCCACATACAGGAATATACCACTAAAGCATGCCTGAGAGATACCCATCCATCATCTGTTGGATTTGAACCTGGGGCCCTCCGTCTTGTCCCCTGGTGTGTTGTACTTTGGTCCTGGCTTGTCTCTCAAGCATCATCTTTGGCTTGCTTCCCCAACCTTCCACCTGCAGCCCCTCCACACAACACAAATATAGAGCCTTCTTTACAGAGCCCAGTTACAGGTTTGCCTTCGGGTTGCCGTAAGTCGGAAATGACTCAAAGGAGCCAACAGCTGGAAATGACCTGCAGGCACACAATTCCACCGACAAACAATGGCCACCAATAGACCTTAACACTCAGGCAGGTCTCTATCACAGAACCACAGAGTAGGAAGAGGCCCCAATAATTGTGTCAGCCCCCAAGTTACACACTCTCAACCTCAGAGGATGGCAATAGCAAACCCCCTCTGACGAAACTTGCCAAGAAAACCCTGTGAGAGGTTCGGCTTAGGGTCGCCAAGTCGGAAATGAACCGAAGGCAGCCAACGACAAACGTGCAAATATTAAAAAACAAACAAACCCAAATGGAAAATCCAAAACACTTCTGGTCCAAAGCATTTCAGATAAGGGGGAATCAACCTGTTGCATTGTTGCTGTTAACTTTAAAAACTGAAATTTGCAGACTATTTAAACCACTGTAAGGGTGTTTGCAGTGTTCATTTACAAGCGGACCTCCAACAAGAAGAGAAGTGGTACTGGGTGGGTGGCAGAATTGCACTCTCCCCAGAGGAACGGCTTGGAGCGGATTAGGAAAGAAAGCCCAACACAGAAAGTGGCTGATTTATTTTATTTCTAAATCCTGCGCTTTGGGGGCAATGACCGGGACTAATCCATCTGGAGCAAAGGGACGGGAGCCCTGAGCAGAATGAGTCAGAGAGAAAAGGGGACGGGAAATGAAATGACTCTTCGTCCCCTGGAGGGACACAGAAACAAGCAAGAGGCATCAGTGCCACTTGGCCCAACGTCTTCCCCAGAAGGTGGGCTCATTTCAAGGTGCTTCGCTTGGCCTTTCCAAGCAAGGCTCGGCTGCCAAGAAACCTATTTTTAGCTGTTTTTCATTCTATTTTTACACTCCCAGTCAGGAGATGACGTGGTGTAGGCCATGAACTTTGGTGCTTCCCCACAGAGAGGGACAGGAGAGAAGAAGCTCTCTTTGCAAGACAAGAGTTGCTTTGCACAGAATCAGGCCCTGGGTTTATTGAACTCAATATCTCTTCCTCCTGGGATGACGGAACTGAGTCCTGCCCCCCAAACTCATTTTTGTAGCCCTTTCCCCTCCAGATTCTTTGAACGAATCATATCAGTCTGTTCTGCTTTGGTCAGAACTCACCTAGAATCCGGTCTTCAGTCCTGGGCTCCACGATTCAAGAGGGATATTGATAAGCTGGAGTGTCCAGAGGAAGGCGACCAAAATGGTGGAAGGTCTGGAAACCACCAAGCCCTCTGAGGAGCATCTGAGGGATCTAGATATGGGGAAAAGAAGGTTAAGAGGTGATATGACAGCCATGTTTAAATATTTGAAGGGATGAGGAGGGAGCAAGCTTGTTTTCTGCTGCTCCAGAGAATAGGACCCAATGGAGCAATGGGTGCAAGCTCCAGGAAAAGAGGTTCCAGCTCAACATTTGGAGGAACTCCCTGACAGTAAGAGCTGTTCAACAGAGGAAGACATTGTCTTGGAGAGTGATGGAGTCTCTCTCTTGGGAGGTTTTTAAATAGAGGCTGGATGGCCATCTGTCGGGGGTGCTTTGATTGTGTCTTTCTGCGTGGCAGAAGGGGGTTGGACTGGATGGCCCTTGGGGTCTCTTCCAACTCTAGGATCCTATGTATTCTTTCATGGCAGAAGGGGGTTGGACTGGATGACCCTTGGGGTCTCTTCCAACTCTAGGATCCTATGTATTCCTTCATGGCAGAATGGGGTTGGACTGGATGGCCCTTGGGGTCTCTTCCAACTCTAGGATCCTATGTATTCTTTCATGGCAGAATGGGGTTGGACTGGATGACCCTTGGGGTCTCTTCCAACTCTAGGATCCTATGTATTCCTTCATGGCAGAAGGGGGTTGGACTGGATGGCCCTTGAGGTTTCTTCCAACTCTATGGTTCTGTGAGTCTCTGGAAAAGCTGGGGTTTCATATAGTGGGAAGGAGCTACATGGGATATCTAATCCAACCTTCCCACATGCAGGAGCATACTACTAGAGCACTCCTGAGAGATGCTCATCCATCCTCTGTTGGATTTGAACCTAGGACCCTCCATCTTGCCTCCCGGTGTGTTGTTCCCTGGTTCTGGTTTGTTTCTTAGTCCTCATCTTTGGCTTGCTGCTCCATCCTTCCACCCGCAGTCCATTCACACAGCACAATTACAGAGCTGCTATTCCACTTTTACCATCTTAGTTCTGTCCTATGGAACCCTGGGATCCGCAGTTTAAGGAGGACCATTTGGTGCTCCACCAAACTACAAATCCCAGGATTCCATAGGCTGGAACCATGGCAGTTAAAATAGATGATGATGATGGTGGTGGTGGTAATGATGATGATGGATGGGACACTGGTGGATCCTCTGCTTGTAGCTCATCCCAGCCTGACTCTAAAACTGAAAATCAAAGGATGAATTCATCTGCAAACCAAACTCTGATGTTTCTTCTCATGCTCAAAACGCACTCCATTTCTTCCCCACACGTAAAAATGAAGTGAATTTCTGTTTTGGTTGGAGTAGTTTTAGAAACGCAACGCTTCAGGCGCCAGGCGGAAAAAATATAGGTTGCTGTTTTGACTCTTCCCCTGGTGCTGCCCAGCTCCACACACATTTCCATTGCGAGGAACTGAGAGGAAAGAGCCAAGCCGGATTGATGTTTCATCCCAAAATAGGCAGTGAATCTAAACAAAGCAGCATAACCTATTCCTTGGAGGCTGCCTCTTATTCAGACAGGCATGCCTGGAGTGGCTGTTTGGCTCGGAGGAAGGAACTGTTGATTTTAAAAGGAGATATATGTGTTGACTGCTAAAACATCACACCACGAGAGTAAAAAGAAGAACAGGATCCTAGAGTTGGAAGAGACCCCGAGGGTCATCCAGTCCAACCCTCTTCTACCATGCAGGAAGACTCCATCAAAGCACTCCCAACCAGCCTCTGTTTAAAAGCCTTTCCAAGGCAGCATCTTCCGTTGTCAAACACCTCTTGCTGTGAGGACGTTCTTCCTAATGTTGAGGTGGAATCTCTTTTCCTAGTTTGAATCATTGCTCTGGGTCCTCTTCTCTGGAGCGGCAGAAAACACGTTTGCTCTCTCCTCAATATGACACTCTTTCAAATATTTAAGCACGACTATCATGTCCCTTCTCTTTACCTTCTCTTCTCAAGGAACACCCAAAGATGCTCCTCATAGGGCTTCATGGTTCCCAGACCTTTTACCATTTCAGCCGCCCTCCTCCGGACACGCTCCAGCTTCTCAATATCCTTCTTAGATTTCAATTGACTATTAGAAGGAACTTCTTTACAGTAGGAACTGTTCAACAATACAACAAATTCCCTAGATACATGATCTCCTTCTCAGAAAGTCTTCAAAAAGAGGCTGGACAGGTCCCTTCTGGGGATGCCCTAGTTCAATGGTTCCCAAACGTTGGTCCTCCCGAGGTGTTTTGAACTTCCATTCCCAGAAGGTCCAGCCAGCTTGGCCAACAGTCAGGAATTATGGGTTCTGGAGTCCAAAACAGCTGGAACCCTGGTTTGGGAACCACTAATCTAGCTGGAAATCCTTCACAGAGTAGGGGGTTGGAGTAGATGCTCCATAGGACCCCTTACAACTCTGTGGTTCTATGACTCTGTGCCATGAAACTCACGGAGGCCTTTTTCTCTCAGCCTGGCTTACCTCACAGGGTTGTTGTTGTGGGGGGAGAGGGAGGAGAAGGAGGAGAGTAACTTTCACAAACTCTATGGAAGAAAGGCGGGATATGTATTGCATGAATAAGTAGGAGAAACGTCAATGTATATCACTAGCTACAAGCACATTTCAAAGTGCTGCAATGACTTAAAACACAGGTCCCAAACACACTGTAGAAATAATCCAGTTTGAGGCCGCTTTAATTGATGGGAATCCTGAGGACTGTAGTTTGGTGAGACATTGAGCCTTCGTTGTCAGAGAGCTTTGGTGCCACACAATAAACTACAATTTAAAAGAGCATGATATACACACATTAAACCAATCCACATTTAAAATTCAGTTCACAGTTTAAAAATCATCTGGGTAAGTCTGCCGGAAGAGACTGGTCTTTAATGCTGTTTTGGATTCAGACAGTGTATTCAGCTGTCGACTCTCTAAACAATGGTCAACAGATTGGAAGCGATCAATATACATCCCCATCCACAAAAAGGGAGACATAAGAGACTGCAGCAACTGTAGGACCATAGCACTGATCTCCCACACAAGCAAAATCATGCTCAAAATACTGCCACATAGACTCCAACCAAACATGGAGAGAGAAATCCCAGAGGTCCAAGCTCTGTTCAGGAAAGGAAGAGACACTAGGGACCACATTGCAAACATACTATTGGAGTGTGCCAGGGAGTTGCAAAAGAAAACCAGCATGTGCTCTATAGACTATAGCAAAGCCTTTGACTGCATAGAGTAGACCATGGAAGGCTATGGAAGGCCCTTAAAGACATGATGGGAGTGCCAACACATCTGATAGTCCTGAAGAGGAATCTGTACTCAGGAGAAGAGGCTGCTGTCAGGACAGAAGACGGAGAAACAGAATGGTTCCCAATTGGCAAAGGAGTCGGACAAGGCTGCATCCTTTCACCCGATCTGTTCAACTTGTATGCAAAAGTATTATTATATATTATATAGTATATTGTCCAAAAAGCAGGCTTGGACACAGAAGGGGGAGGAGTAGAAATAGGAGGAAGGAATATCAACAATCTATATGCAGATGACACCATAGTACTAGCAGAAAACCTCACAAACCTGGAACACCTACTAAGGAAGATCAAGGAATAAGTGCAAAGGCAGACTTAATGCTGAACATCAAGAAAACTAAAATAGTGACCACCGAGGAGCTTTGCAAGTTCAGCCTGGACAATGAAGAAATAGAAATAGTCAAAGAATTCCCATCTCCTGGGATCAAACCTTGATAGAAATGGGGACTGCAGCCAGGAATTCAGAAGAAGGCTAAGAATGGGGAAGATGGCTATGAACTAGAAAAGATCCTAAAATGCAATGATATACAACTCAGCACAAAAGTCAGAATCATACATCGTATTCCCTATTATTCCCATGGATGGATGGGAGAGCTGGACAGTCAAGAAAGAAGAGAGGAGGAAAATCAACGCATTTGAGAGAAAGTGGGGCTGGAGAACAGTGCTGAGGATCTCATGGAGACCCAAAAGGACAAAGAAAGGGGTCCTAGAGCAGATCAAGATGGAAACCTCCTTGGAAGAACCCAAGATGACCAACTGAGGCTGTCATACTTTGGACACATCATGAGAAGAGAGGACTCTTTGGAAAAGACAGTAATTCTGGGGAAGGTGGAGGGAAGCAGAAAGAGAGGAAGGCCACAGGACAGATGGAGGGACTCTATGAAGGAGGTCACTATGGGGCTTAAGGGGTTGGAGGATTTTAGCAGAGCAGCGGAGGACAGAGGGTCTCCTTGGAGAGGTCTCATCCATAGGGTTATCCATGAGTCGAGATCGACTCAGGGGCAGTTCACAACAACAACAACAACAACAACAAAGGTGGGAGAGGGTGCCATTTTGTGGTCTCAGGCAGCAAAATCTCTTGGGTTGGCCACATACACAGGCAGATATCTTTCTTAAGAGTTCCCCGTCGCACGTCTCAATAACTCCTGAACTTGTTCCTTTCAAAAAAGGAAAAGAGTGTATAAAGAAGAAGGCCTGGATAATGTTTCTTTCGGCTGGACAGGGTTGTGGGAATAAAGGCCCTTCAATGCTGGGCAGGGAGGATTTGCACGCGTATTTGGACAGCCGAAAAGGCCAGAGTGAGTATCTAAGTTCCAGGAGGAGAAAAGCAGACAAAAAGGCCCATTTATTTCCCAGTATTTATTTTTGTCGATGGGACCAGAGGCAAAAGGAAAAGGCTGATATTCGGTAGCAGGACTTGTGCAAAAGTGCTCCGGTTTGCAGTGTTATTCTTTGGAGAAAACTGGATTATGAAAATATTGCGATATTTGGGTATTATGGCATTGAAGTACCGAAGATATGAAAAGCAAATAGGATTGGGTCGATGTTATTGAGATTGTATCGATACTGTGTTTGGAAAATGAATCGAAATTACGGTCCAAAACACACTGCAGAAATAGTCCAGTTCGAGACGGCTTTAGCTGCCCTGGCTCAGCGCTAAGGAATCCTGGGAATTGTAGTTTGTCGCATGGCCCCAGAGCTCTCTGACAGAGACGGTCGGATGTCTCCCAAAACTACAGTGCCCAAGATTCCCTAGCACTGAGCCAGAGCAGTTAAAGCGGTCTCGAACTGGATTATTTCTGCAGTATGTTCCTCCTCGGTAATAACTTTTGCCATCTTGACTACGCACCGGTCCCAGTTTTAATCTGTGAGATTTTGGGGACCATAACAGAGTTCAAGAGAGCCAGTGTGGCGTTGTGCTTTTGAGCGTTGGGCAAACTCTGGAGACCTGGGTTCGAATCCCAACTTGACCATGCAAACCCACTGGGTGGACCCTGGGCAAGTCACACTCTCTCAGCCTCAGGGGAAGGCCAGGGCAAACCCCTCTGGGAACAAATCTTGCTAAGAAAACTCCATGATAGGAAAGTCACACAACACTTGTATTAAATAACAAAATGGAGGTTTTGTCCAGTTTGAGGCCACTTGAACTGCCCTGGCAGAGATTTTTTTTTTTATCCAAGCATCCAGGACTTGTAAATATTATATATTTACAATATAATATTGGAATAATATTTAAATATGTATATAATATTTAAAAGTCCTGGATGTTTGCATCCCTGGATAAAAAAAATAAAAATCTCTAGCTATGGAGGGCTGAGTATATTTCCACAGTGTAGAGGCAGTGGTCCCAAACACACTGCAGAAATAATCCAGTTTAGAGACCGCTTTAACAGCCCTGGCTCAATGCTAGGGGATTCTGGGAACTGTAGTTTTGTGAGACCTTGAGCCTTCTCTATCAGAGAGCTCTGGGGCCATAACTATAGTCCCCAAGGCAGTTAAAGCGGTCTCGAACTGGATCATTTCTGCAGGGTGTTGTGGACCCAGGGTCCCCAAACTTTGGTCCTCCAGATGTTCTGGACTACAACTCCCAGAATTCCTGAGTATTGGCCAAGTTTGGAAACCATTGGCGCAGACCGAGAAGCAAGTCTGGAAAGGCTTTTGCGAAATCTGGAGGGAAGCCGAGAAACCCATCTGGAAGAAGGAGGGGAAGAAAGAAGACAGCTGGAGCGGGCTCAGCCAATGGCGGAGGAGGCTGCCTCCCGGGCCACGCCCCGCCCTTGCCTTCCGGCTCCCTGATTGGCGGAGGCGCAGAACCTTCTCCCGGGCCCCGCCCCTTTTGAGGCAAAGGCTTGAATGGGGGACCAGGGAGAGCCGAGAGGGAGAAGACGGAGCCTCGGGATCCCCCTCCGGTTCTCCCCTGAGTCCGGCGGCCGGGGAAGCCCTGCTCTCCCTCCACGCGGTCCGGCGCTAGCCATGGCCGGCAAAAGGAGCTCCTTGTTCATCCGGATCGTGGAAGGGAAGAACCTGCCCGCCAAAGACATGTAAGGAAGAAGGGACAGGGAGCCCAGAGCCTTCCTCCTCCTCCTCCTCTTCTTCTTCTTCCTTCTCCTCTTCCTCCTCTCCTTCTTTTCGTCTCCCTTCTCTCCCTCCTTGTCTTCCTTTTCTTCTCCCTCCTCTTCCTCTTTCTCCTTTGTCTTCTCCTCATCTTCATCATCTTCCTCCTCCTCCTCCTCCTTTTCTTCTTCCTCTTCCTCCTCTTTCTTCTCCTGTCTTCTTCCTCCTCCTCCTTGTCTTCCTTTTCTTCTTCCTCCTGTCCTTCTTTTCTTCTCCCTTCTCTTCCTCATCTTCCTTTTCTTCTTCCTCTTCCTTTGTCTTCTCATCTTCATCATCTTCTTCTTCCTCTTTCTTGTCTTCCTTTTCTTCTTCCTCCTCTTCTTCCCCTCTTCCTCCTCATCTTCTTCATATTCTTCTTCCTCCTCTTCTTTCCCCTCTTCCTCCTCTTCTTCTTCCTCCTCTTCTTCCCCTCTTCCTCATATTCTTCCTCCTCTTCTTCCCCTCTTCCTCTTCCTCTTCACGCACACACTGAACCTTCTTCTTCTTCTTCTTCTCCTTCTTCATGAAATGGCTAATCCCCCCTTTCTTCTAATTTTTTTAAAAAATGTTCTTCTTTTACTTTGTAAAGTCCCATGTGCAGCAATAGCCCCATATAAATAAGAGAGGAATACAATGGGCTCTTCTTATCTGCTGGGATTTGGTTCCAGGAACACCCCCCCCCAAAAAATTTATATATATATATATATATATCTCCATGGATGCTCAAGTCTCTCTCTACATACAACGGTGTAGTAAAATCCCTTATATACAATGGTCAAATCGAAGATTGCTTTTTGCAATGTATAGATATTTTTGGGATCTTTTCAAGCCATGGCTAGTTGAACCTGTGGGTGAAGAACCTGTGGTTATGGAGGGAGACAACCTTGGATTTTAAAAGCAATGACAATCCCTTCTAGCTGGGCTTCTCCTTCCAACCCATTGGGATGTTTCTGAACAACCCAAGGAGCCGTGAATATCACCGGAGAGTGATATTTCTGTTTTAGCGTGCCTTTCCCCGCTTTCCTTATTTTCCTGTATTTGGAACAGTCTCTATATTCTTCTGTATTTAAGGCTGTTAATAAAACAATCCCAATGGAAGGACAGGGAATTCTTTCACTTCTCTGAGGGTTCGTGGATCATTGATTTTTCTCTGCCGCTCCAGATGTATTCTTGCCTAGGAATTAAAAAGGCTAAAAATCTATTTTAACTGTTAACTGTGACTACCTGTGGCTACCTTAAAAATGAATGAAAATGCCACAAATTGCCACAAATTGCATTGAAACTGCCACCTCCATCATCGCCCAACCGATGATGGTCACAATCCGAGTACAGTCGACCCTCTGTATCTCCGGATTCTTTATCCGGGGAATCAAGCATCCATGGCTTGAAAATATTTAAAAGTTCCAAAAACCAAACCTTGATATAAGTTCCAAAAACCAAACCTTGATTTTGTTATTTTGTATGGGACACCATTTTATTATGCCATTGTATAAAATGGGACTTGAGTATTCATGGGTTTTGGGATCCACTGGGAGTGATGGCCCTGGAACCAAAGTCCAGTGGATACAATGGAAGCAACAGCAAAATACTGACCAGTTGGTACCAGCTTCTCCTACTGTCCAGTCTGGGAGACTGGCAAGCATCCTTTCACAGTGTGCCAAGGATGGGCACTGCGTTTCTTTCCCGGAAACTTACCAGAGACCAGCAGCCAATGGCTCAGGGACCAGCACTGGTCCACAGACCACCACTTTAGGAAGTATTAGGATCATCGAGTTGGAAGAGACCTCAAGGGTCATCCAATCCAACCCCCTTCTGCCATGCAGGAACTCACAATCAAAGCACCCCCAACAAATGGCTATTCAGCTTCTGTTTGAAAACCTCCAAAGAAGGAGACTCCACCATTCTCCAAGGCAATGTCTTCCACTGTTGAACAGCTCTTACTGTCAGTAATTTCTTCCTAATGTTGAGCTGGAATCTCTTTTCCTGTAGTTTGTATCCATTGCTCCCTTGTGTCCTATTCTCTGGAGCAGCAGAAAACAAGCTTGCTCCCTCCTCAATATGACACCCCTTCTAATACTTATATAGGGCCATCATATCACCCCTCAACTCTGTCTTCTCCAGATTGATGGAGTTCTTCAGGGAATGCAACTACGTCAAGTCTTGGTGGTCCAATCTTGCCTAATGATTTTTAGGGGCGGGAGGTGGCTCAGACTCCCTTAAGAGAAGCTGCTGCCACTCTGCGCAATGAATGCATTTTCACACTGCTTTATCTGTCACGGCTTTGTCCTGTAAAATCCTGGGATTTGTAGTTTTGTTGCAGCACCAGAGCTCTCAGAATGAGAAGGGTAGGCATCTCACAGACAGACAGACAGCAAATCCCAGGATTCCATAACACTGGGGCATGGCAGTGGTGTTAACCTGCATTAAATCTGCAGTGTAGATGCAGCCCTAGTCTTGGGGGATGAGGGGAACGTGAACTCCCATGCTGTCCTCTTCCAGGATCCATGTTTGCTGGTTGCTGTTAGTTGTCGTCATGTTGGCTGGGATTATGGCGGTGCTATGAAGAGAGCTCTTCAAGAGTCCTGACCATCAATAGCCCTGCTCAGGTCTTGCAAACTCAGGGCTTCACTCGATTGGGAACATAATAATAATAAGCATTATAATAATTTATTTGTACCCTACCTTTTGCCGTAGCAATCAAGGCTGCTTACAGCTGAAACGAATACAAACCCCAACAATAAACATAATACCGCCCCCCCCCCCCGGTTAAAAATACATTAAATATAAATCACAATGTAAACAATAGGCAGTTAAAACCGCTTGTAATACAGTCTCCCTCCTTTCCTACCGCTTTTCACTTTAGCAGATATTGTCTTTCCCAATGCCTCACGTCATCTCAAGATACAGTGGACCCTTGGTATCTATCTGCGGGATTTGGTTCCAGGACCCTCATTTGGATACTTGAAATCCGTGGATGCTCAGGTCCTGTTAAATACAATGGGTGTCCCATATATAAAACGGCAAAATCGAGGCTTGCTTAAATATATTTTCAAGCCATGGATGGATAAAGAATCCATGCGTACAGAGGGCCAACTGTGCATTCAAACTATGAGAGCCTCATTTGGTTCATTTTGGCTTCTAGGGTGAGTTCAGGCTTGATTTGCTCACAGACTGATAGATGGGATTTTTGGGCAACCTATATCATTTGCCAGAGTTTAAATTGGAGCGGATTCTGAAACGGCAGCATTTCTTCGTCTTGTTGCAACAGAACCACGGATTGAGAGCTAAACATGGCATCGGTTTTTGTCAGATGCAATGGACAAAGTAATGCCGAGGGATTCCTCGGCTCCGCTAACTCAATTTAAAAATGCAAATTCTGGAAAGCCAAATGAAAGCACCATCTTGAGGCTAGAAAAGCGAGGGGAACAGCCAGTCCAAAAAAGGTTGCAAAGAGTTCCCTTTTCTTCTGAATTTCTTGCAACTGGAGCTTAACTTGGGTAGATATCATCTGGGGTTGGCAGTCTTCTTGCAAGTCTTGTAAGTGTTGTATTTTATATTGTATTTTTTATTGTTATTAGCCGCCCCAATTGATCTCAAAGGATATAAATTATTATTATTATTATTATTATTATTATTATTATTATTATTAGCAACCTATCCCTATTCTTTGCATGTTATTTCTGCTTCTGCTACCAACTTTTGTTAAAGAAGCAGTGCCCAGGAAGAATATGTGTCTACTTTGTCAACTGAGGTTTGTTGTTGTTATGCGCCTGCAAGTCCTTTTCGCCTTATGGTGGCCCTAAGGCGACCATATCATGTTTTATCATATGGGGGTTGAGCCATCCTCTGAGGCTGAGAGAGTGTGACTTGTCCAAGGTCACCCAATGAGTTTACATGGCCGAGCTGGGATTTGAACCCTGGTCTCCAGAGCCATAGTCCAATGCTCAAACCACTACACCATGCTGGCTTGCCGACTGAGGTATACCTGTACATATATTTTTCTCAGCAGACTTTAACAACAGTCTTGTAAGGTAAGGGTGGTGGTACTCTAGGTTTTTAAAGACCCTTTGAAGGTCTTGGGTCCAGATTATCTGAAAAACTGTGGCTCTGAGCTAGGATGCATCTGCACTGTAGAATGAATGCAGTTTGACACCACTTTCACTGCCACTGCCAAGGCTCGATGCTATAGAATTGTGGGATTTGTAGTTTGGTGAGGCATTTAGTCTTCTCTGTCAGGGAGCTTTGGCGCCACAACGAACTACACATCCCAGGATTCCACAGCATTGAGCCATGGCAGTTAAAGCAGTGTCAAACTGCATTTCTTTTTCTGCAGGGTAGATATTATAGCCTTTGAGAGATAGCAATAAACCCTTTTAATTTTTCACTTTTAATTCAATTATTCTTCAACTGTTTCCAGTTACTCCATTCAATTATTCAATTGTTTTGTATAAATAGGATGTTTAGGGATACATAGTTTCAGGGGTGTTTTTTTGTGTGTGAATCACTTTGCATCCCATGTTGGTATTAAGGCTGGATAATAACTAACTAACTAACTAACTAAATATCAGGCAGTGGGACAATATTAAGGGCAAAGAGGATCTGTGCTTTTGGGAAGCTAAGTAATAGGTGCTATTTGGGGAAAAAATATGGGGCATGTGTGCGTGGAATCAGTCATCCGTTGGTGCATTATTTGAGAAAGAAGTCTTGCAATGGGAATCTTGTTAACAGTCCTCCTTTTGGAGCCTTTTCTGTAGTCCCAAAATGGAACTCTTCCAAGAACCCGGAGTAAGCAAGGAGCAAAGAATGCTTTAGTCTTTAGCTATTTTTGGTGTGTGCTTGTGTGTGTGTGTGTGTGTCTTGTTTAGGAAGGGTTGGACAGAGTGTTTATACGGAAGAAAAATCTGCTTTGGAAAAAAATCCTGGTATTATCCTCGGATTTCAGATTTGGTCAAGCGGGAGCTGAAAGCGGGGGAGTTATTGAAAGCTACTGACCGGGCAATGCCATGAATGCTTCCTTGGCAAACAAATCCCACGGTTCGACAAAGCTTGCACTTTAGCGTTGGCTTTTAAGATGAGGATATTTTGATGGCAGAAGTTTCTGGGCTGTTGGTGCAGCTGGCTGGACCTTGGCTTTCTTCCGTATCTTCTTTTTCAGTTATTTGGGCAGGAGCATTGATGCTTGTGTAGTAAAAATGACACTCCTACCCATGTGCCTGTGTTGGAGCTGAGTTTTTCAGAAGTCGTAGGTATTTCAATGGCTGCTTAGAAAACCTGGCAATACATCTCTGGAGAGCGAGAGAACCTAACCATTGGTTATTTCTTTTTAAAAAACAGAAATATACACATAATGGGTGCCCAGTGTAAAACCCCTTCTGATTGTAATACACAGATTTTGTAATACACTTCATCCACAAATTCAAGCATCCACAGCTCAAGAATATTTTTAAGAAATCTAAATTCCAAATAGCAAACCTTGATTTCACCATTTTATATAAAAACCGTCATTTTACTATCCATTGTATTTAATGGGGCTTGAATATCCATGGATTTTGGTAACCATGGGGAGGGGGGGCGGTCCTGGAACCAAACCCAAGCAGATGCCGAGGGCCCACTTTAAAACAGTGTCAGAGTCCGATGCTTATGGAGGAAAACAACTCCCAAAGTCTGTTAGTTTTATATGCGAAATGTCTGGGAAGAGGAAACAGCCACTTTCTCAAATCTTGCTTACTCATGCAGTGGAAAAGATGCACAATTGTTCCCCATGCAGCTTCTTTCTTTCTTCTTCCAGATACAGAAAAGTCTGCGTAAACCTGCAGGGGTGCTTATTTTTATGCTATGAGGGTCTACCATCACACTTCCTCGATAACTTCCCCCCCAAACCCAAATGCATTGGGTGGCTTACTTTATTTTAAAAAATAATTCTAGCCATCCATCCATAGTCACAGATTCTGCATCCAAGGATTCAGCCATCCATGGCTTGAAAATGTTGCTGTTGTTGCTGGGTGCCTTCAAGTTGTTTCCAATTTATACTGACCCTAAGGTGAAACTGTCATGGGGTTTTCTGGAGCTGAGAGGGTGTGATTCACTCAAGATCACCCAGTGGGTTTCCAAAGCCATGCAGGAACTCAAACCCTGATCTCCAGAGTCACAGTCCAATGCTCAAACCACTACACCATCCTGGCTTTTACCTGCAGTGTAACGTAATGTGCCTTGACACTGAGTCTATGCCTCTAAGGCAGGGGTAGGCAACCTTTCCCCTTTAAGGGCCGAGGGACTTCAGCTCCCAGAATCCTAGGAGCTATTGGCCAACATGGGACTATTGGCCAACATGGCTGAGGCTTCTGGGAGCTGAAGTCCCTCGGCCCTTAAAGGGGAAAGGTTGCCTACCCCTGCTCTAAGGGAATGTACATATGTATATCTATGACTGTATATAATAAACCACTCAAACCACTACACCACTCTGGCTCTCTTCAAAACATTCCCCCTCCCCAAAATCCCAAAGGCAAACTCTGATTTTGCCATTTTATATAAGGGACGCCATTTTGCTGTCCCGTTGTATGTAACGGGATTTGAATATCCATGGATCGGGGTAGGCAACCTTTCCCCTTTAAGGGCCGAGGGACTTCAGCTCCCAGAAGCCTCAGCCATGTTGGCCAATAGTCCCATGTTGGCCAATAGCTCCTGGGATTCTGGGAGCTGAAGTCCCGCGGCCCTTAAAGGGGAAAGGTTGCCTACCCCTGCCATGGATTTTGGTATCCATGGGGGGTCCTGGGACCAAACCCCAGCAGATACCAAGGGTCTGCTGCACCCTACAGAAATCATCAGTAGATATTGGTAATGATCGCTATAAGAGGACTTTCATGATCAGAGCAGTCGTGGTGGGCAAGTTCCATGTCACTGAGGCAGTGCATCCAGTCTAGGGCTTAATACAGGCTTCAAAGGACCTGGACCTATGCAAGAATAGATTCAGCACCTTGGAGAGCGACTTTGCAAGGCTAGGGACCCCTCCCAGGGTTTGACTGCTGCTGAGTGGTGGGAGGATGTGGAACTGCGGACATGGAGCTATGTACAGGTTTAGGATTTCGGCCAGTCAGCATTACTCTTAAACAACAAGATACTTGTAGAATTCAAAGATATAGCCGTGTTAGTCTGTAGAATCGGCATGTAGAAGATCTTGTAGCATCTTTGAAAGAAAGAAGTTGACAGCATGAGCTTTCTTTCCTAGACTTAAGTCTACTTCCTCAGATGCATTCTTGTTATTAACTTAACTGGGGTAACTTATTTGCGCAATATTAAAAGTAACTTGCTAGTTACTATCATAGGGTGCACCTACACCCTATGCCAAAGATGTCTGAGGAAGCAGACTTCAGTCTAGGAAAGCTCATGCTGCCAAATTCACTCTTTCAGTTAGTCTCAAAGGTGCTACAAGATCTCTATACAACAAGATACTTGGTAATGTTATTTTTCTTCAGATTTCCTGATCATTCTGCATCTCTGCCCTCTTCCTAACTCACTGGCATTCTTTTGAGAGCTGAGCCCTTGCTTCAGAAGCAGCGGGAGAAATAAAGACGAGATGCACTCTCCCATCCCACACACAAATGCCCCAGGTCATGCCTTGCAACTCCCTCTCTACCCTCCTTGCATTGTATTCTCTTGTGATAGAGGAGAAGGCGAGCCCATTAATATATTAAAAGAAAAACTCTCTGGGAAAGTTGCAGTGCCCTCGTGAACTGGACGGGAGGCCAGCAATCCCACCTTATCATTGTGTGCTTCAAAGAGCTTGAGAAAATTACATTTTTGAATTACAGGACACAGAATCCCCCAGCCAGCATGACCACAGAGGACCTGTCGTCCAAAGCCCATGATATTTCCCCCTGTTGTCTCTTACTACTTCACTACTTCATGATATTTCCCCCTGTTGTCTCTTACTACTTCTTTAAGCAGAGGCTGGATGGCCATCTGTTGGGGATGCTTTGATTGGGAGTTCCTGCATGGCAGAATGGGGTTGGACTGGATGGCCCTTGTGGTATCTTCTAACTCTATGATTCTATGATTCATAACTCACCTAGTTCATAACGGTCTGTTGTACACAGCAGTGAGATTCAAAGTGCTGATCCATGGCTTGTGCCAGTCCATGAGAGTTTGCAGCATGTTTTCAAGGAACTGCAAATAAGCTAATACAGAATCATTATTGTTAGAAGAGACCACAAAGGCCATCTAATCCAACCCCCTGTCATGCAGAATATAGAACTAAAGTACTTCTCAAAGATGCCCATCCAAGCTGTGTCTAAAGGAGAGTCTACCATTCTTGGAGGCACTGTCAAAAAGCTCTTACTGTCGGTAAGTTTTGGTAGAGCCTAAATACCCTAAAGGTACCAGATCCTGTCTGATCTTGGAAGCTAAAAAGGGTGATTTCTGGTCAGTACTTTGATGGGAGACCACCAAAGAATACCAGGTGTGTTTCAGAGGAAGGCACTGGCAAACCACCTTTGACTATTATTTGCTTAAGAAAGCCTTATGAAAAGTTCATGGAGTTGCCATAAGTTGACAGGTGACTTGATATACAGGCTGAGTATCCCTTACACAGAATTCCACAAATCTGAAATACTCCAAAATTGTCCACATGAGTGGCTGAGATAGTGACACCTCTGCTTCATGATGATTCGGTGTACACAAACTTTGTTTCGTGCACAAAACTGTTCAAAAATATTATGTATAAAAGTCTAGGTTATGTTTATAAGGTGTATATGAAACATAAATGCATTTCATGTTTAGACTTGGGTCCCTCCTTCGAGATATTGCATTATGTATAAGCAAATATTCTAAAATTTGGGGAGGGGGGATTGGAAATCCAAAACACTTCTAGTCCCAAACATTTTGGATAAAGGAGACTCAGCCTGTACATATAAATTCATAATGTTTAGGTGGAATTTCTTTCTTTTTCGGAAAGAGTCCAAAGGGAAGAGAATATCCCCTTGTCCCCTATTCAAAAAGGGACTTAGTTTTGTGTAAGCTGTATGCTACTAAGAGAATGCCAGCTACAGTTTTCTGCTGGTTACGGCTAGAAGTCAGTAGAAAACAGTTAATCCATTTAAGTTATTCATTAATAAGCTTTAAAATATAATTCAACTGCATCTTAACTGCATCTCTGCCTGTTGCCATTCTGAGAGGGACGGTATAAAATTCCAGGTTATGTTTATAAGGTGTATATGAAACATAAATGAAGTAGAGTAGAGTATTATCTTAGAGTATTATTACTATCTGCCCCGATTTGGCAAGGGCAGTCCCAATTAATCCTGTCATGGCACTTTTTCCAGCTTCTTGTAAAATGTCCCAGTTTCTTTCTGCCCTTCCTTGTAGGCTCTGGCAAAAGCAAATAGCTGCAGTCCCTCCGAGGTCAATAACGTATAAATAACTTTTGCCATCTTGACCACATTCTGATGATGTTTGGTGAGAAATGTCCCGGTTTCCATCTGTGAAAAGTTGGAAAGTATGCTGCTCTCAGAATTCCCATGCTGGCTGGGGATTCTGGGAGCTGTAGTCCAAAAAGCTAATTAGATCTGTCGAAGGTGTTCTGACAGACCAAAACAAGGAAATGCACATACAGTGGGACCTTGGTATCCGCTGGGATTTGTTTCCAGGATATAAAAATCCATGGATGCTCAGGTCTCGTCATATACAATTCCATAGTCAAATGGTGCCCCTTACATAAAATGGCAAAACCAAGGTTTGCTTTTTGGAATGTGTGTGAATATTTTCAAGCTGTGCATGGTTGAATCCATGGATAAGGAATCCGTGAATATGGAGGTCCGGCTGTATTTTATTTTGACGTTCCTTATATACATATAAACTGTTGACTATAATTGAAAGAGTTTGCATTGTTTATTTAAGAGGAAGGTGGGGAAGGTCTGTTTTCCTTCTTTCCCTGAATTTTTCTTTTACATTTTCACTACTTCTTCCTCTCCAAATCCTGAGCACAGGGAGACGTTTCTCAGCCCACATCATAAAAACATGTTTTTCCCCCCTTCTCGCCTTGGGTTGCCTGGCCTTTGGTGTTGAATAAACAGTTTCCCTAAAGGTCAGCCTCAAATCATTTCCTCACTCAGGGCTGGTTTATAGGCTTTGTTGACAGAACCACAAGGTCTCCAATTACCCAGAGAGGACTTTCCAGTAAAATACACACACACACACACACACACACTCAGATACACACACTTTGCCTGGGGAGGGGAAGTTGTGCAAGAAGACCAACTATATAATCTCTAATAAAATGCTTAAGCGAGGGGGAAGTATTAGTCACTACAAAAAGGCGTGTAGTTGAACAGCCAGAAGCCAAAACATTTCAGAATTTTTCAGAGAGGCAGAAGTTCAACTCTGGAGGTGCCACAAAACAGATCTGTGCAACCATGTATTGTAAGCCGCTTGGATTGTCTGGCAATAAGAGGGATACAAATAAACTTTATTATTATTATTATTATTTATTATGTGAGTGAAGGGGCTAGTCCGCTTGGTTAGGCTGCATCTACACTGTAGAAACAATGCAGTTTGACACCACTTTAACTGCCATGGCTCCCTCCTACAGAATCCCGGGATTTGTAGTTTGGTGCCCTCTTTGGCACAGAAGGCTAAAGACCTTGCAAAACTACAAATCTCAGGATTCCATTGGATGGAGCTAGAGCACTGAAAGTGGTGTCGAACTGCACTATTTCTACAGTGTGGGTGCACCCTATGACAGTAACTAGCAAGTTACTTTTATATTGCGCAAATAGGTTATCCCCAATTAAGTTAACAAACAATAACGCCTTAGTACAGTATTATCTGAAATCCACAAAACAATGATGCCTTTATTGAGCCAACCCAAATGCATATTATACACGTTGCAACTGTATCACTGTTGTGTGGATGTTGGATGATACCATCCTCTGCTGTATGGCCAACACAGCTACTCCTGAATATGTCCTGAATACGCCTTAGTTATAGGAAGAAAGCAAATAATTCCAAGTCAAATTGCATCATTTCTACAGCGTAGATGCCCCTGTAGGTGGGAAATGGATTTAGATTGGAGCCCATGCTATCTCCTGTTTCTAATTTTGCATCCCTCAGTCGTCATCTCTTGTGACATGACATTCATGCCAACCTGAATAGATCGCATGCTGCTTGGAGGCAGGGACTTTGTTATTAGTTGTCATCAAGTCAGCTTCAACTTATGGGTGAGCCTATGAATGAGAAACCTCCAAGACACCCTGTCCTCAGCTGCTCTACTCAGGTCTTTCAAACTTGGAGTTATGGCTCCCTTGATGGAATCTATCCACCAGAAAGAGAATCTTCTTTTGGCTTTAGGCCAGCATTATTGTTATGTTGCATCAAGTTGGCTTCAAGGTATGAATGAGAAACCTCCAAGAGTCCCAGCCAGCCACACTCACCTGTTTAACCTTTGCTTCTCCCCTCTCTACTGTTAAATCGTGGTATAATGGGTGGACTGTTGGAGATCATCCATTTTAGATGTGTGTTCTGCTGTCCATCTGGACACTTTCCCTTAGCCTGTCCTACTCCGAGACAACTTTCAGAGAACCACAGAATTGGAAGAGACCACAAGGGCCATCTAATAATCCAACCCTGTTTGGCCATGGAGGAAAACAATTAAAGTGTTCTTGACAATTGGCCATCCAGCCTTGGATTAAAAACCCCCAAAGAAGGCGAAACCACCATACTTTGAAGCAGCCTGTTCCATTGTCAAACAGCTCTTTTTACTGTGAAGTCGTAGGCTTTCATGGCCGGCATCCATAGTTTTTGTGGGTTTTTCGGGCTGTGTGGCCATGTTCTAGAAGAGTTTCTTTCTGATGTTTCGCCAGCATCTGTGGCTAGCATCTTCATCTGGCGAAGATGCTAGCCACATTTCTCTGAAGATGCTAGCCACAGATGCTGGCGAAACGAACATGGCCACACAGCCCGAAAAACCCACAAAAAGCTCTTTTTACTGTCAGGAAGTTCTTCTTAATGTTGAGGTGAAATCCCTTTTCCTGCAGTATCAAATTGCTTTCCTTCTGCAGTGTGGATGCACCCCTTATTAGAAAGGTTTTTGCATTCACTTTGCAGTTTGAGGCTGGGAAAAGATGGGAAGGCTGAGGACAGACTGGGGGAGTGAATTCCTCTCTGTTGTTAACCTCATAGTTGAGGGAATCTTAGGGAATCATAGAATCATTGAGCTCAAGGACCATCAAATCCAGCTCTCTGCCATGCAGGAGGAGACAATCATAGCTTTATTTCTGCAGCTTGGATGTACCCCAGCACATGGCCACCCATCCCCTGTTGAAAAACCTCCAAAGAAGGAGACCCCGCAGCGTCTTTTACTGTCAAACAGCTCTTACTGTCAGGAAGATCTTCCTAATGTTGATCTGGAATCTCTTTTCCTATAGTTTGTATTCATTGCTCTGGGTCCTGTTCTCTGGAGCAGCAGAAAACAAGCTTGCTCCATCCTCAATATGACCCCCCTTCAAATATTTAAACGGCTGCCATATCTTCTCTTAAACTTCTCTTATCCATACTAAACATCCCCAGCTCCCTAAGTCTCTCCTTATAGTGCATGGTTTCCAGACCTTTCACCATTTTGAAAGGATCACACTTGCAGAGTGTTTGCTTCTGCGCCATACAGTAATCCCTTCCCAATTATTTGATAAGTTAGGGATTAGGAGCACGGTAAAAAAGTGGAAATTGTTGAAATGTGGTCCCAAAGTATAAGCAGAGGGTACTGTAATATTTTATTATATTATATTACTGTATAAGCACAAATATAAGTATGCATACCTGAGTTTTTCAGCCCAACAGCCTCTGGAAAGCAACAGGTTTCCCAATTGTGGCTTACGTGAAAGATTGGTCATCTGAATGTTATACCCGCCAACATTTCATAGACGAAAAATGGGACACATGTGGCCAAGCAACTCTGCAAAGATGGTAAAAATTGTTAGCCAGGAAGGACACATGCTAGTAGAGGCTACTGTGGTTTGCTTTTGCCTGAGCCTACTGGGAAGGGCAAGATGTCACCCTCTTTTCCTCCCTCCACTGCTGGGCTAACTGAATGCAAACTATTTTTACGCTTTTTGAGCTCTGTTTGCAACAATGGAAGGAAGCTGAGGACAAAGGGGGAAGCGGGAAGAGGAAAGAGAAATCAGGACATTATACATGGAGCTGAAAAAGTGGGATAGAAGAGGATTAACAACTGGGGGCCTTTACAGACTGCCAGAAATAATGCAGCTTGAGTCCACTTTAACTGCCCTGGCTCAGTGCTAGGGAATCATGGGAACTGTAGTTTTTTCTGAGACATTGAGCCTTCTCTGTCAGAGAGCTCTGGTGCCACAATAAACTACAGTTCCCATGATTCCCTAGCACTGAGCCAGGGCAGTTAAAGTGGATTCAAGCTGCATTATTTCTGGCAGTCTGTAAAGGCCCTGGCACTGTCTTTGCCAAAGGGTATGAAATATTTCTCTGCAGTCCAACTCCTTTCCATCTTAAGTCTCCTTCTTTGGAGGTTTTGAAGGCTGAGTGGCCATTGTCAGGGGTGCTTTGATTATGTATTCCTGCATGGCAGAAGGGGGGTTGGTGTGGATGACCCTTGGGGTCCCTTCCAGCTCTGTGATTCTTCTGGAAACAACAACATCTACCCGGCCAACCAGCATCCGAAAGGTTAAACCCTTTGCCAGCGAGTCCTTTCCCTTTCCTCACAGCAGGCCTGCCTACATTTTCTCTTTCTTTTAATGGCTGTTTATTTTTTCGGCAGAATAATGAAATTTCCTCCTATTTAGCTCACAAATGATTAACAAGCTCTGCTCGGCTGGGGAGCTGTGGGTGATGAAAATGGGATGATGTGCTTCCATTATTCCATCCCACTCCTTCGCCCCATGCTATAATTCCTTCCCTCCCCGCAGAGCTAGTTAAAATGGAGAGTGGGTGGCTCACAAATAGCCGGAAGGGATGCTATTTTCAAAAATAGTTGGTGTTCTTTCCATGCCTTACGTGCCTTCGGACCCCCCATGCCTAAGGGATGTATCCACACTGTAGAAATCATCTAGTTGAACACCACTTTAACTGCCATGGCTCCATGCTATGGAATCCTGGGATCTGTAGTTTGGGGGGTGGCGCCAGACACACAAGGCTAAATGGCTCACAAAACTACAGATCCCAGAATTCCATCGCATGGAGCCATCACGGTTAAAAGCAGTGCCAATCTGCATTCATTCTGCAGTGCGGATGCAGCCTACAATGCACTGTTGTATGTTACGTGCCTTCAAGTCGTTTCCAATTTATGGCAGCCCTAAGGCAAATCTATCACAGAGTTTTCTTGGCAAGTTTCTTCAGAGGGGGTTTGCCATTGCCACCCTCTGAGGCTGAGAGAATGTGACTCGCCCAAGGGGACCCAGTGGGTTTTCTTTGCAGAGCGGGGATTCAAACCCTGGTCTCCCAAAGTCATAGTCCAATGCCCAAACCACTACGCCATGCTAGCTCTCAATGCATTGTTCCAGAAGTTTTTATATTGAACTCTTTTAAGAATGGATGGAAACACACAAAAGGCTCTAGATTTTCAGGGATCTGGAAAACTCTTTCTGGTAGCAAATAATTTTACAGAACTGAAAGCAGGACACCCAAAGACTGCAATTAATATATATATATATATATATATATATATATATATGTATATATATTTATAGTTTTGGGGGACAGGCTTAAAATTCTGTGCTGGAGAACTACAAGTCCCAATATTCTGTAGGATGGGGGTATGGCATTCAAAGTGGAATTGCAATTACTATGCAGGGTGGACACCCTGAATAATAATAATAATAATAATAATAATAATAATAATAATAATAATACGTGGCTTACAAGATTAAAAGCAGTACAATTAGAAACACAGGAAAGCGTTACATTAAAACATAATTAAATTATTGCAATATTAAAACAGATTGTGTAGCTGTGTCCTTTAACTGACTGTGTGTCCCCTTTAATTCATATTTTTTCCCTGAGGTAACTACTTTAGTTACTATTTATTTATTTATTGAGTATATACAGGCCATATAAGAAGGCAATGAAGAAGTGAAATGGACAAACAAACAAACAAAAAAGGAATAACAAATAGGGGAGGGGGAAGAAAAACATATGTACATCCTTTTCTGAATAAACATTTACCTAGTTTCCATTTTTCAAAATCTCTGGGCCATACCTCTTTTCTAAACTTTAGTCTTCTTGGTTCCATCTTTGTTTCTTGCTTAGGATTTCCTACGCGTTCCTTCATATCTGTCTATCCCTTTTTATCATTCATGGTTATCTTTAATCTACCGTACTTGTGCATCGCTTTCCTTTGCATTTTCTCGTACTTTAGTTACTTATGAGAAAATGGACCCAGATTGTAATTACTGTCTAAGGTGGACACCCGGTATGTGTCCTTTTTATTCAGATTTTTTTTTCTGGAGTAACTACTTTAGTTACTTTGTGAGGAAGTGGACTCAGATTGTAATGAAGAGGGTGGACATCCTGAATGTGCCTTCCTATTCAGATTTTTTTTTTGCCTGAGTTAACTAGTTACTTATGAGAAAGTAGACTCTGCTTTTAATGACTGTTTAGGGTGGATACCCAAATGGGTCCTTTTATTCATATTTTTTTTCTGAAGTAACTACTTTAGTTCTGAGGAAGTGGGCTCAAATTGTAATGACCATATAGCAGGGGTAGGCAACCTTTCCCTTTTAAGGGCCGAGGGACTTCAGCTCCCAGAATCCCAGGAGCTATTGGCCAACATGGGACTATTGGCCAACATGGCTGAGGCTTCTGGGAGCTGAAGTCCCTCGGTCCTTAAAGGGGAAAGGTTGCCTACCCCTGCCATATAGGGTCATTTCAATGTGTCCCTTTATTCAGATTTTTTTTTCTGAGGTAACTACTTTAGTTACTTATGAGAAAGTGGACCCAGATTGTAATGACCCTGTAGAGTCATTTCAATGCATCCTTTTATTCAGAATTGCTTCTGAGGTAACTACTTTAGTTACTTACGAGAAATTGGACCCAGATTGTAATGACCCTGAAGAGTCATTTCAGTGCATCCTTTTATTCATAATTTTTTTCTGTGGTAACTACTTTAGTTACTTACGACAAAGTCAACTCAGATTGTAATGACCATGAATGTAGAGTCATTTCAATGCATCCTTTTATTCAGAATTGCTTCTGAGGTAACTACTTTAGTTATTTATGAGAAAGTGGACCCAGACTGTAATGACCGTGTAGAGTCATTCCAATGAGTCCTATTATTCAGATTTTTTTCTGAAGTAACTACTTTAGTTATGAGAATTCTAATGAGCAGGGCCATTTCAATGCGTCCTTTTATTCAGATCTTTTTTCTGAGGTAACTACTTTAGTTACTTATGACTAAGTGAACTCAGATTGTAATGACCAGGTATGTAGAGTCATTTCAAGGTGTCCTTTTATTCAGAATTTTTTTCTGAGGTAACTAATTTAGTAATGACCAGGTATGTAGAGTCATTCCAATGCGTCCTTTTATTCAGAATTTTTTTCCTGAGGTAATGACTGAAGGAGGAACATGACTGCTGTTTAAAAAACAATAACTGTGGTATCTTTTGGGAGCGGACCAGAGAACTACAACGGCAACTTTTGAAATTACATTTCCACGCTGTGGAAAATGGACAAGGGGGTCTTGTCTGTCTATTCTCCTTCTTCACCAGTCCAAGTTTTCCCCTCTGTGGCAACCTGGCGGATGCGCTTGGCACGGTGTTTGCTCAGTGTCGGAAATGGCCTCCCATCGCCTTGTTTCCATGAAAGCCTGGAAACCGCAAACTCTTGGAGGCCTCAAGCCTGTAATAAAATGGACTCTGGCTCTATCTCCTCCTCTTTAGCCATGCTGGCTCTGGAGGGAAAAAGGTTGTCAGTTCCGAGAAATACAAAATAAAGCCCATTTTGTTGTTGTTGTTGTGTGCTTTCAAGTCGTTTCTGTCTTAAGCCAATCTATTTTTAATATTGTAATAATTTAATTTTGTTTTAACGTCTCACTTTTCTGTTTTAATTGCACTGTTCTTCTCTCCTCACACACACACAATTCACAAATATTCACATTACATCCAGCCTTTTTAACACTACAAGTGCTCTGTCATTACATAAAACTTACATTATTCTTTACGTCCCGAGTATCTCTGATATGAACCACCTTATATCCCATATATCTCCTTTAACAAGTCTTAGTTTTAATCAGTATCACTCATAATTCCATAAAGATTTCTCAGAGCCTAAACCATTTGTTGATATTATTATAACCCTTTTTATCATTTAAAGAATAATCTGTTACCTACTTCCTTCCTACTTTACTTACTACCTACTTACTAACTACCTTACTTCCATCTAAATTTGCAAAATTCTATAATCGGGAATCATATTTGCACTGTTCTTTTAATATTGTGAGCCATTCTGGGTCGCAGTTCTGGGAAAAGAGCGGGATACTATATTATTATTATTATTATTATTATTATTATTACTATTATTACATCTTCTCATATCCCGTCTTTCACTCAACTCAAGGTGGCGAACAGCAAATTGAAAAAAACCATACAAAATAAATAAATAAATACATAAGGTGGCCGGCCCTAAGGTGATGCTATCATGGGGTTTTCATGGCAAGATTTTGTTCCGAGGAGGTCTGCCCTTGACTTCCTCAAGGCTGAGAGAGTGTGACTTGCCCAAGGTGGGTTTCATGGCCGAGTGGGGATTCGAACCCTGGTCTCGAGAGTTGTAGTTCAACACTCAAACCACTACAGCAGATGTCAGTCAGAATCTGATTTCACAAAAAGGTGATTTCCTAGAGCTCATATTAAATAAAGATGCAAATTCTATCCATACAGAGTCTATATTTTTCTCTATTTACCCAGAGGCAGAGGCATGAGAGTCCCTCCATAAGCACTTAGGATCATGTTTAGATGAACCTGTCTGTGTTTTTTCCGGAGGTAAGGTTTGTTTAGAAGGGGTTTGCCAGTGCCTTCCTCTGAGGCTGAGAGAGTGTGACTTGCCCAAGGCCACCCAGTGGGTTTCCATGCCCAAGCAAGGATTCAAACCATGGTCTCGAGTCCTAGTCCAACACTCAAACCACTACATCACACCAGCTGTCACTTTTACTGGGTTGTAATGTACAACGTCATCCAAAATCCCCCAAACAGTGAGACCTTTATTGGCCCAACCAAAACGCACATTTTACACGTTGCAAGCTTTCGAAGCTCCACTGGCAAAAGAAGCCTGATGAAGAAGCCAGTAGAGCTTCGAAAGCTTGCAACGTGTAAAATGTGCATTTTGGATGGCCCAGTAAAGGTATCACTGTTTCGCAGATTTTGGATACTTGTCCTTTGTTATACAACCATCACGGCTATCCTTGGATACGTTTTCCAGTTGTAATATGCTCTTTCTCAGACCTCTCTTAAAGAGACTGCAAGCACTGCAGAAGGAAGACCCCCTGGGAGTTGTAGTTCAACTACGTCAGGAAGGCTCTATGTCTCTCTGATCCTCACCACAGCTATATAAAGGGAAAATGCAGACTGCCAGGTAGACATATTAAATTTCCACGGAATAGAAATCCCTCATTCCCCACTCCAGCCTAGTGCTCTTCCCTCATTTTTATATATATATATTTTTCTTCTTCTTTTAGTACAGGCAGCAGCGACCCTTACTGTATTGTGAAAATTGACAATGAAGCCATCATCAGGTAAGCAATGGGTATTTGACCCCATATATTTCTCTCATCCCATGAGATCTTCTCCCTGTAAAGCCACCCCAAGTGGGGATGCATCCAAAGACAAATCGGATCTCCTCGACGAACCTGAGATTGTCTACACACCATGGAAATAATGCAGTTTGAGACCACTTTTAAGTGCTGCAGCTCCATCCTATGGGATCCTGGGGTTGGTAGGTTTGCAATGTCTTTAGCCTTCTCTGCCAAAGACTGCCGGCGCGTCACAAAACGACAAATCCCAGGATTGTGTCATGACACTTAAAGTGGTATCAAATGGCATTATTTCTCCAATGTAGATGCACCTTTACATGAGACAGGGCCTTCTTGGTGGCTGCCCCTGAACTTTGACACTCCCAAATGGCTCCCTCGTTGCTGTCATTCTGTTGGCAGGCAAAATATTTATTATCATTATCATTATTATTATTACTACTACTACTATTATTATTATGGATGTTGGTATCAACGTCCTGTAACCAAACCCCAGTGGACACCAAGGGCACACTTTATTTCTTTTCCTTTTGTAGGTTTATGTTTCCTACTGTTTGGAAAAGTGAGGAATAGGGGAACTTTCCCAAGCCTCTTAGGTCCAAAACACACAGAAGAAATAATCCAGTTTGAGACTGCTTTAACTGCCATGGCTCAATGCTAGGGAAAGGTAGTTTTGTGAGACATTGAGCTTTCTCTGTTAGAGTGCCCTGGGGCCACAATAAACTACAATTCCCAGGATTCCCTAGCACTGAGCCAGGGTAGTTAAAGCGGTCTCGGACTGGATTATTTCTGTAATGTGTTTTGGACCTTACAAAAATGTTCCAGTTTGGCAGGGACCATACCAATGATTCCTCTGCTGTCCCACTTTTTCAGCTGCTTTCAAAAAGTCCCAATTTCTTTCTCTTCCTCCCACTTTCCCCCTTTTTCCTCATCTTAATTCAATTGCTGCAAGCTTCAATTCAAAGTGCAAAAACAGTTCTGACTCCATTAACCCAGCAGGGAGGAAGTGGAGAGGAAGGGACAAAATGATCTTTTCTTGGTCACAACGCGTCCTGGTTTTCATCTGCGAAACGTTGACGGGTGCAACAAACTAATCTGAAACCAACAATACATGGGAAAAGAAAGCAGCACCTCTAACACAATATGTTGCGAGTGAGTCAGCGTCTCCAATAAAAGAGATCATAAAAAGGCTTTCTTGTTTTCCTGCAGACACCAAAGGACCTTGTCTCTGGTGTTTGTCCAACACAGGCCTCATTTTAAAAGGCGGCTGGAAGCTTTAAAATGGCTGTAAGACGTGAAAACCTTGTTTGGGGGTCTGGGCACAAACAAGGGGGACAAATGAGGGCATTGCCCCAATAAAAAACCTACACCCTAGATTCATTTTTTCCTTCTGTTGCCCAATTTCTAGCATCGCAGTTGACCATTTGGAAATATAGGTTGAGTCTCCTTTATCCAAAATGCTTAGGACCAAAAGTGTTTGGGATTTCAGAGGTCCAAAACACACGGCACAAATAATCCAGTTTGAGACCGCTTTAACTGCCCTGGCTGAGCGCTAGGGAAACCTGGGAATTGTAGTTTATTGTGGTCCCAAAGCGCTCTGACAGAATAGGCTAAAAGTCTCTCAAAACTACAGTCCACAGAATTACCTAGTATTGAGCCAGGACAGTTCAAACAGTCTTAAATTGGATTATTTCTGCAGTGCGTTTTGCTAATAAGAGGCTTGGGAAAGTTCCCCTACTCCTCACTTTTGGATTTTGGAGTTTTGATTTTATTTTATTTTTTTGGATTTTGGAATATTTGCATGTCCCTAATGAGAGATCTTGGAGATGGGGCCCAAGCCTAAACATGAAATCCACTTATGTTTCATATACCTCTTATACACGTAGCATGCAGGTGATTTTGTACACAATATTTGCAATCATTTTGTGCACGGGACAAAGTCTGTGCGTACAAAACCATAAGAAAAATGTCGAAGAAGACCCTACGAAATTCATGGGGTCAAATCCATAAGTCAGTGGGCAGTTTGCGGCACACACAAACACAAACACACACACACAAACACGTGGCAAAGGGTGCATTTTGGGGTATCGAAAGGGCAGGAATTTACAGCGAAGGGGCCACCCATAAAAAGCCCATCTTTAATGCCAGTCGGATTTTGACAGATTCCTTGAGCTGCCTTCAATCTATGGAGTTCAACCAAGGCCCTCTTAAACATTTTGGACTACAACTCCTATCAGCCCCAGCCAACACTATTAGGACGACTGTTATTTAGTTGGTTATGAAACAAACTGAGTCCACACTCAAAGGAAATCTTTAAAGCATAGAGGTAAAAGCATGGGAAAAGTTGCTGTTCAAATAGAAATATAATCAGAGTATCTCTAGGATCAATAAGTTCTGGGAGTTGGATTGCAACAAAAAGGGAGAAGGCTCTACATTGTGTTGTATTGTATTGCAAAAAAAGGCACATTTTCCAAGCTCAGGCTCTGACTTGCGATTGTGATCTTTGGTGGAACATCTGCCCTGCTTTCTATTGCTAGAGAGACAAGAGACAAGATAGGCATGGATGTCGTTATTTTTAAAATACGTCTGTTTTTATCACAACCCTTGCCTCTCCCAGGACCGCAACAGTGTGGAAAACCCTGTTTCCTTTCTGGGGCGAAGAGTATGACGTCCACCTTCCTCCCACTTTCCATTGCGTGTCCTTCTACGTGATGGACGAAGACGCGTTAAGGTATGACATCACTTCCTGCGGAGTAGATCCTTTCATATCTTTTGTGCCTTCCATCTTACAGCTGCGTTAGTCAACCTTTCCAGGTGGAAAGAGCAGCCATGCATCCTGCCCAGAGTTGCACTCAATTGTGCATTTGATAGAAACGCAACTTGCAGCGCGAAGCGGCTCCTGGTCATGTTATTCCATTCTATCCTTAAGTCTTCCCACACCAACTCTTATAGTTGGCATTCGGTCACCACTGATTTCATTTCATCCTCCGTTTTTTGAACTTCTCCTTTCTTACGTTTCTCTCCTGTAAAGATTTCCCCCTCATACCTTTTTTTTCCTTGAACATACTCATACCTTCCCTGGTCCACATGGGCGCTGCCATTCAGGAGCTATAAAGACTGGAATTCAGAGAGTCTGGTGGAGTCTCCTCCTTTGGAGGTTGGGTGGATGGTTATCTATCAGGGATGCTTTGATTGTGTCTTCCTGCATGGCAGAAGGGGGTTCGACTGGATGACCCTTGGGGGTCTCTTCCAACTCTAGGTGCCTAACTATCCAATATGTTCTACAGGTTAAAAGGAGTAACTTAGAAAGCTTGGGTTTGCCCTTCTTGTTGAGGCCAATTTGGCCTTTTTAATTTTTCCAAAATCTAAGCCGCCGACCTTTCTGTCCCAGACTCCCAGGATGGTTAACAACCAAATGTCATTGATAAAACTGTTTATCGAAATAATGGAACAAATGTCCAAATAGGCGGAGGCTTTATAGTTGGCTTTCTAAGCCTCCCCCCATCAAACCCTTCCTGCAAACTCCAGGGGGGCATTCACACTCACTATTTTATCCCAAAGATCACAGCGCTGATGTATATCAAGATTGTTGTTCCCATTATGTCCTGAATCTCTCTGAGTCATTTTAACCCTTGTGTTGTTCACTCCTGACATTGTTTCGGGATAAAATTTCGAGATAAAATTGGACGATTCAGAGCAATTGGGATTGATTCAGAGGCTTATTCACACTGCCAACAATGTGGATCAATGCGGATCTTTCAGGAAAACTTGGGTGGGGGGAAATCCGGTATTGAATATCCCAAGTCAAATGTTGTTTCAATGTGCACCGAGTGTGTTCGGAGCATGTATGAACGCCAAGGATTTAACCCGGATTCATCCCGGATTATTTTCGTAGTGCGAAGGGGGCCCAGGATTCCATAGGAATCGCCATGGCAGAGAATGAGGAGTCGCGGTGCCACCTGGCATGGTGCAAAAGGGTCTGAGATCTACCTGATCTGCAATGGCTGGATTCAAGCAAGCGGTCCTGCTGTTGGAGAGATCCCACTGATCTTGTCTTATGTCTTTTCTTTCCTTTTTGGGTCTTAGCCGGGACGACGTAATTGGGAAGGTCCACCTCACACAAAGTCTCTTGGCTGAACATCCCAAAGGTAGGATTAGCCTCTCTGCTGGAGATGGGAGACTTTAATTTCATGTGCTGCCACTGCTTAGCTGCAGCAAGACTTGGAAAAAGCCGGTCACAAATAACTATTGGTGTGTTTTGGGCTGCATCTGCACTAAAGAAATAAGGAAGTCTGACTCCGCTTTAAGTGCCATGACTCAGTAACTCATTAGACCAAACCCAAACATGCTTAGCTTCTGAAATCAGAAAAGATCTGGTGTGGTTGTGAGTTTTTCTTCCCATCTTGAGAATCCTTTTCTCTTTGTCGCTCCTTCTGTTCCCAGGCTACAGCGGTTGGATGAACCTCAGCGAAATTGATCCAGATGAAGAGGTTCAGGGGGAAATCCACCTCCAGATGGAAATTGTTGGCAGTGGGGCTGGGAGGAAACTCCGCTGCACTGTGTTTGATGCCAGGTAAATCCAGATTACATACCTTTCAAGTGCCCTGATTTGGAAAACAGTCTTCAATAATCCTCTGCCATCCCACTTTTTCAGCTGCTTTTAAAATGTCCCGGTTTCTCTCTCCTCTTCCCCCTTTGTACTCATCTTACTTCATTTGCTGCAAACTGAGTTCAAAGTGCAAAAGTAGTTTGCACTCAATTAATTTGGCAAGGGCGACAGGTTTCCGACTTATGATTACTCTAAGGACGTTATCACACGGGGATCCACCGCCGAAAACTGAAAATAAACTGGACAAGTGGAAGACTTTAATTTACGGGATTTGTCCTGTTCCGCCTCATCTGATAACTAAATTCGAATTTAAAAGGGGGTTAATTCGAACAAAAACCTGATCTTTACAAATCCCCAAAAATCCCGAAAATGAAAAGATCAGGTTTTCGTTCGAATTAACCCCCTTTTAAATTCGAATTTAGTTATCAGACGAGGCGGAACGGGACAAATCCTGTAAATTAAAGACTTCTGCTCGTGCCCGTTTATTTCCACTTTCTCTCCGCAACTCCCCGTGTGATAACGTCCTAAGGCAAACCTGTCACAGGGTTTACTTGGCAGAATTTTTCAGTGAGGATTTGTCCTTTCTTTCCTCTGAGGCTGAGAGAGTGTGGCTTACCCAAGGTCACCCAGTGTGCTTCCATGACCAAGTAGGGATTTGAATCCTGGTCTCCCAGTGTCTTGTTCCAACAGCTGAACCACTACAGTACATTGGTTCTCATCCAACAAATCAACACTGAGTAGCAATGAGTAACGTTGAGTTACTACTCAGTTCTGCTTTGACCAGACCTCACTTGAAATATTCATGTCCAGTTCTGGGTACCACAGTTTCTGGAAGATAATGATGGATCGTACAAAAGGAGGGTGACCAAGATAGTGCAAGATCAGGAACCAAACCTTATGAGAAACAATTGGGGAGGCTGGGTATGCTTAGCCTGGAGAAGAGAAGACTGAGATGTGATTGCAAGGAACTCCAAAGGCCATATAGTCCAACCCTATGCCATGCAAGAATACACAATCAAAGCACTCTCCAACCTCTGCTTAAAAACCTCCAAAGAAGGAGGCTCCACCACTCTTTGAGGGAGCATCTTCCATTGTTGAGCAGCTCTTTCTGTCAGGAAGTTCTTCCTAGTGTTTAGGTGGAATTTCTTTTCCTATAGCTTGAATCCTGAATAAATTCTGAACAGTTCTTCAAAATGGTACCATTTTTTGGGGATTTTCTTGCATTGGGGAGAATTTAAAAAGGTCATTTTTTTCCCCTTGCCTACCAGAAGGACATTTAGGGGCCTTGCCCTCCATCAGGGAACATCTTGAGCTCTGCCTCGCCTCGCCTTCTCCATTTAGCTGTGCTTTAAATCAATGGTGCTTGGTTGACAGGAGGGAATGAGCTGTCCTGTGCTGGAAAAAAAAAGGGGGAAAAGCATGCAAGCAACCTAACAAACAGCTGAAGAACAAAGAAACGGCCAGGCCAGGTCAGATGAACAATCCGTCTCACTTATCAACAGTCATGCTCACTTACACACTTGGACTTTCAGCTATGGGCAGGGCTGCAAGTTGTACCAGAGCTTCGTTTGGAACTGGCATCCATCCCATATAGTGGCTGAGAAATAATGCAGTGTGACACTGCTTTAACTGCTGTGGGATTTGATGGAACTGTTATACGGTACATTTCCAATCGTTTCTGTCACCACACAAAAAATAATGGTTTGCTTGTCCATACATACCTTGGTTATTTCACACCTGGACTATTGTAATAGCCTACTGGCAGCCAGCTTTGCCTACCTGCTCTCTTACTCCTCTGGTTTTAACCCAGAACAGTGCTGTTTGGGTTGCCTTAAATCTCCCCAAATACTCACATGTCTCTTCCCCTTGTAGCCCCTCCACTGGCTACCAGTTTGGACCAGGGTTCGTTCCAAGCTTTTTGTCCTGGTATTTAAGGCCCTGCACTTTAACCTCCCCAGTACCTGGCAGCTGGGCTAGCATGGCATGTACCATCTAGGAATGTAAGATCTACAGACAAAGGATTATTGTGTATGCCTCTATCAAGGCTGCAAGCCTTTCAGAGCTGGCTCTGGGTTTGTGGAACATAATAATAATAATAATAATAATATTTATTTATACCTCGTTTAAATGAAGACAATCTAAGCGGAACAATCTTCCTTTGCACCTCCAGCTGGAGGGGAATCTTACTCGCTTCCATAAAGGGTTGAAGATCTTCCTCTTGGATTTGCTGGATGAAGTGGCTAAGCGGGATGGCCAAGATGGGTAGTGACTGATAAGGATTTTGCTTTCGATATACTAGTATTTTATTTTAGTATGTTTAGCATTTCACAGTGTTGTATTGTACGTTTTTGATTATATACGTTATATATGTCGGATGTTCTGCCTTTTGGTGAAACGGCCGTTATAAATAAACATGATGATGATGATGATGATGGCCATCTGTCGGGGATGCTTTGATTGGGAGTTCCTGCATGGCAGGGGGGGTGGACTGGATGGCACTTGGGATCTCTTCCAGCTCTATGATTCTATGTCCAAACTTAGCCGTTGTCTCTTTTCTTCATTAGGCGCAGTTAGGACTTAAACCCAAACCTGCCATTTCCAAGCACTCTGACTCGGGTGATGTGAGTCAGACGCAACACGCCATCATTTCCTCCCTTTCCCTTTTCTCGATGTCTGCCAAGAAAATAATTGGGCTGGAAATAATTGTGCCATATCCTCTCATTAAAATAAAAGCCAAACCTTCAATTTGAAGGAGAACAGGTTCTCTTTGAAAGAGAAACGCAGTTTCTTTGTGGGGAACAATGTTCCTTTCGGATGCTGAATTGGGTTCCCCACTGGAAAGATGCTGTGGAGCCAGGCAGGAGCGAAGGAAGCGGAGGGCTGAGGGAGGCTATTTTTAAATATCATATTGATAAAACTGAAAGACGCTCATCGACGTAGCTGCTGGGGGAACAGATGTGGAGCTGCGGGGGTTTGTGGCATAAGGACACTGAGACTTTTTGTTCATCCTTGAACAGTATAATAGGGATGTAAAGAATACTCAAGAGAGCCAGCATAGTGTAGTGGTTTGAGGGTTGGACCAGGACTCTGGGAGTCCTGGAATCAAATCCATGGAAGCCCAGTGGGTGACCTTGGTAGAGCCCACTCTCTCAGCCTCAGAAGAAGGCAAAGGCAATCCCCACCGAAAATCTTTGGCCAAGAAAAGCACACGATAGGATTCCATGAAGTCAGAAAGGACTTGAAGGCACAAAACCAAACCAAGAGAATACTTGAGAATGAGGAAACGTGTCCCATATCCTCCAAGTGTTCTGATATGTCAGCGACAGTCATGATTAATCCTCTTTCACCCCACTCTTTCATTTGCTTTTAAAATGTCTGTTTCCTCTTCCCCCTTGGTCCTCAGCTTATTTCATTTGCTGCAGACAAAGTTCAAAGTGCAAAAGGAGTTGCACTCAATTAACTCAGCAGAATGACTTTCCATTCAGGTTAGGCAAAAGCAAACTGCTGCTGCCTCTCCTAGATTTGTCTGTTCTTCCTCATTAATGGCTTCTGCCATCTTGACCACACACTGGTGTTGCTTGTTCCCTTTTCATCAAACATTTTGAGGATATTTTTGTGAAAAAATGTGCTTTGTGTATGTAAAAAAAAAACCCACGTTGTTTTTGTGGACAAAACAACTTTGTGAAAGTATGCAAAATTTGTTTTTCTACACAAAGCGATGGCAGATAATCCCATCCTGCTTTTCTTTTTAAAAAGGAAGAAAGCAAGAGGGAAAGAAGAGAAAGAAAGAAAGAAAGAAGGAAAGAAAGAGAAAGAAAACCAACACTGATATGCTTTTCTCATTCCTTTTCTTCCCAGGGATTTGGCTCGGAAAGATCGCAACGGAGCCTCCGATCCCTTTGTCAGAGTCCGCTATAATGGCAAGATTCAGGAAACATCGGTGAGTTCTGTATGTAGAGAGATCTTGTAGCACCTTTGAGACTAACTGAAAGAAAGAAGTTGGCAGCAGGAGCTTTCCTAAACTTCAGTCCGCTTCCTCAGATACATTTGTAGACTTCTTGGTGGCTGCTTCCAGGTTATGGACTTCCCATAACCTTAAACGTTTGGTTGGAGAGCCAAGTTTCAATGCCAAGCCAAAATGAGGCCAGTATCAGTGCCAGGGGGGCCTCCAGGGAGAGAGCATTCCACATCCAGGGTGCCATCACAGGGGAGGCCCTCTCTCATCTTTCCACATCGTTTTTTCTTTTTACCTCCCAAGTAAATCTCAGTGGTCAGGGAGGTTAAGAGCAGGGAGAGGTGCTTCTTTGAAGATCCAGGTCCGGGGTTGTTTAGGGCTTTAAAAGTCATCACCATCGCCTTGAATTCAGACCCAAAGCATGTTCACAGACAGCACAGTTCCTTTAAAGCCAGTGTCATACAGTCTCAGCAAGGTGCTCCTGCCAACCATCTAGCGGCAGCCTCTGCCTTATCTTCAAAGGCAGCCCCACACAGAATACACTGCAGTAGTCTAGACAGGAAGGAATCATTGCATGAACACTTTGGTCTGATTCTCAGTGTCCAGGAAAGGTCACACCAAGGGAACCAGCCAATATTAACTTCAGGCGCTTGGGAGTCATGGAGTCTACTAGGTCCTCCAGTGACAGAAATGGATCCTGGAGTACTCCTAAGCTGTATTCTTGCTCCTTCAGAGGGAGTGCAGCCCTATCCACTTACTCCAGAAATGGGTCCATCCATTCCACGAAGCCTCCATCTTGTTGCTTTAGTTCCTCGGTCCTCACCCGGCACATTACAGCATCCAGAGGCCCCGGTTTTCTTGACGTTGCTCTTCTTGCAGGTGATCAAAAAATCTTGCTACCCAAGATGGAACGAGACATTTGAGTTCGACTTGGAGGAATCGGCCGTGGAGAAACTCTGCATCATTGAAGTCTGGGACTGGGATCTTGTCAGCAGGAATGATTTTCTGGGGAAGGTGAGTTCATAAGGAATAAGAAGGAAGAGAGAAACCATAGAATGAATCATGGAATTAGAGAGTTGGAAGAGATCCCCAAGGGCCATCCAGTGCAACCCCATTCTGCCATGCAGGAAGACACAATCAAAGCACTCCCTGTGACAGATGGCCACCCAGCCTCTGTTCTAAAACCTCCAAAGGAGGAGATTCCACCACACTCCAAGGCGGCATACAAAACTACAAGTAAAAACCCACAAAAAAACTAAAGGTGTAGTTGCTCCTGCCAACAATGCTCCATAGCATTGAACCATGCCAATCAAAGGAGTATCAAAGTGCATTAATTCTGCAGTGCAGATGCTGCCAACGTCATGATCCAGAAGCTATTCTGCAGGATATGGCTTTCTTTCCCATTGCCTGGTATCTTTGGCCAAAGTGGGAGATGCTCTGTGTAATGGGGCTAACTTCAAGTGAGAATATCCCTTTTGATCCCCTCCCCTCTCTCTTTTTCTTTCTCTCTCTCAGGTGGTGTTCAATGTACAAGGGTTAGAGAATGTCCAGCGGGAAGAAGGATGGTTTTTGCTCCGTCCAGACAAGTCCAAGCCAAGACTGGTCGAGTGAGTCCTTGCTTCTCAAAAGTGGAAAAATGAGATTAGAGTCCAGGCAGCCATTCAAAAGTGCCAGCCTGTTTTCACGCGTTGCAGCATCATTTGGGCAGAAGGGACTGTGGAGATCTTCAGCACTCAAACTCTGGGGCCTCCAGATACTGTTGGACCTCAGTTCCCCAGAAACTTTCCGCTGGCATGGCTAGCATGGTCAGCAGTTCCAGGAACTGAAGTCCAAAGTTTCTAGAGAGAGATCCGTAGTTCCAGTGGAAGCTTTTGCTCAATACACAATGCAGCGGCAGCATTCCTGACACCTGGCTGTGCAACCTCTCTTTAAATATCTTTAGGGGAAAGAAGTGTGGATGATGTTATTTTTACTGTACTTCAGGTGAGATCTCCCTAAAAAATGTCCTGTTGGAAAGTATTCTCTCATTTAGGCTGTTAATAATCGCTTAATGCAGCATTGCTTCTACCATATAAGGCTGTCATTTCTTCCGTCTTGTGCTCTGCTTTTTCTCTGGACCATACGCATCTTGCATCTTTTCTTTTTAGGGGCAACCTGGGTTCCTTGCACCTTCAAGTGCAGCTCCGGGATGAGATGGTGCTGCCGTCCGTTCACTACCAGCCCCTTGTTGAGTTGTTGTGCCGGGAAGTCAAAGCAGGTGCAAAGGTGAGATCCATTTCTCTGCAAACAGAGTTCGGAAAAAGACCATTTTGTAACACAACTTCCAAAATCCCCCAAAGAGAGAGTGGTGAGACTGGGGAACTCTGGGAGCTGCAGGCTAAAAAGGCATTGTTTCAAGCGTCTGGCTGTGATGCTCTTGGGTCCGTCATTCTCTCATATTTTTGTTTATCCAGTGAGTTCATGGTTGTGTCCATAGCTGTTATCCTCCACAGTTCATTATCACCACAACCTTACAAAATAAGCTGAGAGGAAGGGGGAGACCATTTCGAGGCCATCTTGTCTGTTCCATGGCTCAGTGGGGACTTGAATCTGGATCTTCCAAGTCCCAGGTCATCTCCTGAGTCACAAAACCATCTTCACTCACAACCCTACCTCACAGGGTTGTAAACGTGAAGAGAAGTTGTCTCCTGCCTTGAACATCATGGAGGTAAAGTGGGATACAAATAATGAATCTGTGATGACATAGGAGTAGAGCCAGTGTAGTGTATTGATTTGAGCATTGGATGACAACTCTGGAGACCAGGGTTCGAATCGCCTTCTGCTCAGCCATGGAGACCCCTGGGTGACCTTGGACAAATCCCACTCTCTCAGCCTCAGAGGAAGGAAAATGCCATCCTTCTTTGAACCAGTCATGCCAAGAAATCCTCATGATAAGTTACCTGCAGTGTCGTAATGTGCCTTGACACTGAGATGCCATGGGCCTTTGCAGACTGCCCGAAATACTGCAAATTGAGTCCACTTTAACTGCCCTGACTCAGTGCTAGGGAATCATGGGAACTGTAGTTTATTGTGGCACCAGAGCTCTCTGACAGAGAAGGCTCAATGTCTCAGAAAAAACGACTATTCCCATGATTCCCTACCATTGAGCCAGAGCAGTTAAAGTGGACTCAATTTGCACTATTTCTAGAAGTCTGCAAAGGCCCTAAGTTTCTCCCTAGGGGAATGCATATTTGTATATATGATTATATACAATAAATAGCCTAACATTACCAGAGAGTCTGCTCATTCTCTCATAGAATTTGTTTCAATGCCGCCCCCCAGGAATTTTACTGAAATTGAATTTGGATGAAAGAGATCTTCCTTGCATGACAGGACGAATGGACCATCTAATACAAAAAGACACCCAAAACACCAGCACATTTTGTCGGAAGCGTCTCCCATTCCCGAGACCTAAACTGTGTGTTAAACCTGCTTGGGACTGGTTTCTCCATTTTGTCCCCTGACAGGATGGGAAAGTGCATTTACTGACCCTGATGGATGAGACGACAACGGCCGAGTGCAGACAGGAAGTTGCCATCAACCTTGTCAAGCTCTTCTTGGGTCAAGGGCTGGCCAAAGAGTTCTTGGATCTCCTTTTCAAGATGGAATTGGATAAAACCTGTAAGGACTTTGGGGCATGATGGGAACTATCCAATGGTTGGCTAAGCTTTTGCATAGTTGGGACATCTACTGTAAAGTCGGGGCGTTGAGCAGCTGGGAAATTTCTGCTCCTGCTCCAAAGAAATGGATTTGTTTTGAGTAAGGCATTAACTCTTCTTGTCCAGAGTTTGGCAACAATATTCCTTTGTTTGACTGCAGCACTTGGGCAGGTTGGGGAGCTGTAGTCCAAAAAGGGGACATTCTCAGTCTCTGATGTAATTGGCCCTACTTTTCATTAAAATCCAATCCAATCCTAGGTCTCAAGTGGTTTGCTTTAATGTCCAATGGCAAGCAATGTCCTCTGTTTCAGGTGAGGCAACCACCTTGTTTCGTAGCAACTCTCTGGCGTCCAAGTCAATGGAGTCTTTTCTGAAGGTAATATATTTATCTGTTTAAAAGATGTATCAGCTACCTTTTAGGGATGGTCCTCCCAGGAAAATGCACCACAGCAGGATGCCAAAAACTTGCAAAATGTAGTAAAACTGATAACTGAAGACTGATAACGTGTATCATATACACAGTTTCCCTGGTACAGTCCAAAATCAGTAACAAACCAAAGCAAGCTTGTGTGTGTGTTAGAGATTTTAGAGGCTCATGGGAACTCCTCTTTTGAGAAGACCTGATCAAAATAATTGCCAGAGGCTTCCACTAACCAGGATGGGATGGAAGTTATGTGACTAGTAATACTCGATTGGTTTGCGATTTTCTCATGTGACTCTTCAATGTATTCTGGAGCAGAGTGGGCCACATGGTATGGGCCACACTTGGCCCTAGCCATTTTTACAAGTCCCCCTGCTGAATTTGTGGAGGCAACAAAGATGGACTTCTCCCGTCCCCCCGTGAAGATGGCTTATACTGACCAAGATCCTGTTGGGTGACATAACCTTACACTGGCAGAGGAGAAAAACAGAGGAGGTATAGCAGCAATAGCAAAGAAGGGACAGTAGTGAAAGCCATCCCTTTTGCGAGAAGAGGCTGCCCTGCTGGCTCCCACACTGTTTAGGGGCAAGCATGATGGCTTTATCTCCTGACAAATGGTCTTCCCTGCCATCTAAAGTGGGCCACACACTAAAGGCTCTGTGAAGCAGGATTTTCACCAAAGATAAGACGTGTAGAGATGATGATGATGACCATCAGTAATAATGTACAAGAACAACATCCAAAATCCACCAAATATCGATATCTTTTATCGGGCCAGCCAAAACGCACAAAATACATGACGCAAGCTTTCAAAGCTCCACTGGCTTCCTCATCCAGCAAAGGTGTTAAAATTCATACAGGAGAAAGAAAAAATATGACGTTAAGAGTCACAGGCGTGCATTTTGTAAAGATGATGTTGCTGTTCTCAGTTAAAACGGTGCGGAGGGATATCTAAATAGGGAAAGGCCATTCCTTTTGGCCATGTGGGCTCCGGGTGATAAAGAGTCATACGGTCCAGGAAATAAAATTTAAATTGCCTTCAACAAAAAAAGATGTTTCCTTTGAGATCCAGGCTGCCTCTGTCCATTGCAAGGCTCCCTGCTCCTTTATTGGGCAGAGAATATTGAATTTCTGAAGCTGTTTCTGCTGTTGCATTTGGGGAACTGATGAAGAAGCCATTGGGGCTTTGAAAGCTTGCCTTGTGTGTTTTCTGCATTTTGGTCAGCCCAATAAAAGTATTGCTGTTTTGTGGATTTTGGATATTACCGTATTTTGGTGTTTGGCCAACACAGCTACCCTTGGATATCTTGTAATCAAAACATGATGTAGTTGTTTGAGTGTTGGACTAGAATTCTGGGAGGCCAGAGTCTGAATCTCCGCTTGGCCATGGAAATCCACTGAGTGACCTTGAGCAAGTCACATTCTCTCAACCTCAGAGGAAGGCAAGGACAAGCCTCTAAAATGAATTGTGGTAGGTTCACCTTAGTGACACCTTAATCCAGAATTGATATGAAGGCACACAAAGACAACCACATCAATAGTAATAAGAAAACACCCACCATCTGGTCATGCGGTCCACTCTTTCCCACCTCATCTGAAATCTTTCCCCTTTGTAGGTGGCCGGAATGCAGTACCTCCATCGAGTACTTGGACCGACCATTAACCGTGTCTTTGAAGAGAGGAGATACATCGAACTCGATCCCAGCAAAGTCGAGAGCAAAGAGGTTGGGTAAGAGGCCAAAGTGACGGCAGGGATTCTGCTACGGGAAATTAGAACTAGATTAGCAGGAAGTCTGAATTGTGTGAACTCACAAAATGTTGTAAGCTGCAAAAAGTACAGTCCCCCATCCCGTCTCCCAACATGGATAGATTCTTCATCACGGTTTCAACCATCCACAGCTTAAGAATATTTTTTAAACAAATCCAAAAAAGCAAGCTGTGATTTTGCCATTTTATTTAAGGGACACCATTTTACTTGAGCATCCACAGATTTTGGTATCCATGGGGAGCCTGGAACCAAACCCCGGCAGATATCAAGGGCCCACTATGCACTGTATCCACTGTATTCATCAGGCTTTGCATGATTCTCTTGTAGAACAGTCTGCATCCCTTTGTCAGTGGAATATAAGGGGCACTATGTCGTCACTAAAATGCTTCCTGGCTCTCTTTCAAGCCTGGCATAACTTTTTTTCCTTTGCTGAAAAAACTGACCTCAATATGTTGAATTCTGTAGCAGATCCCATTTGTGGTGCTAACATGAAATTACAGGTTTCACACTGGCCTACTGTTTAAATTGTAGTTTACCTAAAGCCTAGTTTAAATAAATAAACTATTATTAAAAGTCTAGAGCTAAATTTACTGATTTCTACTATACAAGACTACATTCTTTTAAATTGTCATCCTTAGTCCCCTTTATTTATTTCTGCCTGGTTTGCCTGTTTCATCCTGTTCAGTGTGGCGACAGCATTAATGATAAAAACCCTCCTCCTTGCTCCGTAAATAGTCAGTACTTGTTCTTCTAGGATGGCCAGCAAGGAGAGGTTTTGAGCATTGATTACTAATCCCCCCTTTTTGTTCTCTTCAATCTCTTTTAAAGTGCAGGACAGCACCAGATCCATGACCAGCAGGAGCTAGTGGCTCCCATGTCAGTAGGGCAGTGAATCCACTCTAGGCATTGGCTAGCTTTAAAGGAGCTCTCCAAGGTGCTGAATGCATTTAGGAATAGAGCTCCTTTAAAGTCTAGAACAGGGGTAGGCAACCTTTCCCCTTTAAGGGCCGAGGGACTTCAGCTCCCAGAATCCCAGGAGCTATTGGCCAACATGGGACTATTGGCCAACATGGCTGAGGCTTCTGGGAGCTGAAGTCCCTCGGCCCTTAAAGGGGAAAGGTTGCCTACCCCTGGCTAAAACCTAGACTAAAACCTTACAACCCACTGGCCTGGAAGGCACACTGGCTGCCACTGTCCATAACATATACCAGTGCACAGATCATGCAGAAAAACACCCCATCGCAAAGACCTGAAATATAGAGGTGAGACTGATTAACTGTGAGTCAATACATCTCTAACTCCCATTGATTCAGTGGGTCTTTTCTATTCGCAACTAGGATCAGGCCTGCATATTTAATGTAGTATTGAAAGGCTGGAAAAGTTCTTTCAAATTGCACTCAACCTACACTCAGAGCTTGTAAAAATACATTTTTTGGCGACAGCTCCCAGAATCCCACATCAAGCATAGGAAGTGGCTATGCTGTGGGGGGTTTCTGGGAGCGACTGTCAAAGCATACACACATTCTATTGAATCAGTGGGTCTAATTTGCTTGTATTAACAATAATATTCATGCGTACATGTTTAATGTAGTCCGTCATTTCCAGTTGGAGGATTATGGGAACTGCAGTTTGAAAAATCAACGTTTCCAAGCTCTGAGTTAGTTTGGCTGCAGGAGAGCTCAGATGGTACTAATGGAGAGAGATGTGCCCAGAAACAGAGAGGAGGGCAAAATTCTAGCTTCTGTTGATGCTGCTTTTTGGGTCAGGTGCTCCAGCCTCCACCGGATCCAAAGCGAGAGTGACGTGATCCAACAGAGCGCCCAGCTGCTTCGTTCCTACCTGACGGATCTCCTCGCTGCCATTGCCAAATCGGTCAAGGCGTGTCCTGCCATCATCCGGGCCACCTTTCGGCTCCTTTACAAAAGAGTTGGGGACTACTTCCCTGAAGAGAGAGATCAGGTCAGTTGAAGGGCACAGCTTGGAAACTTTTCTTTTGTAAAAGGAATCTAGTTTTTTGCCCTTTCCCACTGCACAACTATTCAGGTTGAGCCTCCTTTTATTCAAAATGCTTTGGATTTCTTAGATTTTGGAATATTTGCATCTACATAATGAGACATCTTGGAGAGGGGAGCCAAGTCGAAACGTGACATTCGTTTATGTTTTGTGTACACCTTCTACACATAGCCTGAAGGTCATTTTGTGCACAATATTTTAAATATTTTTGTGAACGAAACAAAATGGGTGTACATTGAACCATCAGAAAGCAAAGGTGTCACTATCTCAGCCAACCATGTGAACAATTTTGGACTATTTCAGATAAGGGAGACTCAACCTGTGGTACTATGTTTCCACTTTAACTGCCATAGTTCCATCCCAAAGATTCCTGGGATTGGCAGTTTAGGATGTTTAGAATTTATTTGCAGCTAGATAGCTCTAATGCCTCACCAAACTACAGATCCCAGGATTCCATAGGATGCAACCATGGCAATTAAAGTGCAGTCATAGGGCTATATTGTGTAGTGTGAGAGTCCCAGATAAGGTCCAAAGGCAAGTGAAGTCCCCTTCCCTACAGTATTAATTTATTTAGAAAGCAGGCTGTTTGAGAAAAGCTTAGATAGTTGGATCTATTGGCCATGCTTTCTGTGGATTATGGGAGTTGTAGTTTAACCCATATGTAGGGCACAAGGTGGGAAAAGCTGCTGTGATATAGGTACAGTATTTTAAATACAGTTATTGGTTCATTGTTGCAAACTGAATAGCACTTTATATACACCATTATTGTATTGTAATGATTAAAAAATCATTGCAGTTGCAAGCTAGCACCCGCTTACTTAGATGTCCATTCACGCTATGCAATTGTAACACTATGATTCCACTTTAGCTGCCTTGGTTCCATCCCATGCAATCCAGGGAATGGCAGTTTAGGAAAAGGTCACTGTTTTTGCACTACAACTCCCACAATCCCCCAGCCAGATGGGGAAAACTGTAACTTTTCCATACTTTGGCCAGAACCAGCATGAGAGGAGCCAGGTGAGAGCATCCATGAGAGTGTAGTTGCCCGACATTCCTCCTTGAGGTACTACCTGGGAGTATCTGTGTAGCAAACAGGAGATTCCCTTTCCTTTTCCTTTTCCGACACTGAATCCTCTGCTGCATCTTCTCTGCTTGCAGAATGTGAAATTTATTGCCATCACCAGCTTCCTCTGCCTGCGCTTTTTCTCTCCAGCCATCATGGCCCCCAAACTCTTCCACTTGTGGGAGAAACATGCCGACGCACGCACCAGTCGGGCTCTTCTTCTCCTGGCCAAGGTAAGGATCTGAGTTGACTCTGTGACCCTGGGAAAGTCCAACGGTGGGAAGTGCGCCTTTGTATCTGCCAGAGTTCCTCACCCTTTGTGTAGGAGTTAGAGTGCCGAGATTGGCTTTAAGAGATCCAGGTTCAAATCCAACCTGAGGAAAATGGGGATTTAAAAAATCCAGTGCCAAATTAAATTAATGCAGTAAAATTGAGGCTCATAAAAATCTGATTTTAGAAGAATTTGGCATTCTAAATTCAAAAATGAGCTTAGATTTGCTCCATCACATACATTTCCCCCCCCCCCCCCACAACTTGCTTTGACATTTCTTTATTGGAATACACGACTGAATGAAATGATCCTGCCACGAAGGAAGACACAATCAAAGCATTCCTGTGACAGATAGCCATCCAGCTTCTGTTTAAAAATCTCCAAAGACGGAGACTCCACCACTCTTGGAGTGAGCAGCATATTCCACTGTCTAACACCTCTTACTGCCAGGAAGTGCTTCCTAATTTTTAGGTAGAATCTCTTTTCCTGTAGCTTGAATCCACTACTCTGCATCCTAGTCTCAAGAGCAGCAGAAAACAGGTTTGATCATTCCTCCATATGACATCCTTTAAAATATTTAAACACAGCCATCATGTCATGTCAGATGGAACAAGTTAGCTCTGTCTTTCCCAAGGAATGTCCTTCAGATATTTGAAGACAGCTGCCATTCCACCGCCCTTCAGTCTTTTCTGGTCCAGCCTAAACATATCTGTTCTTTATAGGACTTGGTTTCCAAAATAACCCTTCGCCTTCCTGGCTTCTCTTTGCTGTATATATACACTCCAGCTTGCCAGTGGCCTTCCCAAAACGTGCCTCCGACTGGAAACAGGACTCCAGGGGTGTGGAAAGTCTTTCAGCCCAAGGGACAACATAAGTTCAGATAAATTCTTGAGGCTAGCATCAATGGTGGGAGGCACCAGAGCATATTTTTCGCTCAATGCTTTCCCTAACAAAACCAGGGAAAACACCCAACTGTGGTGTTATAGGAAGCATGTGTAGCCCCTATTAGAACCCCATTAGGCCAGATTTGGACCCAGGGCATGAGGTTTTCTACACTGTGACGGCTGGTGGCTCCCATATTAGCGTGTCAGGGAATCCACTCTGCGTCTTGCTTTAAAGGAACTCTTCAAAGTGCTGAACCTAGCTGAGAGGAGGATTCAGAGCCCTGGAGAGCTCCTTTACAGCTTCAGTTAAACAAAGCCTTGACTGCCCCATTGATGTCAGGGCCACCAGTCCCCACTCTTATAGTATTTCCTGTGTGATTCACACACAGTGGAGAGAAAGGATTACTTTCCATGGTTTGAGTGCAGCATTCACATTAGTGCAGGCTGAGATCACATTTGCTTTCTTAGCAGTTGTCTATCACAGAGCTGGCTCAGCCACCCACTGCTGAGGAATCTATATTATTGCTGAACTTAGGGGCAGGCATAAATGCTGACTGTCTAGCACAGCTTCTGCCGTCACAACAAGTACCAAACTTTTGGTACCTGCTGTACCAAACTTCTGGGCTGTTTGCCATAGGTATGTATTTGGGTTTATTTTGTTCTCCTGTGATTGTCTTGCCTTTCCTCTGAGAACCTGAAGGCGTATCTGGTTCCTTTACCACCATGCACACTTTATCTTCCTAACAACCCACAACTCATAGGATTGTCAGGTGGATCAGGCTGAGAGATAGTAACTATTCCCAAAGCATCACAGAGAGCTTTGTAGCTCATCAGGGATTAGAACCCGCACCTCCTCAGTATCCCAAGTCCCAACAGTTTCTCCACGATTCACTACAATGGCTGTCTACCCAATGTATGGAGGCTGCCTTTGACCAAGGGGGACTTTTCCTCTAGGGATGTGAGAATCTTAGTGCCAAGTTTCTCCAAATATTACCTGCTTTTTCTTCCCATCCTTGTTATTTATTACTGCCGCTCGCTGGAAATGTTTTTTTAAAAATTATTGTTGTATTGTATTCTGTTTTTAACTGGAATTGATTTAATAACTTTTTAAGGGGGAGGGGGAGTGAATTAGATTTTGTTCGTTTTATGTATCGTTTTATTGTTGTTAGCCGCCCCGATTGACCTCAGAGGAGCGGGATATAAATATATTTTATTATTATTTATTATTATTTATTGGATTGCAAGTCTCTTACCCTATTCTGGTTTTCCTGAAGGGTGATGTCTACCCTATTCAGATGTTCCTCAAGTCTGCCCCTTTCCATTGTCACTTTACTTGTGTGAAAATTGTCCCCTTTTTTGTCTTCAAAAAAGACAGAACCCAGCTTTTCTTATTTACTTGCTCACACTGAGGGCTTGCCCTCCTTGGGAGTTTAAACAATCCATTTTAGGAATACCTAAATAGGACTTTTGTCTTTTCTTTCTGCAGTGATATTTGTGCACCATTTAAAAATACTTTTTCCATAATGTGCGTGCTTATCTGACCAATTTCACTAATTTATGCAATGTTTCCCCGGTGTCTAAAGCAAGTGCATGTCTTTCCACACATTTTGGCCATTTGCATTAAAAATAATACATGCATCACTTTGTGCACACTTCATTTCTCAGAGACATCTAGGCAAGGTGCCCGTTTTCTTGCAGCAAGTCTTCGGAGATAGGAAAAGGCTACTTTCACTCACCCTGTCGAGTCCAGCAAAATTTCATTGCGTCCCAACTTGTGACTCTAACTTGTTGGTTGCCAGGCCATTCAAAACGTGGGAAACATGGATGCCGGTGTCAGCCGCACCAAGGAGGCTTGGATGGCCCCTCTGCAGCCAACTATCCAACAGGGCGTCACACAGATGAAGCAGTTCATCCTTCAGCTCATTGACATTGAAGAGAAAGAAGGTCAGTGAAGGAGGAAGGTCAGTGAGGAAGGCAATGCAAGAGAGCTGACAGAAGAGTTCTGGCTGTAGCTTGGAGGGAAGATGTATTGCAGAGCCACTATCAATCTGTATGAAAAAGGATAGGAAAAAAGAAGTTTAAGGGGAGGGAGACACACAGAGTAAATGTTGTTGGTTGCTTTACCTGTTACTATGGCTCTCATTTTTAAAATGTTTAGCCTTGTCAAAGAACATTCAAAGACAGTTCCCAGCGTGAGCAGCAACATTTTATTCTTATCCAGATGCTGGTTTTGTAATTCCAGGATACATTGCAGCCAACCACTTCTAAAAGTCTATATGGTTGTGTATCTCCTATCAAAGGGCATCCCTTCTCCTCCTCTTCTCTGGATGGGATGAGGAGAAAAGGGCCTTTCGGATGGAGCAGTAAGATTCTTGGAACACCATAGCTTTCAAAAAGAAGGCATGCATATCCATGTCTCCAGAGCCAACATTAAGGAAAGACGCAAAAGAGATCTGATGTTTAGCAAATTGTCTATAGCATTATTAAACCTGAATGTTTATTAGTCAGATTTTATCCTCCCCACTCTCGTTGCCTGGAGAGGGTCCATAGCAGCACCCAGAAGTCAGAAGTCCCAAGTCCATAGCAGCACCCAGAAGTCCCAAGTAAATAAATAAAGTAAATAAATAAAGGATTTCTGTCGCAAGGACTCTCACTTCTTTGCAGTAGTCTGTTTTCCCTCTATGATTAACCAAATTATTGCAGCCTAAGCTTGCCTCCACTTCCCCCCTTTCTTTGGCTTATTTCGGTTGCTGCAAACTGAGTTCAATGGGCAAAAGTAGTTTGTACTCAACTAGCCAGGGAGAAAAGAGAGAATCTTAATAATAATAATAATAATAATAATAATAATAATAATAAGTTTTATCTTTAACCTGCCTCTCTGCTCAGCAATCGGGGCAGTGTACAACCTTATAAAAACAGTAAGCAATTAAAACATTCCCAAATCCCAAATCTTGTCCTTTCCAGTAGACTCAGGCAAAAGCAAACTGCTGCAGGTTCGCCTAGCTTGTGTGTTCTTCCTCATTAGTAACTTTTGCTATCTTGACCACACTCTGATGTTATCTAGCCACACATATCCCAGCTTTCATCTGTGGAACGCTGGAAGGTATGCTGCCATAAAATTTGCTCGGTGGCCTTCAGCAAAGCATTCTATCTATACCTCTGTCTTCCTATCTGTGCTATGGGAAGAAATAATCCTGAGCACCTTACCGAGTAAATGAACAAATTAGTAGATAAATATAACAAGAGTTGTGAGCGCAAGGCACTTGGAATGCCAACTTGTTAGGAATCTTTAAAAATCAAGATTCAATCGATGGTGTTTCCTGAATCCGTCTCTGTGGGTTTTGAATGTCCCCTGCAGAATTAGACCTGCAGAACGCGCTCTCCCTTCAGACCCGGGTGGTGAAAGAGGGACCCTTGTTCATCCACAAGCCAAAAAGCAAAGGGCCTCTCCTCTCCTCATCCTTTAAGAAGCTCTACTTCTCCCTGACCAGCGAGGCTCTCACCTATTCCAAGATACCCAACTCTAAGGTAAGGAGGTGGCAGGGACTAGAGACTTGTGGGGGCAGGACATTGCTAAAAACATTTATTTCTAGAGTTTTTCAGGGGAAGAAACAGGGACTAGAATGCTCCGTCTGCAGCCATATATGCGTGCAACCGGATAGCTGTTATTTATAAAGCAACAGCAGCTTCGGTACTGATGGGTAGGTAGTTCCAGAACCAGATGTGAAATTCCACCGTGAAATCCTTATGACGTTATTTTGGGACTGTCTTTCAGAAAAGCTCCTTCATTTTGTTGGCCAACATCCTGGCAGCGGAGAAGGTGGAGGAGAAGAGCTTTGGCAACTCCAACGTCATGCAAATCATCTACGCCAATGAGGCCGGGCAGGCGGACACAGCGTACCTGCAGTGCAAGGTTGGAGTGGCCAGGAGCCCCCGGGGTTTCAGGGTCCGTCTGGGTTGGGACTGTGCCTCCAAAATGCAGTTGTTGTTCTATGCCTCCAAAATGACTCTCTCTTATAGCAATCCCCAGCTAGGGTTTTCTTGCCAAGATTTGTTCAGAGGAGGTTGGCCATTGTTTCCCTCTTGGACTGAGAGAGTGTGACTTGCCCAAGGTCAGCCCATGGGCTCCTATGGCCAAGTGGGAATTTGGTCTCCCAGAATCCTAGTCAATACTCAAACCATTTACACCAGGCTGGAGAGAGAGAGAAAGAGAGAGAGAGAAAGAGATTTCCTAGGGTTTTCATGGCAAAATTTATTTAGAGGAGGTTTGTTGTTACCTTCCTCTGAGGGTGAGACAGTGTGATGTTGGTCTGAGAGTTTTGTCTGCACCAAACGTCCATCTCTCTCTCTCTAATGCTTACTTAATAATAAACTCAGAAAACATATCTAGGGTAGCTGTGTTGGCCATTTATCAAATTCAAACAAAAACCCATCAGTGATACCTTTACTGGCCAACCAAAGTGCACAAGATACTTGTTGCAAGCTTTCGAAGCTCCATGGGCTTCTTCTTCTTCATCAAGGAAGATGCTACAAACCAAACAGGAGAAAAACCATTGGAGATGTTAGTCAGATGCCTACATCTTGTTTCAGTCTTTAGTTAAGATGGTAGTACATGGTAGGAAGGATATCTTTTGTAATAATACACTCAGTTAGAGAAGGCAAATCATTTTAATCATTATCCCCCAGATAACAGAAACAATGTTAGTGCTGATGTGTTAGTATTATTTCTTAAATAATCCCAAAATTTTAGACTTGGAGGGGACTGCAAAGGCCATCTAATCTAACCCCCTCATTTTTATGTTAAAATGTGAATAAAAAGTTTTGAAATGATTGATTAGTTAATAAGAATTATTGGAGAAGATCCCGTGGTTGGAATGTAAAATAAACATCCTCTAGTGGAGTTATACGATGCCATCACATGCAATTCTATATATTAATTGATCGCTAGTGAATTCTCTGCATGATTATTTGTGAGATTTCCTTAGCCCTGCTCTTTTGACTTTTGGTAAAACTAGGGCTTTTGCAGCACTAGAAAACATCCAGCCGCGATTGGGGCGTGCAAGGCCTGTTTGAGCAGAAGTGAGAGGAGGTCAAAAAATAAAAATTAAGTCAGGTCGACACTCAGGGAAATGTGTCCATAGGCATTGACGTTTCCCCATCTTCTGGTGTCGTATTGGTTTCTAGTGTGTCAATGAGCTGAACCAGTGGTTATCGGCCTTGCGAAAGGTTTGCGTGAACAACACCGGGATGTTGTGCTCTTATCACCCCGGCATCTTCCGAGGGGACAAATGGAGCTGCTGTCACCAAAAAGACAAAACAGGTATTGCATTTTGGGTTAACGTCAACTGCATACGAGGGCCGTTGTAGAATAGCATTTCAATAAAGTTAATAGAATCATACGTCGTGTAAGGAGCCGTTATTTATTTAGATCTAGTGGAAAGCTAGTTGCTTCCATCTCAGTTGGATGGTAAATTCACGAAACCAACAAAAGTCCCCAAGGCAAAAAACCAAGATGTGTACCAAAAAACCCAAAGGAGGGGTTATGCCAAAGGAGTATAAACAACAATGCCCCACCCAACTTCAAAAACAATAATGTAAGAAATAACCAAAACCCTGGAGCAGAAAAACCTCTATAATTACTAAAGGGTAAAATTACCCCACTAAATCACATGCCAATAATGAAAATGAAATAAAAGGCATAAAAAACCAAGGGCTAAATTTATAAAAAGATAACAATGCCCTTAAAAAACACTTATGGTTCAAAACCAGGCCAAATTTCCAAAAGGGTAACATTTACCCCACTAAAAAGTCTGCAAATGCAGAAAAAGGTTAAATAAAAATTCATAAACCAAGGCCAGACGCGTTTCGACTACTGTCTTCCTCAGTGGCCTATGAATATTTAATTTATCTAAGTATTTATTTCACAGCTCACACAATGTGACTCTGCACTATTCCAAAGTAATAATGTGCCCCTCCTGCTTCCAGAGACTCTTATATAACCAACCTTGCTGGTGATGAAACTAATCCAGTCGAGACTTAAGACAAAAGAAAAGCCTTAAAATGTGGAAGGGCAATTAACAATTCAAACCAAACAATAAGCCTTTCTACATAAGCCCACCAGGAATTCAGATAACAAAGTGCAACTCCCTTGTTGTTTAACCATTTTTAGATATTGCATCTTTAGATTTATATATTTGTAGATATTTCAACTGCATAATGTAGAGCAATACTTCAATTGAATCCTACTACTACTCTTAGCTACACTTGTTCAAATCAGTCAGAATAGTGGTGGGAGATATCCTGTAAAGAATAAGATGAAACTAAGGGAAAACCTAGGGTGTGGAGAGATGTTGGAAAACTCAAATTAACCAGTTCACATTTTCATTTAAACCAACTGGTGATTCAGATTTCAATCGATGAATCCATTTCAGTTCCAATAGTTGTAGTTGTTTTATGTTTTTGATGTTTGGTATCCCATCTATGCACCAGAATTTGAATGAATTAAAAGTATGTTGCTTATCCAAAAAATGTTTAACCAATGGAGCCTCCATTTTATGATTTTTAATGCAACTTCTGTGTTCCACTATTCGGGTACGAATTTCCCTGCTGGTACAACCCAGGGGCATTCAATTATATATTTAACATTCTTACTTGCACACGTAAAGAACTTATATATATCATAACTTTTCCCGTCTGCAGTATTCACAAAACATTTTAAATTGCTGCTATGTTTGCATACCGAGCAATGTCCACAGATGTAATGTCCCTTGACCTTCAAATTATTTTGTATAGTTGGAAAATTAAAGTTTGCTCGTACCAGTATATTCTTAATGTTTTGAGTGCGTCTATGGGCAAACATCGGTCAGTTTTTATATCCGGGTATGTTCTCCAGCAAGTACCAATGTTTCAACATGCTTTCCTTGACCCTTTGTGTATGTGTGTTGAAAGTCAGTGGTATGACCACTCTTTCAGGTGCTTTCTTGGGTTTGGAATCAAACAGAAGTTTCTTTCTATCCAGCTTACGAACTTTATCTTGTGCCTCTTTTATAACCTTCAAGGGATATCCTTTCTCCAAAAACTGGAAACATGTAATATTCGATTCCCTTTCATATCCCTCCAGTGTTTTGCAATTGCGCCTAATACGTAAAAACTGTGAATATGGAAGGTTATTTTTAAGAGGTTTTGGGTGATAGCTATCATATCTTAAAAATGAATTGACATCCTTTGGTTTTCTATATAAGTTCGTTTCAAATGATCCCCTTTTTAGTTGAATATTTAGATCTAGAAAATTCACTGTGCTAGAGTTATACACCATATCAAATTTGATATATTTCATTAATATATTTCAAAATATCCTCTGTGGGGTCTTTCATACATTCTTTATAGTGTTACTTTATAGTGTTATTACTCTCCTGAAGTCAAATTTCTTTCATTTTCCTCACCCTCTTCTACCCTTTTTCTGGCTAACTTATATCATGGGAACTGTAGTTTATTGTGGCACCAGAGCTCTCTGACAGAGAAGGCTAGCGCTCTTGGAGGACTCGAGCCCCTGAAGGACTCTCATGTCCCTTACCATCACCTGGGGGCCACCTGGGGGCCAGGAGCAGCTGCAGACGGGGTGGAACTGGGGAGAACGCTGGTAGGTTTTAAAACCCTGCCCAGGACCATCCTTCCCTGGCACACGCGGCGCCGGCAGCGCTCTTGGAGGACTCGGGCCCCTGAAGGACTCTCATGCCCCTTACCATCACCTGGGGGCCAGGAGCAGCTGCGGACGGGGCGGAACCGGGGAGAACGCTGGCAGGTTTTAGAACCCTGCCCAGGACCATCCTTCCCCGGCACAAGTGGCACCGGCAGCGCTCTTGGAGGACTCGGGCCCCTGAAGGACTCTCATGCCCCTTACCATCACCTGGGGGCCAGGAGCAGCTGCGGACGGGGCGGAACCGGGGAGAACGCTGGCAGGTTTTAGAACCCTGCCCAGGACCATCCTTCCCCGGCACAAGTGGCGCCGGCAGCGCTCTTGGAGGACTCGGGCCCCTGAAGGACTCTCATGCCCCTTACCATCACCTGGGGGCCAGGAGCAGCTGCGGACGGGGCGGAACCGGGGAGAACGCTGGCAGGTTTTAGAACCCTGCCCAGGACCATCCTTCCCCGGCACAAGTGGCGCCGGCAGCGCTCTTGGAGGACTTGGGTCCCTGAAGGACTCTCTTGCCCCTTACCATCACCTGGGGGCCGGGAGCAGCTGTGGACGGGGCGGAACCGGGGAGAACGCCGGCAGGTTTAAAACCTTGCCCAGGACCATCCTTCCCCAGCACATGCGGCGCCGGCAGCGCTCTTGGAGGACTTGGGCCCCTGAAGGACTCTCTTGCCCCTTACCATCACCCGGGGGCCGGGAGCAGCTTGGACGGGGCAGAACTGGGGAGAACGCCGGCGGGTTTTAAAAATTATTGTTTAATTGTTGTTTATTGTTTAATTGTTTAATTGCTTAATTATTGTTATTAATCTGTTTAGTTTTGATTTGTTTTTAGGGGTTGGGTGGGTGTGGGAAGGAGGGATGGGATTTGAACTGATTTTATTTGTTCTTATGTTTTGAAATGTTGTACGCTGCCCCGATTGCCTGGCAGAGGGGCAGGATATAAATAAAAATTATTATTATTATTATTATTAAATGTCTCAAAAAAAATAAATACAATTCCCATGATTCCCTAGCACTGAGCCAGGGCAGTTAAAGTGGACTCAATTTGCAATATTTCTGGCAGTCTGCAAAGACTCTTATTATACTATTTTATTTGCACAGTTAATTTCAATGGTGCTACAAGATGTCTTCACAGGCAGAAACCCTGTCAGTGTGAGGGCCAATCAATTCTCTCCACCTGCTTAGCTCCCATTGGCTAAGAGAAACCCTGTCAGTGTGAGGGCCAATTAGGTCTCTACACTTAGTTCCCATTGGCTAAGAGAAACCCTATGGATGTAAACGCCTCATGGTTTTCTTCATCTCCTCAGTTTTGCTCAGAACTTCTCAAGGAATGTTTTGTACTCTTTAGGGCTAGTACTCTTACAGGGTTTTCACTCAAACCTCAGTTTTTGTTAAACTTAATTTACTTTTCTAAATCATACTGTGAGGCTTCAGGCTTACTTTTTGTTTAGGCCTAGCTAGGTCCTTTGGCTTACCAAGGTTTATTACAAGCCCTCCTCACTTTTAGGCTAGATCTTAGGAGGCAACCATGGCCTGACTTTTAAAAGCATGAATTTACTTTTATATTGGGGTTTCCAAGACATAACCTACATTTCAACTTTTTGGCCATGAGGAATTTCAAAATGTCCTCCACTTTGAGCATGACTTAAAAGCATGAATTTACATTTATACTGGGGTTTCCAAGACATAGCCTACATTTCAACTTTTTGGCCATGAGGAATTTCAAAATGTCCTCCATTTTGAGCATGACTTAAAAGCATGAATTTACAGTTATACTGGGGTTTTTGGCTATTATTTCATAATGTTCCACATTTCTCTTGGACTATTCTCCATTTTGCTGCAACTTGTCCTCCTTTACATTTATGAGAGTACTGAAGCCTCACAAAACTACAAATCCCACTTTTCTGTAAAAGGAGCCATGGCAGTTAAAGTGGTGTCAAACCACATTATTTCTACACTGACTCTCAGGAACACACTCTGAATCTCAGGAAGCCTGAGGCTGAATATAATAATAATAATAATAATAATAATAATAATAATAATAATAATAATAATAATCTGCCTTCATAGTCATTCCACAATGCCTTTTTTTAAATGATGGTTAATTTTAGACTGATTTTAGTGATGTTTTCTGTTTTAATCGGGGGTTTAGGGAATTATGTTTAATGTCACTGTGATATTTTATGATTGTTATCCGCCTTGATCCTTCAGGGAGAGGTGGACTATAAATAAATTATTATTATGTATTTATAATTTATTTGGAGTATTTACACCTCACTCATTACTGTTCCTTTGGATACTGCTTGGGGGCTTTATTTATTTGCCAAAATGGAATAAAACGAGGATATACTAGGGTTTCCAAGACATGTCTTACATTTCAGCTTTTTGGCCATGAGGAATTTCAAAATGTCCTCCACTTTGAGTATGACTTAAAAATATGAATTTACTTTTATACTGGAGTTTCCAAGACATGTCCTACATCTCAACTTTTGGGCCATGAGGAATTTCAAAATGTCCTCCACTTTGAGCATGACTTAAAAGTATGAATTTACTTTTATACTGGAGTTTCCAAGACATGTCCTACATCTCAACCTTTTGGCCATGAGGAATTTCAATATGTTCTCCACTTTGAGCATGATTTAAAAGCATGAATTTACTTTTATACTGGAGTTTCCAAGACATGTCCTACATTTCAACTTTTTGGCCATGAGGAATTTCAAAATGTCCTCCATTTTGAGCATGACTTAAAGCATGAATTTACAATTATACTGGGGGTTTTAGCTATTATTTCATAATGTTCCACATTTCTCTTGGACTATTCTCCATTTTGCTGCAATTTGTCCTCCTTTACATTTATGAGAGTACTGGTGCCTCACAAAACTACAAATCCTGCTTTTCTGTAAAAGGAGCCATGGCAGTTAAAGTGGTGTCAAACCACATTATTTCTACACTGTCTCTCAGGAACACACTCTGAATCTCAGGAAGCCTGAGGCTGATTCTAATAATAATAATAATAATAATAATCTGCCTTCATTTACTCATCCCACAATGCCTTTTTTAAATGAGGGTTAATTTTAGACTGATTTTGGTAAATTGACTTTATTTTATGATGTTTTCTGTTTTAATCAGGGGTTAGGGAATTATGTTTAATGTCACTGTGATATTTTATGATTGTTATCCGCCTCGATCCTTCAGGGAGAGGTGGTCTATAAATAAATTATTATTATGTATTTATTTATCATTTATTTGGAGTATTTATACCCCACTCATTACTGTTCCTTTGGATACGGCTTGGGGGCTTTCTTTATTTGCCAAAATGGAATAAAACGAGGATCGTGCATGTATATGTTCCTTCAAGTCTCCTGTTCACTTAATGGCGATTAATGAATCTCATAGGGTTTTCTTGGGCAAGGAAGACTCCGAGGTGACTTTGCCAGTGCCTTTCTCTGAAATATCCTACAGCACCGGGGCTTTGTTGGCGGTCTCCCATCCAAGGGCTAACCAGGGCTGACCCTGTTTAGTTTCCAAATTGGGATCTGGTGCCTTTGGGGGAATTTAGGCGGCTCCCGCCATGTCCTCATCCCATAATAGGGAGCGCTCACTTTTGGGGCTCCACGGAGTTGCTTTGCTCTCCCTCCATTCTCCTTCTTCTCTGCAGATTTGGAAGCCTTGCTGCTCTTTGAAAGAGGCCTCTTGGGCTAAACTATATTTATTTATAGTTTCTTTTATTATTTCATAATCCTTAAATGGTGGGTGACTGGTTAATAAAATTACTGGAAACGATAGAGACCGACAAATCAACCTGTTGCTTCAACCAAAAAGATGTAACTTAAATTTTCCAGTACATGTCCCTATAAGAATGGTTCCCAGTTAACTTGACTAAATTAAGGCGGATGTAAGGTGGAGGAAGAATTCAAGTTTTGTTTGGAAATAATTATGGAAGAAATGTACAAGGTTTAGAACAGGTTCCGAGCAGACTTTCAACAAGACGTTACTTTAAAATAAGTTACTGCGATGAAAAGGGATGGTTTGAGGTCCGTTGCTGCGGGGACTGGGGAAGTCATCCTAATGGTGTTTTCTTCTGTTGACGATTATATATTTATATAATCACCATATTATAAATAGATGTAGAAGTTGTGTTTTTAACGTGGCTTTTCCAATAACGGTGCTAATGTCCATATAACATAATGCCCCAGTATTTCTCCTTGATAAGTGGTGGAATTTTGTGTAACATGGCTAAAAATATATATTTCTGGTCTCGTCACATACGGGGCCAAACTGCAAAAATCCCATGAAGAAATGGGATTTGAAAACCACAAAACCGTATCATTTTTCACACACAGTGGGGTTAATGTGACATTTCAGATTTTCCGAAAGTAAAAAGGAGGAGCAGGTTTTGTCTAGTTTCCATTCAGGTTGATGTCACGTTAGTTCTCATTAACGCTAACATTGTCTGAAAAACAACCCGCTTTTGCGGGTTTTTTTCTACTTTCTATTTGGGTTAATAATAATAATAATAATGATATTATTATTATTATTTGTATCCTGCCCTTCTGCAGAGCAATCGGAACGACTTTTACAACATTAAAATAACAAGTGATCTGTTTTATATCATAGAATCATAGAGTTGGAAGAGACCCCAAGGGCCATCCAGTCCAACCCCCTGCCATGCAGGAACTCCCCATCAAAGCATCCCTGACAGATGGCCATCCAGCCTCTGCTTAAAGACCTCCAAGGAAGGAGACTCCACTACTCTCCGAGGGAGTGTGTTCCACTGTGGAACTGCCCTCACTGTCAGGAAGTTCCTCCTAATGTTGAGGTGGAATCTCTTTTCTTGCAGCTTGCATCCATTGTTTTGGGTCCTAGTCTCTGGAGCAGCAGAAAACAAACTTGTTCCCTCCTCAATATGACATCCCTTCAAATATTTAAACACGGCTATCATATCACCTCTCAGCCTTCTCTTCTCCAGGCTAAACATCCCCAGCTCCCTAAGTCGTTCCTCATAGGGCTTGGTTTCCAGACCCTTCACCATTTTAGTTGCCCTCCTTTGGACACACTCCAGTTTTTCAACCTCCTTTTTGAATTGTGGTGCCCAGAACTGGACACAGGATTCCAGATGAGGCCTGACCAAAGCAGAATAGAGTGACACTATTACTTCTCTTGATCTCTCTTTTCGTCATGTGTTGAATATGCAAGAGTGTGCATTTTAAATTTCTTCTTCAAAATAAAATAGAGCAGTGCACTTCTCCTCTGATGGTGTTGAGAAGGCAGTTGATGCTAGGCTTAATAATAATAATAATAATAATTTATATTTCCCACTTCTCCCTATGGATCGAGGCAGGATTACACAATAAAATGAATACAATGCCTTCAGAGGCTCTGTGTCTGGATCTTTCTCTGATGGTGTTGACCCCAAATGTTGTCTGAAAAACTACCTACTTTTGTGGGGTTTTTTTTCCAGTTTAAATCCAGTTTCTGCACGGGATCTATCCCGTGTGATAAACTCATCATTGAAATTTTGTGGGGGCTCAGGTACCATCTCTGTTCCATTTTCCAGTAATTTTCTCTTAGATTTTGTAATTTGGTCAAGTTTTGTTTTGTTTTGTAGCGTATTTCCAGCTCTCTAAAAGCATCATTTGACCCCAATCTGAAGCAAGCCCATTTGATCATTACATCTTCCCCAAATTCTTCTTGCTCATAGTCTGGTAGTAGCCTATATATTACGGGTTTTTGGGTCTGCCAGATTCCCGGAAGTTGGACTCTCCTCGGTTTGGGCAGTCCCAATGGTGTCTCCTCCAGCCAGCTTTGGACCTGAGAGCGTGGGTCCAAGACCCGTTGCCTGATGGAAGGATCTTTCTCTTGGGGGTGCAACCTAAAGTCGTGGTCCTCTACACTTTGGGGCCGCCAGCTACTAACCCCAGTGGAAGGACGGTCCTCTTTTCTTTTCCAGAGGAGGCCCTCTTTTTTGGCCAATATTCTTCTGGTGGTGGAATGAAAACTGCCCCATCTCCATGGCTCCTATTCCCATCCCCTCGGTGTTCCTGCAGTTTTCGTATGATTTTCTCTTGGGGACTTATTCCTACGGCAATCACTGGGTTCCACCCGGAGTAAGTTCTTCGGTTCTTTTTGGTTGGCATTCTCAGTCGATCAAGTCGAATGATCGATAGGATTTGGACCTGTAGAGAACACGAAAATATCCCCTTTCGAGATGTTTGTACCCTCACACTGCATCGCTTTGTACAGAAGAACTATTTGGCGAAACTCTTGGAAGATCTGCCATCTGTGCTCAGGCCAAACTCCTGCAAGAGCCTCCCAGGTGCGGCTGGCTCCAGGAATCTTCTTTCTTGGACCCACCAAGCTACATTTCAGATTAAACTACAAGTGAAAGCCAATGTTTTTGGGAATACAGCCAAGGGGATGCTGAGAGTCCGGGAGGAGTTTGCAGTCGACTCCACCACCTTTGCTGCCTGTGGCTGGAGCCGGACAAACAAAGGCACCAAGGGTCCAGATGGTGGACTGGTGGTGCTGGAGCAATTCATGGCCGTCCTCCCCCTAAAGATGGAGTCCTGGGTTCAAGAGTGGGGCGGAGAGCTGTGGGTCAGGCAGTAGCCCTAGTAAAGGGATTCTTTCTCAGTATGGGAAGAGATGCAGAAGCAGCGCCAGCAAGAGGAGGAGGAGGAGAAAGAGGCAGGTGCCAGACTCCTTTTGGGTATTGGGTGCGGGTTCCTCCTGGTTAGGGAAAGATGACCCATCAGAAACTGCTCTTTTGAGGAGTCACCCAACGCAAGGTGCCTCACTTGACAATGTGATGACAGCCTTCATCACTAGGAATGACTGCCTTTCGTGAAGCTCAAAAGCTCAGCTGCCTCTCTCCTCCTCCCGCAAGGCACCAACCCTGCCTTGAGCTTCATCCTGCCATGCTTGTTTCTGCAATGGTCAGTCCTGAACTTTGCACCACTCCAAAGCCCCATCGCCTTAGGTTCATTGTGCTGTACTTGTTTCTGCAATGGTCAACCCTGAACTTTGCACCACTCCAAAGCCCATCGCCTTAGGTTCATTGTGCTGTACTTGTTTCTGCAATGGTCAACCCTGAACTTCGCACCACTCCAAAGCCGTCTCCTGAGCTTCTTATGTAACTCAATATATAGCTACTGATTATTTGTTCTGACTGTTAATTTGTTAGTAGTAACTTTTTCTTCTTATCCGGCTGGTTAAGCTTGGAAAATAAGTAATAAATCCTCAAATACGTGAGGTTTAGATGTAATTTAGTGACTAGCTATTGAGCAATTGTCTTGACTGCTAGCTTCATAGTTGTTGTTTTTTTTTCCCTTTCCCCTGTGGATGGTTTAGCCTTGAAGGAATAAAAAGAAAGAAAGAAAGGGGGAGGAAAAGGGGAAAAAATTGCTATTATAGCTCACATATTTTACTAGGGAATAGGGGGGTGATATTTTTCTTCTTATTATCTAATTTTCTTTTTATACTTTAGTATATTGTCATTAGGTAGGAAACTTAGAAGAAGAACTAAGTGAATATTAAACATTTCGTCTTCTGTATGCCGTCTCACATTGGGTTATCTTATAGATGTTATGTATATATACACAAAAAGAAAGCAACAATAATTAAAATAAATACTAAAAATTAAAAATAAAATAAGGAAGTTTTAACTAACTAATAGATATAAATAATTAAAAAAACACAATAACAATTAAGAGAAAAGACAAATAAACAATTTATTTAGCTGTAACTGATTCCATTGAATAAAATACACAAAATAAAAAGGAAGGGTTGTAAGAAAAATATATATATATAAAAATAAAAGGTAAACTGGGGAAGAACAAATAAACAATCAAATTAAATACTCTAAGCCTTTCATATATACTTTTAAGGGTATTGTAGAATAGCATTTCAATAAAGTTAACAGAATCATACGTCGTGTAAGGAGCCGTTATTTAGATCTAGTGGAAAGCCAGTTGCTTCCATCTCAGTTGGATGGTAAATTCACTCCAGGTTTTAATCCAGGCATTAAAGAGGCTCTCCAAGGATCGGAACGCCATTCCCAAACAGGTTCAGCACCTTGGAGAGCTCCTTTTGGCTAGCAAAATCCTGGCACGGATTCATCACCCCACTGACATGGGAGCCGTGAGCCAGCACTGTTTAGATCTCACCAGCAGCCCCCATCTGACAAGAGGATGGAGGCAAAAAGGGGACGGGGTGAAAATAGAGAGGCTGACGTAGTTATCTGACCGGGAAAGAAATCTGATCAGAAGAGCAAAGGGTGAAAATTGGCTCTGTCTCATAGATCTTGGCTGCGACAAAACCCGGCATGGCGTCACCCTACGGGAATGGAACGATCCCTTGGATCCCGACTTGGAAGCTCACTTGATATTCCGGCACCTGGTTGGAGCGCAAGAGCGGATGAGGTGAGCCGGTGAGCCAGCCCCTTCCAACCAAATGTGAGACAGGTGGGGTGAGGTTTTCCTCTTCACCCTCGTGCCTTAGGAGGGGATCTCTAACGCCCTTAGAGGAGAGGTGGGAAGACAGCGGCCCTTGGGCCACTTGTGGCCAACGGGGACATTTTGCAGCCCACTGAAACCTACTCCCAGCCCTACTGGTCCGTGTGCCTCTTAGGATGGGAAAAATCACCCCTGAAAGAGCAAATTGCCACTGTGATGAGAAGCTTAAAATCCAGCTGAAAATAGAAATGGCCAATCATTTCTGCTTTTCACCTTGGCTGGTTGTCAGGTAGTAAGAGTCTGCCTGGAAGGGCACTGGGGCTAATACTGGTCTCTGTGCCCTCTGCAGTCGCCTGCCACAGTTCTAGGGTCCTATGCTATTGCAAGACTCAGATAAAATCCGACCTGCCAGGTAGGAATGTAGCAACCTTGTCGCCTGAAGAATTGTGAACTGCTTCCCTCCGTACCACCATATGCCACATCCGACACTGCAAACAGGACAAGGTTGTATTGGACAGCCACCTTGGGTGCAGCTCAGTTTCGTCTTTAGCAACCAAAGAAGGTGGAAGCTGAATTAATTTTGCTCCATTGGAATTCTTAAATAAAAGAAATGTTTAGGACACCTGAGCAAAAATGCTAACCCTGCTGCTAACATTCAGTCCACTAGAAATTCTCACTGAGATTAGAAAACACCTCTGTTAACTACAGAGAGTGCAAGTTTTCTTTTTAACCCTGTTGCACGCAAGTTGATTTTGGCACCTTGAGTGTGCTACATGGAAGATAAGACAGAGGGGGGAAAATAGCCAATATTTTATCATAGTTGGGATGGTGAAGGCCCTGAGATCGAGCGGAAGTCATATCGCGAAATGAGCAATCGCTTAGGGAGGCTGGTAGTGTTGCAACCCAGCTTCTATATGGGAAGCTGAAGTTGTCAATGTGGCTGGGATTGCAGCTTCACACAACTGAGAAGAGGTCCTTTGAGAGGTAAAACAAGTTTCGCGACCGGGCTTCATTAAGCTGGGATGATGGGAGATAAAGTCCAAAAGATCTGGACAGCTTAAAGCTGGAGAAGGCTGCTTTCGAATGGGGTGGGTGGATTGTTTTATAAGGCCACCATAGAATCATAAGTGTTGGAAAAGATCACAAGGGCCATCCAGTCCAACTCCCTTTTGCCATGCAGGAATGCACCATCAAAGCACCCTCGACCGATGGCCATCCGGACTCTGTTTAAAAACCTCCAAAGAAGAAGACTCCACTGCTCTCTGAAGGAGGATCTTCCACTGTCAAACAGCTCCTACTGTCGGGAAGTTCTTCCTAATGTTGAGCTGGAATCTCTTGTATTTTATGTTTAGGTGGAATCCTTTTTTTTATTAAGGGATGTGTTTTAAAAAAACGCCCTGAAAATCTCTGTAGGCAAGCAAATTTGGACACAGTTTTGTCTTCTGTCAAGAAAACTACAGGATGCTGTAATGTCTAACCCCTTTTTTGTTACTTATTCTCTAAAGGGAAAAGTATATGGAACTGCTGTCTCTGGAGAATGGTGAAAATCTTCATTCAAGCCAAAGCGAAGGTACGGTTCTTAAATGTTTTCAAAATGGTGCTTTTCAGGGAATTAAAAACTTCATAGAGAGACAATGTGATTTATGGCTCTGAGTATTGGAGACCAGAGTTCAAATCCCTACACTGGGTGGTGGCCTTAGGCAAGTCACACACTCTCAGCCTCAGAGGAAGGCAATGGCAAATCCTCTCTGAAGAAAACATGCCAAGAAAATCCTAGGACAGAGTCTTTCAAGCTGCCTTGAAAGTACCTAACAACAAAACAGATATTTCAGCGTCCTATTTCTCTGGCTACAATTTAAAAAAAAGCAGGCCAGGAAGTTCAGCAGCTCAGAGACGAAAAAGGCTGAAGAAAGTTGGAGTTGTAATGAAATAGGCAGAGATTTATTATTTTTAGCCTGCTCATCATTTGGCAAAAAATGTGCACCAAACCATTTTAAATCTCCTGCAGTGCCGTTGCCCCCAAGTAATATTATATCAGAGATACTGTGAGAAACGTATTTAAAAACAAAGCTTGGACGCAGCTTGTTAAACGTACCATGTTTACCTGCAACAAGTTACTTTACGTTTTGGAGACGAGGGTGTAATAAAGCTACTTCCTCAAAAATGACCTAACAAACAGGATTGAAAGGCACTTTGTTAGGGTCCTAGTTACTTTTTAATGTTACTCCTCAAGTGCATTTTGGCAGGAATTTTCAAGCTTTACGCCATTCGGTGCTCAGTGCAATGGATTATTTTTTCACACGCACAAAAAGTAACAAGCAGTGGGATGAGTGGCACAACAAATTACTTTTGAAACACTGTAATAACGCATGATTTAAAAGGAATTACTTTTGGGGGAATAACTTTCCTTGTTTGCGCTCTGTCTTCCCCTGGCTGCAGGCCCCGAAAATGTCGATGGCCCCTGTAAGCTTTTCCAGGTGTTACGGGAACTCGAAGAAATTCACGCTCAGGAGCTCGCTCGGTCGAGCGATTTGGCCAGCCAGGACCGAAATTGCCTGGTGGAACTCCAGACGTGACTCCGGTTCCCGGGCGCTTTTCTTAAACTAGGCCTGTTCTGGTGAAGCTCAAGCCGAAATACTACCAAACTCCTCCTGGGATTTCGGGAACTCTTCTGGGACCATGCATTTGCCAGCTGAGAAGGAATGAGATGGGGGAGCCTGACTTTTGGGAGACTTGCTGCCATTTTTGGTCACCATGCCAGGTCCTCCAAACTTGGAGAAACGAATGGAAATCACTTGGACTTTCTCCTTCACCTGTTAAACTAAGTGTCGATGGTTCTGTTGAGGTTTTTCAGCAGTCATACTTTAAGAGCTCGGCCGTTTGCCTCAACATGGCGCATTTATTTCTCATGATTGCCAGCCAACGACATGAGGTTCTTTAGAAGGTTGGACTTCACATTTTTAAAAAGGGGAGTAAGTTTCTAGACCTCGCAATGACAGATGCTTTCAAACACACACTCACAGTTTTATTGTGCTTTGGTCCGAAGTCTCCATGCCTTCCCTCCCTCTATATTTCCCCAATTATTTCCTGACATAACTCAACAGGCAGCATAAACAAGCACACTTCTGTAGGTGCTAGGAAGCGACAAATTTAATATTGTTTTAAGGGGGTGGGATGGTTTTTCTTCTTGAGATATGTTACACGGGTTTTATTGTAAGCCGCTTGGATTGTCCGTCAATAAGCAGGAAATAATTATTATTATTATTATTATTATTATTATTATTATATCCCCAACAACGGAAGAACTTGCTAGCAAGCTGGTAGAAAGCCCTACATTGCAGTTGAGATGGTGATCTGGGTGTAACTAGAGTGGCCAGCATAATTCAAGGGAAAGTAAGAGGAGCATAGTGTTTGTAGATACATTATGGCATAGCCACAGTATGAATAATAATGAATAATGAATGCTTTATTATTGCTTAAGCCAAAGGCCATTCGCAGTTTTAACATTATAAAATACATTAGTATTATAAAATAGAATACATCAGCTAGTTAACCAATTAACATATAAATTTAGAACAATTTGGAGCGAGAGAGAAAAAAAAAAAAACCCCAATATTCTTAAATGTTCTTAAATCAATGTTAACTAAATCAGCGTTAAAAACAGCTTAATGAATTAAATGCAATCATCTCCACGACAATCAACTGCGGTATCAGCTATAACACTGGCCCGGATTTTGATTGCCGCTGTGGTAAACATTGCAACTTTATAAGTTACCTTGGAATTAATATCAGATAACAGATAAAATATCTTTTCAGAGACACTATTACACTGTAAATTAAACAAAATAGATCCCAAAAATTTGGTCCTCGGTTCTGTATAAAGTGGGCAAGAAAACAAATAGTGAGGCAAATCCTCAACATCTGGTGCTCCGCAAATACACAGACGAAAGTCTTTTGGTGTACGTAAATATCTTCCATCAATCATAGCCGATGGCATTGTTTGAAAACGAAGTGCTGTAAAAGCTTGTCTGAGCTTTGGAAATGTGAGTTTCTCCAAATAGATGGCCATTTGATGATCCAGTTTATATAACTTGAACCATTCAGAAAACTTTGAATTATTAATGGCTAATCTGTCTAGATGCACATCATGATTGTAAATGTATTCACGTAACTTTTCTTTTGAGTTCCAGATAGAGGGATTTTCAGTTAAAGCAGGATATAGTTCCAGCAATTTTTGATATTTCACACTCCAGGTTTTACATTTTGGTAAATATTGGAAACATAGTTTAGGGAAAACCTTAATTGTAGAATCTTTTACCGTTTTCCAGTAACTAACTAAAGCAAAATGGATACGGGCTCTAACGGAAGGTAAGCCAACCTCTGCTCTGACTAAAGCTGCCGGCGTACCAGGCGGGAGAATAAGTAACTTCTTAAGAAATGTATTTTGCAAGGTTTCCAGTTTATCCAATTGAGAGTCATTCCATCCCCACACAGCAGCACCGTAGAGAATTTGAGCTATTACTTTGCTCTGGAATATTTTTAGAGCCGGTGAGACCAAGTGACCCCCAGCTTGGTTATAAAATTTGAGGATTGCTCCAATAGATTTCATTGCAATTATTCTGATAGCCTCAATATGAGATTTCCATGAGAGATTTTCCGTAAAGTAGATACCAAGGTATTTAAATTCCCTACATTGTTCAATCCGATGACCATTAATAGAACAGTGGAAGTCAGAGTGTCTATTCCCAAACACCATCACTTTTGTTTTGTTATAATTGATAACAAGTTTTTCCTTAGAACAAAAAATTACAAGTTTGGAAATTAATCTTCTCAAGCCTATACGCGTAAGTGAAATCAACACCATATCATCTGCGTATAACAGAATAGATATCTTTTTCGACCCAAGTGTGGGGGGGAAAAATTCTGGGCCTGAGAGTGCTGGAATGATATCATTTAAATACAAATTAAAGAGTGATGGTGCCAGAAGGCACCCTTGTTTAACTCCTTTGTTTGTGGGGATTGGTTCAGTTAATGAACCAGAAGTACCAACTCTTATCCTTGCTGTTGTATTGGAATAAAGTTCCCTAATTAAAGATTGTAAACGATTATCCATATTAGTGTTAGCCAATTTCAGCCATAACAAATTTCTGTCGATTGAATCGAAAGCTGCGGCTAAGTCAATGAAGGCGACAAATAGATGTTTTGTTGGGCCATTGATTCCTTGTTGAGCTAAAGAATAGAGGGTTAAGCAGTGATCGATAGTACTCTGGCCTTCCCTAAATCCTGCTTGCTCTGGGTAAATGACTTGATTATTTGATTCCCATTCCTCTAATTTATTTAACAGATGTTTACTGTATAGCTTGGAATCCACGTCCAGGAGGCTTATAGGCCGGTAGTTGTTGGGATCTTGCTTATCACCCTTCTTATATATTGGAACAACTACACTCTGTTTCCAGCCTGATGGAATTATCCCTGTGTTATTTATTTGAGTGAAGACTTTAGCCAGAATTGGGGCCCACCAATCAGGAAAATTTTTAAATATTTCAGGGGGCATCATATTTTCACCTGGGGCTTTATTCAATGCAAGGGATGTTATCAACTTTTTTATCTCAGACTCTGATACAGGGAGCCAGTAGGGCAGACAATTTGTTTTTTGAGCAATGGAAGAATGATGTTCTACACCTATATCTCCATAAAGTTTACTAAAGTGATTATACCATTGCTGTGAAGTAATGTGTCCGACAATAACCGGTCTAATCCTATTCATACCTAAAGCAGTGATTTCCCAAAATTGCTTTTCGTTTCTTCCTGAGACAGCCTGTGCTAGTTGTTTCCATTGTGATCTAACATATGCGTCCTTCTTTTGTTTTAGGAGTACCTTGTAAGATTGTCTCATAGAGGCTAGGTATTCAGGGGAGGTGTTGTTGTTATTTCTAAGTACCTGTCGAGAATAGTTCATTAACGCTCTCCGGGCTTTTCGGCATTCCACATCAAACCACCTGTTAATTACTATTTTATTAGGATTAAGATGTTTATTACTCACTAACTTGGGTCTGAGTTTTTGAATTATAGTTTGAAAAACTTTCAAACTGTCCGAGTTAATATTTAGAATGTCATTTTGCAAAGATTTAAAGATGGAACTCTCCAGAGTCTTGGAGATGGAAGTATTTAAATTAACTGTCCATCGTATTCTCCGCTCTCCTATATGGATTCCATTTAAATTTTGAAGAGTATTTGGGGGATAAAGCAGTCTACAATTAAATAGTAATAACAGTGGAAAATGATCACTTTCAGCTCGATTAACTACTTCTAATCTACAGATATCAGGTAACAAATTAGCTGAGACAATTATGTAGTCTATCATGCTTGCTCCCCTACTGGTAACGTAAGTAAAAGGTCCCAATGTCAGATCACAATGCGTTCCATTAAGACATTGTAATCTATGTAGAGATAGGATTTCTACTAGCTTTAAACCAGATTTGTTAGCATTCATATCTTGAGAGACTCTAGGAATGGAAACATCATGGGCTACTGGCCCGTGGTTAGTACTCTCCACTTGCCTTAGATCATTTCCAATTCTAGCATTAAAATCTCCACACATTAGTAACTTTATGGAAGGGTGTTGGTTTTCTAGAAAGGTCAGGGTTTCAGATAAGCCATCCCAGATATTATTAGGACCTACATTCTTTGCTAAGTTTGGCGGGAAATAGATGTTTATACAGATTACCGGATCAAAATTCTTGCTCTTAATAAACAATACTTGTATATATTGCGGAAATACACTGGTTATTGGGTGGATCTCAGCATGTAGTTCAATTGAAATGAATGTTGTCAGTCCTCCACTTCCACGACCTCTTATGGAGGTTTTAACTGCAGGAACAGAAAATGCTTGGAATCCATGTAGAGATGGTAAATTAGTTTCAGGAGCCCATGTCTCCTGTAGGCAAAGAATTTTGAAATTTTGAAGGTAGTTTACAAAATCTGCGTCATAGAATTTATTTCCCCAGCCCATAATATTCCAACTTAGCAAGTTTAATTGTCAAGTTGGTGTAATCAGGTCCTTACCATCGCCAATATTCAGAATTTCTGTTTGAGCTATGGCTTTTGGACTGTAGGGTAATTCATGGTGGAAGAAAGGTGTAGTATTAGCTCTTGTAGGTTCTAAGAGTTGCATTGAAGTTGTGGTTGTAAAATCTTTTTCATTCATTGATAATAAAGTATCAATAAGATTCTTAGGTGAACCTCTCTCTATATCAGGGGCTTCTGCAATGGATGTTAAATTCAACAATGGTAAGGCCAAATCTTTAGTGGTGAGCAACATGTTTTTAAGCTCGTCCACTCTATCAATAAACTCATTTTGCTCTACATTAGTTATTATATTCCTTGAATCTGTAATTTGTTTTTCTATAGGTTGGCTCTCAGATCTGATGTTGGAAATTTTAGTCAAACCGGACTCTAATATGGTTTCTTTGGGAGTTCCTTTAGAAAATGTCAAGCGAGTCTTATTTTGCTCTATAGGTTCCTCACTATTATGCCTATAAAGAAATAAAGGGACTATTGTTTGATCTCGGAAGACTAATATTGGAGTTATTTGAAACTTAGATAAGAAAGGTTTCATTTTTATCAACATAAAAGGAATTGTGGATTGGTCAAAAGTTAACACAATACGCTTATGAGCTAATATGCTAGGTAACCATTCCACAGTAAGAATATCAATTTCATAGGGAGGTACCTGTAATAATTGGCTCAACGAGGATTTAATAGTTCTTTTTGACCCCCATCTGCCACTGTTTATTCTATTATGGGCAACTTGCAACATAACTTGGTTCACTTGTAAAACCCTGGTACAATCTCTTTTCCCTTTCTCCTTAGATGATAAGATGCCCCTAGAATCACATGTAGTGAGATTTCCCATTTTACTAGATGTTACTCTATTGGTATCATCCTGGTTCTCCTTTATCACTGTCTGTTTCTGTTTAAAGGTCTCAATAGAGTATTTGAGAAGCTCCACCTGGTGCATGATTTTCCCTAGACGTTCATAAATTGAGATAACCGTGTGGGCTGTCAAAAGGCATTGTTTAGTCACAAAATCAGGAGAATTTAATTGTTGTTTAGTAAAGTATTTCTTTTCCATATCTGTCAATTTTCCCCAAATAGACTCATTTAGCTCTAGGGACTCATCTTCATGAGAAACCACTGTCTCATTTCCAGGAGATACCATATGTTTGGATAAAAGTTCATTTTCTTTATCCAAAGGGAGAAATCTATTGGCGGTTGGGATTGCAAACTCCAAATTAGAGTTTACAGGTGTAGTTGGCAAACTTGGGGTTTCCTCATTAGTTAATAGATCATCGATCTTAAGCTGTTTGGAGGCCTTATTGTGTTTGTTTATATCAGGGCTTGTTCTAGAACGGTTTTTGGTGCCCATTTTAATAGTTATTCCAAAACAGTAAGGAATAACCAACAATATATAACAGCACAGGAGGGGGAGCTTCAAAACTCACAGTGTAATAGGATGAGAGTATAAAATATAAAATAAAAAATAATCCTAAAAAAAAAAAAAAATAAAAAAAAAACTTTCCACTGAGTCAGCCGCTGCCGGGGAGGGAGGAGAGCGTGGCTGGGGCCAGGAACGCGGCCACCTGCCTGCCGCTCATAGCCACAGTAGCTCGAGCTTATCCAAAATAGCATCTATTATTAATCTTACATTAATGGTGTAAAACTTCTCAGGCTACCTGATGTGGGGAAACCAGCATTTCCCCCCTAGTGGGCCTGGCACTATATTTATGCCCATTGACTATAATTATCCTCCTTTCCTGGAAATGTACCAAGGAGAGGCCAAGAAGGGTTAAGACTGGTGAGTTTAGGGGCAGTACTGGTATGAAAGGCTTTATGGGCAAGGGTAAGACTGGTGAGATCAGTAGCTGGTTAGGTTGCCAGGTCAGCAGCATCCCACTCATTGAAATCCCCAACACCTGAAAGCAAGGGGTGAGCCCCAGTCACAGCTAGTGGCTTCCATGTCAGTGGTCCAGCAAATCCATTCCAGGTTTGGGATAGTGCGGGAACTATGGGGTGGTGGTGGTGGTTATAGTTCAATACCTCAGACAGCTCCTTTCACGCTTCGTTTCGAATCTGGAATTGATTCACACACACACACTGACATGGGAAGTGCGGCCCGTGGGCCCTTGTGAGGTCAGAAGTGGTGGGACTCTGTAATGTCACAAAGATCGGGCCCTTTCGTGACAATTCGCAGCGTTATGTGTGTGCGAGAGAGATGGGGAAGGATACTGGGAGGGTCAAAGAACATGAGCAGTAACCTATGGTGCAACTGCAATGTGCAACGCACAAAGGCAACACTACCCTTCCATGTGCGATGGTCCCACATGTGCAATTCTGCTTCGGCTGACTTAAGCAGGATATTACCATTCTAAAAAGGTAAAGGTATACCCCTTTGACAAGGTTGTCAAGTCGGGTCCGACCATAGAGTGAGGTGCTCATCTCCATTACTAAACAGTTTACTAAACAGTTGCTCCCCCCCAAAAAAGATTCTCCTCACATCGCTCAGTTGATGTCTGCACATGTCACTGATGGGATGCCACACAGTCATCCTATTGGGCAAGGTGACATGGCCACCGCACCTGACAAGCTGTGGCGAGACAATGAAATGGTAGCAAACTGTCAAAATAAGTGTGCAGAATTTGCTTGCGGACGAGGTGTGCTATGAGTTCAGAGGACTTTAAGAGAAGATGCGATAAATCTAAGGAGAAGGTGTCTACTAGCCGAGTTGGATTCATGGGACAGGGATAGGATTCCACCTTTACCACTTAGGAAGGGAAGGGAAGGCTGCTCTTACAAGAGTCCCCCGCTCCCCAAATATCTCTGTTTGCCTTTCAGCTGGAGAGTTGTATAGATTTCCTGGCCATCGGTATCTTTCAGCAATGGCTGGTTCTGTTATTTTGGTCATTTGCATGCAATAATATAAGAAATATTGTACCACTGCGGTGTACTCAAGAGGAAAGAGTAGGAGGTAGTGTGCTGAAGCGGTTAAGAGTCAAGTCCCCACTGAGCCATGAAACTCTTGGACCAGTCACTGTCTGTTAGCCTGACCTAACTCACAGGGTTGTTGTTAGGATTAAAGGACGGAGACATGCATTCTGGCCTTTGGGAGAAGGTGGGAGCGATGGCATTGTAACCCTTCCTCTAACTCTGAGACTTTCAATGTGGAATAAAGCATCTCCTGCCTTTGAGTTGCACTCGGATTGTTTGTCATTCCTATCTTCAAAGAATCTGGTGGAGCAAATTTGATGTCTTTTAGTAAGGGGAAAAGAGGAGACACTCTGCATTTCGCATCCAGCTCCTTGGAGCACGGATGGGACCAATACAATGCAAGAGAATGGGTGTCCATGTCTGTTTTTTCCATAGCTCAGATATTGTGAAAACCAAGACTCTTGAAACTTGGCATGGGCCTTAAGGGGAGCCCCAGGGTTTGGATCTTCTTCGAATTTTTACATTTTTAAAGCATGGGTTAAACAACTGTGCGCACGCTCTCAGCCTCGGGGGAAGGCCATGGCAAACCACCTCTGAACAAACCTTGCCAAGAAAACCCCATGATATGATATGGCCTTAGGGTCGTCATAAGTCAGAAATGACTTGAAGTTACACAACAACAAACACAACGTCAGAGAATGGCAATGGCAAACCCACTCTGAAGAAATCTTGCCAGGAGAACCTTGTGATAGGTTTTTCTTAAGGTTGCCATAAGTCAGAAATGACTTAAGGCAAGCAACAACCTCATCCCTCATTCTTTTTCTAGATATTTTTGCTATAACTGGGGCGGGTGCTTCTGACTAACAGTGCACAAAAGATCAGTTTGAGCTGGGTGTAACACAGGTCTCTTTCCCATTACACAGTCTCAGCACTTTTGGTGCCTCCCTCTGGGATGCAGAGTTTGGTGGCGCACTACAACTCTCTGCAAGGAACCAAGGATTCTGTAGGATGGAGCCATGACAGTTACAATTGGTGCGAAGGACCAGTGCTTTGTGTTAATTTATATCGACACATGTGGGGTTAATAGTGCTTTATGTTGTTTTACATGGATATATTTCTGAGCTTAATTTCTTGCAAAGCACTGGATTTGTAGAGAATAGCAAGTGAAAGCAAAATGGTGTATAGAAGTGAGTCGGAGTGAGTTGGAAGAAAGCTGAAAGTGGAAGTATATCTGAAGCTGTGGAAAGAGAGATGGAATTATGGTTGGCCCTTCATATTCACAGATCCTACATCCATGGAGTCAATCATCCACGGTTTCATTTACGTATATATATATATATATATATATATATATATATTCCAAAAAGCAACCCTTGATTTTGCCATTTTATATAAGGGATGCTATTTTACTAGGCCACTGTGTGTGTGTGTGTGTGTGTGTGTGTGTGTGTGCCTGCGCATATAAAATATTTTTATAAAATACAAACTCAACCAGCATTGTCATCATATATCATTCAATCATTGGAAATTTTTACAATCTTTATAACTCCTTAACCCTCTCCCCCATTACAGTTCATGTAATACATTCTTTGTTGGCACATCCTTCAAATTTGAGCTTAATTATATCTGTCTCGGCTACTTTTGAAACCTTTTATGTCACATTATGTCACGAATCAACAGCACAACTATAATCTAAAGAAGCACAAGTGAGGTATAATCGAAGGAAGCACAAGTGAGGCACTGACCGAGGTGTGAATGGCGGAGGGAAGAGGTTGGTACGATTTCTTGCATACGTATGTGTATGCTTTCCAGTCGCCTATTGACTTATGGCCACACCATGCATTTCAGTAGGTTTTCTTAGTCAAGGAATACCCAGATGTGGTTTTGTCCGTTCCTTCCTCTGAAATCGAGCCTACAGCTAGTCTCCCATCCGAGGATGGCAAGCAACCACAAGCAGCAAGTTATCTTCGGCAGACTATCACTTTTAGGAGCCCTAGGACTGGCTGAAGCTACTATAGTAAACCAACCATCACCCAGTGTGGTCTTGCAATCTTATTTTTGTGACACCCAAGATGACATCTGTAGTTTGTGGGCAAAACAACCACAGGCCTGTGATTCACGCTTTAGGAACCCCAAGTCTGCAATCCTGACCAGGAACCTGGAACGACCAGTGGCCAGGCATTTCAACTCAGAATCGGAAGAGACCCCAAGGGCCATGCAATCCAATGCAACTCCTGACAGATGGCCATCCAGTCTCTGTTTAAAAACCTGCAAAGGAGGAGACTCCACCACTGTCCAAGACAGCATCTTCCACTGTCAAACAGCTCTTACCATTAGGTAACATTTAGACAGAATCACAGCCTCTCTGATTTGTCCCTGTTTGGTACTGAGGTGCCATCTCTTTCAGGCATTTTGGACAAAAGGGAGAATTCATAGACCAAAGACCCTAACTAACACCGCATGGCCTCAACCTAGGAACCCACATACATCTCTCTTTTTTTTTTTATTAAATATTTATTAGTTTAAAAAACAACATATAAACACATTTACACACACATACATAAAAAACTTACAAAAAAGAGTACTTGTACATAGTTCGTTTTTTGTACATACTCAAATTGGGATGTATTCGAAATTCTTCTCTTAGCTCATTAACATCCTACTTCCACTCCTTTATCTCTTTCTCTCTCATTCTCTCATCTTCTACCTACACCCTTCCTTTCGTTTACTTTCACCTCTTCATCCCTTCCTCTTCTTTCATTCCTCTACTCAACCTCTCTCCTCCTTCCTACCTTCTCTCTCTTTGAGCCTTATCAAACGCTGGCCACGAAGCGAAGTATAAACGAAAAATAACCGAAGTAGGAATAAATTCAGTTCTATAGCGAAATGAACGGAATATCGCCTGTTTGGCCATTGCGCAATTAATACGAAGGCTCCCTTCTCTCCCGCAAGGATGGGAGGAAGGAGTCAGGAGGAAAGGCAGCCAAGGGGACCGAGGAGGGCTGGAGGACTGGAGAAGTGAAGGCAGCCCACAGTGGCGTGTCGGTGGGGAAAAATGCGAGAGAGATCGCCTCCCTCTTCCCTCTTCCTTCCTCCTCTCCTTCTTTTCTCCAATCCGGTTTGCCTTTTGCTAAGGCAATCCCTTCCCTCGCTGGGATTTTCTCCCCGCCTACCATTGCGCACTGAATGCGAAGGCTCCCTTGTACTTCCCCGACAAACCGAATGTCAAAATCTCCCTATTCCTTACGGATTAGCTCCGTGTTCTGCCGAGTTCAGGGGCAGCGTCGTGTATAAACACGGGAAACAATACGGATTAGCTCCGTGTTCTGGGGCAGCGTCGTGTATAAAAACGGGGAAATAATACGTATTAGCTGTGGATGCCCTTTGGATTAGCTCTGCTTCAGACCCCATGTGATAAGGTCCTTTTCAACATCCTCGTACCTTCCACTACATACTTTTTCTTTCTTCCTTTTTCCTATCACCCACCAATCCTCTCTGTCTTTTCTCCTAACATTCACCCCATTGTAAACTTCCTGTGTACCTTATTTCACTGGATGCGAATTGTTAGTATTGACCTCCTTATTCCTAATTACTTACGTTTATCTTTCCCTATTAACTCTTGCACAATCGTTGCGCAGTGTATATCTTCACTCTCATATATAGCAGCCCTTTTGTTGTTGTACCTTGTGTGAAAACCTTATATTTTAACAATCTTTCCACGATATTTGTTGCACTTTTTATTCTTAAAAGCTAAGTACCTCTCATGGTGTTCAATCTTTCTCATGATATTCAATCGTAGCTACACTTTTATATGTATCTATATTAGAAGAAGTAATTTTACTACTACTTTGTCTCCCTCTCTCCCTACAAAGAAGCTTAAAAGACAATTATTGCTAACTTCCCCCAATATTGTTCTAAATACTTTATTACTGGTCTCCATTCATCCAAATTTTCTGAATTATTTCCTCTTAAATATTCGGCACATACATCTCTTAAGGGTGCTGTACCCTTTCGATCCCTTCTCTTTCCGTGAATAACTGTTTTAATCTTTCTGAATTTGAGAGCCATACATTTTCTACGTAAGGCCTTTTGTTTGTATCTTTGTTTTTACATCCCCCTTGAGTCCCACCTCTGAGGGGAACGCATGGCACAAATATATACATACAAGAACAACAAAGAGATTTAAAACTCTTCAGTAAGGGAGAAAAAAGCACCCACCAGAATACAAAGCCCTCTTTACCGTTCCCAAAGCGAATTTCCAAAACCTTGCCAGAATTAAAAGGTCATGGGATTTTCTTCCCATGAAACACAATGAGGAAACATAGCAATTGTCGGATGGGAAAAGGCATCATGGAGATGGGGCAGGCCTGCTCAGCAGATTCCCTGTAAATGCTCAGAGATACTCTTCCTTATTATTCCTTATCCTTACATTCAAAGGATGCTCACTAACCCCAATATATGTGAAAATAAAACCAATATTTGTGGGTCCCCCGCCCTGGGTTTTAAATCCCGTTTCTGCATGGGATTTGGGCTCTTTGCCCCGGTGTGATAAACTCCAAAGAAGAGCTCCAGATAAGGGGCTCCTAAAACCATCTGAGTATGAATCGCTTCTGGTTTTGGCTATCTGTGCTTTATGAGAAATTATTATAACTGATTTTTGACCGTAACAGGGATAAAGACCACAATTGTGAACAATTGTGAAGAGCCACTCACTCCTTCACCTAACTTTTCCCTCCTCTGATGGCAGCCCTATGGGTTTTACTATCTATCCCACCGCTGCCAGCAATCTGTGATGGAAATAGACCACTTTTAAGTATATCTATGGGTTGACTCCCCAAACTCAGTTTCTATATTTGTTGGTTGCGTGGATAAAGATTCCAGGTTCAGGCAAGCTTATATCTGAACAACAACAACAACAAAACAACAACCCTTTATTTGAATAAGGGTTTGACAATAACGTTTCACCGATTGCGTGGCAGAGGGGCACGGTGTAAATTAACATTATTATTACAATTATTATTATTATTTAGTTGGTATAGGGACTTGTTATTTTTACATTTTGTTTTGTTTTGTTAATAATAATAATGATAAATTTTATTTATATACCGTCCATTGGCAACCCAATCCAGGCGGTTTACAGCATAAAAACAGACATTACACTACTCTCTAGAGAACGCCAGATACTATTTTTAGGGACCCTCACACCGTTCTTATTTATGGTTATCCTTTGCACCTTATTTCTATAATAGCCTAACTGTATCCTTCAGGATATCAAATATCAGCAGCTCCCTCTCTTGGAGTGCTCTATTCAACTCAATATCCCTCACTCCTGGACTTTTCCTTCACAGTCCCTTATTCCTGGACTGTTACACTCATCCAGACCCGGTCTGACTCCAGATGTCAGCAACAGAATTCTTTTATTGCCTATGGCCCCAAATTACTGGATGAAGACACTGGACCGGTACGAAATCCATGGCATCCTTTATCTATTTCTTTAGAAGTCTTCCCCTCTTGCTCTTCAGCCCCAAAGGCTCCCAGAGCGTCTTCCATGTTCTTATTATTTATTATATTTAAATTTATATTTAAAATGAAGAAGAAGTAGAGTTAAATCAACACACTTACCGGTCTTTCAGTGGGAACTCTGGGCCTGCTTCTGGCTCAAGGAGACGGTCAACGTCCAGCTCCATATTTGTCACTGCGAGTCGTAAGAAGGGATCCGAGCGTGCATCAGTTAGTCTAGATCTGGTTGGAGATTTCCCATGTTTCATTCTGGAAAAAGTCTGTTCGTAGACACAAGTGTGGCCAAAGATGGTTGCCATTTTGAATGGCGTTTAAGTTAACGTTAATTATTTTTGAGGCGTCCTCAAGAGCAGCTGCTCCAGCGTTGGGTGTAGTCGCTTGCCATCATAAAAGTTCTCTTCTATTGTCTTTTACATATTGCCTTAATTCATATGCTCCAAGTCTCTCTTAAAATCTCTTTTCGGTCCCGTCCTCCTCTCCAACTACTCTCAGAGGGCTGCGGGTAAAGTCAGGGACGCTTTGCATTCGTACGCAGCCCAAGTGGAGAGAGGCCGCCTATCTATCTCCCTTCAGTTTCCCGGGGCTGGGTTTACAAAATCTCTTTTCCTTTTAGGACGATTTAGCCCTGCAGAGAGAAACCTTCTTATTGCTTCAACTAAGGCAGAGGCCTCTGCAATGACCATGGTTTGGTCCCTCCATTTGCTATAGATAGTTTCCCAATTCTGATTTTTCCCATTCATTTTTGAGGGTTCTTTTTGAAGAACCTCCCCAAACCCTCCTTGGTTCTTCATCTTTGGAGCTGATTGAGAAGAGAAGAACCATAAAACAGCCTCAGGTGGAGGAAATGCCTCTGGTACTGCTGCCATTCCTACGGCTTTAAGATTGAGGCAATCGCTACACTTACTGGTCTGTTAAATATAATAATAATAATTTTTTATTTATATCCCGCCCCTCTGCCAAGCAACCGGGGCGGCGTACAACGTATCAAAACATAAGAACAAATAAAATCACTTCAAATCCCACCCCTCCTTCCCACACCCACCCCACCCCTGAAAACAAAACAAACTAAACGGATTGAATAACAATAATTAAGCAATTAAACAATAGTATTAAAACTCGCCGGCGTTCTCCTCGGCCCTGCACCGTCCCCAGCTGCTCCCGGCCCCCATGTGATGGTAAAGGGCAAGGGGCCTGAGTCCTCCAAGAGCGCTGCCGGTGCCGTATGCGCCGGGGAAGGATGGTCCTGGGCACACGCCGCCGGCTGTCTTTTCTCCCTCTGAGCTGATCTAATCAACACCCTTTTGCTGTGCAGGGATACGTGGCATGCTTGCGTATTCTCCTTCGTCCTTTTGGCCATTCCTGCGGTGCCCTTGCTTTCCTTCTTTGAGGACTGTTTCTTCTTCCACCTTCTGGGAACTCCAAGCTCCCCTCTTCCTCCTTCCTGCCGCCTCCATTCCTCGAGGCCTGCGATTCCGGAAAAGGCCGGCGGCGTCGGCGTCTTTTTTCCGGCTCCTGGCCTTACATGTTTCATCACTTCTTATTCTGGGAGTGGCACTGTCCAGAAGGCAGATCCTTCAAAACCAGATCCCTACTGGACTAAAAGGTCAGGAGAAAGGAAGAGCATTTGAAGCGATCCACAGCAATTGGGAAACCTGGCTAAAGAAAACATTACGGGGGCTTCAAGATTAAAGCAATCGGTACACTTTTTGGTCCGTTAAATAAGTGCACATTTTATGACTTATTCTAGGAGTGGTGTTGCCAAATTTTTAAGTGTGGCATTGTCAGGAAGGCAGGTCTCAAGGCTCTCAATCTGGATTTAGGCACAGGAAGGAAACTAAGGGTGCCTAAGCTCTGTGGCACCTAAACACCCGCTAAAAGTGTGACAGAGACCTATTTTGGCTGTGGCTGACTGCAAAGCCTTTCCAAGAACCCCAAAACAGTGGGTTCAAGGTGCTTTTAGCACGGATCTAATCCATGACTGGGAGTCGCTCTGTGTCTGTGTCCGTATTTATGTGCAGCATTGTCCTTGATGCTTGCTGCAAGGCCTTGCCTTATTTCTCTCCACTGAGTTGGTTGCAGTTCATTTGAAGGAAGGAAAAAATAGCTGTTCCTTAGCGTTGTTGTCTGTTTTCGAAACCATAAGTTTGCATCAGACTGAGGAATAGCCTCTGATACTGCGGCCATTCCTGTGGCTTTAAGACTAAAGCAATCACTACACTTTCTGGTCTGTTAAATACACGTTTTATCCCTTCTTATTCTGGGAGTGGCACTGCCATTTTTAGGTTTTGCATTGCCAGGAAGGCAGGTCTCAAGGCTGCAATCTGGATTTAGGCACAGGAAGGAAAGTAAGGGTGCCTAAGATCTGTGGCACCTAAACGCCAGCTAAAAGTCTGGAAGAGACCTATTTTGGCCGTGGCTGACTTGCTTGCCAAGCCACAACAGCATGCCTGGATGAAGACGCTGGACCGGTACGAAACCCATGGCATCCTTTATCTATTTCTTTAGAAGTCTTTCCCTCTTGCTCTTCAGCCCAAAGGCTCCCAGAGCGTCTCCCATGTTCTTCTTCTTATTATGTGGGACGGTCCCTGCCTGAGGCTTACAATCTAAAGGGGAAAGGGGACCAAGTCCAACGGAGAGCGTCCCTTCCTTCTTCATCCACGGCTGGGACTTGTGGCACTGACTCTTCCTCCTCCTCCTCTTCCTCTGTGCTGTGCTATTTCAGCCAAAGCTGAAATACTTTCGCTGCTAGGCGTCTCAGGTTGTCAGGCTCTGGCAGGGGTCGATGGACTTTCCTTTCCTCCAGCCCAGCCGGACTATGGAGAGACGCTGCTGCCGCTGAGGAGAGTGAGGGAGGATTAAGGCAGGCTGCATAGCTCTGCCCAGCTCTTGGCCTCGGTGCCGGCATCGGAGAAGAGGGTAGGGGGGCTGGGTTGGTGGAAAGCCCTCCCTCCGCCCCAGCCGGCCGCTTTTGGCAGACGCTGGACGCCGCCGCAGAGGGTAAGGGGGGACAGACACAAGGATTCAGTGTACAGCTGTGGGGTGAGCAATGTGTGTCTTGGCTGTTCTCTGTCCAAGCAGCATCAATAGGAGCCAAGGGCTGGCCTTGGGCCCCGCTCTTACTGAGCCTGTCCTAACCCTAATCCTAATCCTGCCTGGCTTTCTGGGATGAGAAAGGTATAAAAGGGAGGAGAAGCAGCTCCTCTTTATTGGCGGGATAATAGGAAATTTATGGCTTGAGATTGACAGTCAAGTGGAGAAGGAGGATCAAGTCCAATGGAGAGTGTCCCTTCCTTCTTCCTCTGTGCTGTGTTATTTCAACCCAAGTCCTGCCCTCAACCATCAAAGGCCACCGAGAAGAGTTCACAGAAGAAGCCCCCTTTTTAGCAGCGGCATCTAAACGCCGCACTCTCACAAAGCGATCCCATCAATCGCTAGGCACGCTTGACAAGCCTTCCTCTCCAACTCCGTCTGCTCAGAGGCAAAAGAGAGGAGGAAGCATTTGGGTCAGAGGAGGGTTTGGTGGTGTTTCAGTTTGCATTCATAGGCCTGCATTGGGGTTTGAGGATGAGAGCTATGCAGCCCGCCTTAATTCTCCCTCACCATCTGCAGCGTCTCTCCAATGAGGGAGAGTCCACCGGAGGCATCGGACGGGGCATCGCTCAGACCAAGGCTGGCTTTTACATTTCTGCTGGTCTAGGGCCATCCTAAAAGTTCTCTTCTATTTTCTTTTACATATTGCCTTAATTCATATGCTCCAAGTCTCTCTTAAAATCTCTTTTCGGTCCCGTCCTCCTCTCCAACTACTCTCAGAGGGGCTGTGGGTAAAGTCAGAGAGGCTTTGCATCCGTACGCAGCCCAAATGGAGAGAGGCCACCTATCTATCTCCCTTCAGTTTCCCTGGGCCGGGTTTACAATGCTTGCGTATTCTCCTTCGTCCTTTTGGCCATTCCTGCGGTGCCCTTGCTTTCCTTCCTTCCTTCTTTGAGGACTGTTTCTTCTTCCACCTTCTGGGAACTCCAAGCTCCCCTCTTCCTCCTTCCTGCCGCCTCCATTCCTCGAGGCCTGCGATTCCGGAAAAGGCCGGCGGCGTCGGCGTCTTTTTTCCGGCTCCTGGCCTTACATGTTTCATCACTTCTTATTCTGGGAGTGGCACTGTCCAGAAGGCTGATCCTTCAAAACCAGATCCCTACTGGTGTTAGGGAATTTTCCCTATATATATATATATATATGGGTTTTTGAGTGTGTGGTAGAGAAATAATTGAAATCTCAGCTCTCTTTGGCTTCAAAGCAAAATCTCAGTTTATTTCAGCTGAGGGGCAGCTTACTTTCAAAAGTAAAAAACAAAGTCTGCCCGCCCTCCTTTGTTCTCTCAAACCTTTATACAAAATTTTAATCACATAATAGACATGCGCAGAAGTCTCTTGTGTGGCCATCTGGTTTCAAAGAAATAGTCAACTTAAAAACGAAACTTAAAACAACAGCTCCAGGCTGGCAAGGTCACTAGACATTCTGGTCTCCTCCTTATCTTTGGTTGCCCAGTTACCTATTTCCAGCTGCACATCTCCAGCTCATCTCCTTTTAAACTTTGTAAAAACATGAAATTTTACAACTTTGCAAGCTAAACTCTATCGTTTAAAAATCATTCAATCCTATAAGCTATTTTGCAGTCTTAAAATCTATATGTACAAACTTTTATCACATAAGAAACATGTGCATGATGAGAGCCCCCCTTTTGAGGCCTCTCTTAATTCGTGAAGCAGACAGTAACAGGCAAAGGGCTTACTTTGCTAATGATCTTGTGCAAAATGATACATGTGCAGACCCTCACAGTTTAGGAATGTGGGAGCTGTTCTTGCAATCTTCTAAAAGCAAACTTAAATGCAAGCTTTTATAAGCTAAGTGAATTTCTAATTTCTTAACGTATGTTTAATGTAGATTTCATTCAGCTTTATAACTTACATCAGGCCATGGTCACCTAGCTCCATTCACTGGTACTTTCTTTCCAACCTAGCTAGAAGCTTTTCCCAGTAACCTCATCCTTCAGCATAGAAAATGGGGTCCCTTGTGTTCATCCATCTGGACCCCAGAAATTAACTATTTTCCAAGGGAATCTGATGCTTTTTCCCTCTCACTGGACTAAAAGGTCAGGAGCAAGGAAGAGCATTTGAAGCGATCCACAGCAATTGGGAAACCTGGCTAAAGAAAACATTACGGGGGCTTCAGGATTAAGGCAATCGGTACACTTTTTGGTCCTTTAAATAAATGCACATTTTATGACTTATTGTAGGAGTGGCGTTGCAAAGTTTTTAAGTGTGGCATTGTCAGGAAGGCAGGTCTCAAGGCTCTCAATCTGGATTTAGGCACAGGAAGGAAACTAAGGGTGCCTAAGCTCTGTGGCACCTAAACACCCGCTAAAAGTGTGGCAGAAACCTATTTTGGCTGTGGCTGACTGCAAAGCCTTTCCAAGAACCCCAAAACAGTGGGTTCAAGGTGCTTTTAGCACGGATCTAATCCATGACTGGGAGTCGCTCTGTGTCTGTGTCCGTATTTATGTGCAGCATTGTCCTTGATGCTTGCTGCAAGGCCTTGCCTTATTTCTCTCCACTGAGTTGGTTGCAGTTCATTTGAAGGAAGGAAGAAATAGCCGTTCCTTAGCATTGTTGTCTGTTTTCGAAACCGTAAAGTTGCATCAGACTGAGGAATAGCCTTGGATGCAATGGCCATTCCTGGGGCTTTAAGACTAAGGCAATCGCTACACTTACTAGCCATTCACAAAGTCCGCTTCCGTCGCCAGTCTCCACCAGACCTGAAGCGCACAGTCCTACCCAAAGCTAAGCCCCTGCTATGCCATAGGCCTCCATCATTCCTGCGCATAAATCCTGAGCGCCTGGGACCACTCTGCCTTCTGGACAATTGCAGGGCTCAGCTCCCTGGCTTTGCTATTCTAATAAGATTCGTGCATTTTGTGCCATTTCAATAAAAAAGGAAGGAGGGAGGGGAAGGCAGGAAAGTATCTAGATCAGGGGTCGGCAACCTACGGCAATCGGTACGCTATTTGGTCTGTTAAATCCATGTTTTACCATTCATTCTGGGAGTGGTGCTGCCAAATTTTTAAGTGTGGCATTGTCAGGTATCCAATCCTAAACGGTGCCTCCACGATTCCCAACTGACCCGAAAAGCGCTCCGACGGATTTATAGACTAACAGATATTTTGGATTTTTAACCGAAACGAAATCTATCCAATGGTTTAATACAGGGCTCCTCAAACTTTTTGAACAGGGGGCTGGTTCACTGTCGTCCTTCAGAGCATTGGAGGGCCGGAGTAAAACAAAACACCTATGTACACTGGACATATCATATTTTGAAGTAAAAAACCAAAACGGGAACAAATACAATATTTAAAATGAAGAAGTAGTAGAGTTAAATCAACAAACTTACCGGTCTTTCAATGGGAACTCTGGGCCTGCTTCTGGCTCAATGAGATGGTCAATGTCTGGTTCCATATTTGTTACTGCTAGTCGTAAGAAGGGATGCAAGCGCGCATCACTTAGTCTAGATCTGGTTGGAGATTTCACATGTTTCATTTCATTCTGGAAAAAGTCTGTTCGTAGACGCAAGTGCGGCCAAAGATGGTTGCCATTTTGAGTTGCGTTTAAGTTAATGTTAATTCTTTTCAAGGCGTCCTCGATAGCAGCTGCTCCAGCGTTGGGTGTAATAGTCACCTGCCTGCTGGGCCTGGGCTCTGGCTTCCAAAGACGAAGCAGCAGCTCTCTCCTTGTGGCTTGCTGGCACTCACTGGCTCTTTGAGGTCATACAGACCAACCCTGGCAAAGGCTGCAGGAATCCACATTATTAAAGGAGCCCTGAGCGCGATCTCTGCTCTGAAATCTCCAATGAGGGAGAGTCCACCGGAGGCATCGGATGGGGCATAGCTCAGACTAAGGCTGGTTTTTGCGTTTCTGCTGGTCTAGCGCCATCCTAAAAGTTATCTTCTATTGTCTTTTACATACTGCCTTAATTCATATGCTCCAAGTCTCTCTTAAAATCTCTTTTCGGTCCCGTCCTCCTCTCCAACTACTCTAACTCTAACCCTAATCCTAATCCTGCCTGGCTTTCTGGGATGAGAAAGGTATAAAAAGGAGGAGAAGCAGCTCCTCTTTATTGGTGGGATAACAGGAAATCTATGGCTTGAGGCTTACAATCTAAAGGGGAAAGGGGACCAACTCCAACGGAGAGCGTCCCTTCCTTCTTCATCCACGACTGGGACTCATGGAGCTGGCTCTTCCTCCTCTTCCTCTGTGCTGTGTTATTTCAACCCAAGTCCTGCTCTCGACCATCAAAGGCCACCGAGAAGAGTTCACAGAAGAAGCCCCCTTTTTAGCAGCGGCATCTAAACGCCGCACTCTCACAAAGCGATCCCATCAATCGCTAGGCACGCTTGACAAGCCTTCCTCTCCAACTTCGTCTGCTCAGAGGCAAAAGAGAGGAGGAAGCATTTGGGTCAGAGGAGGGTTTGGTGGCGTTTCAGTTTGCATTCATAGGCATGCATTGGGGTTTGAGGATGAGAGGAGATGAGAGCCATCATCAGTGAAACGTTGTCCCCTGCCCCTTCCCTGCTGAGACCCAAAAGGAAAAGAGAAAGGATGACCTTAAGCAAAGAGGCATTGCCTTCCTCAGGGGCCAGCAATGCCTCTGAGCCTTCCAGGTCCACAAAGGATCCCTACCTGCTGCAACCGAGGCTCCCTCCATCCTAAACCAGATCCCTACTGGACTAAAAGGTCAGGAGAAAGGAAGAGCATTTGAAGCGATCCACAGCAATTGGGAAATTTTCCTCCTTCCATTGTTGGATGAGGAGGCCTAATTTCACTTCAAACGCTTGCTTTCCCTTATGATTGCATCTCACAGATAAGCTTCCCCTTTCCTTGACGTTCCACATGGAAACCGTTAAGGAACTCTTTTGTTACATCTGTCCGAAAGGCAAGGTGCCATTTCCTTTCTGCATCACTGAGCTCTGGGGTAGGGCACCCAGAAAAGCCATGGAGTCCCATCCGCCATTTTACGGACCCAGAGGAGGAAATCCGGAAGGGAATTGCTTGGTCGCCCGTCCGTCCGTCCGTCCGGAGATCTGCGAGAAGGCTTACTCCGCAAGACTGGAGCTCCTACTCGCCCCTCGAAGCCTCTCCCTGCAACCGCCTAATGGAAAGGATGATTGGGAAAAGAAACCATGAAATGGAGACCCACTCTCAAAACCCAAAGCCATGGACAGAGAGAGAAAAAGGTTTCCTGGTGTGCTGCATTGACTCACAGAGAGAGAGGTCCATGGCAGACAGAACTCCCCTTCCTATCACTACCTTCAGAGGATAAGCAAAAGGCACTCTTTTATCATCATCTGACGCAGCTCTTGCAAAGGTTATGTTCCAAGCTGCAATTTCTTGGACTCCGGGAGAGGGGGACCATGAAGACCCCCCCAGAACCAGGCTGGCCAGTCCCTCCTAAAACGGCCAGGAAGAACTGGATTGCCCAGACTCCTGTGGATATGAGAGAAATGTGCTTGTGGCAGCCCTTCCCAGCCTCTGGGCTAGAGCAAATCTCAATGAAAAAGGCCTGCTAACTCAGTCCTCATCCTCCAGCCTCCGTGAAGAACACGGTTCCTGCCATTTGTGTTTTTACCCGAGAGCTATTCTCTCTCTCAACTGATGGCTCAGATCCCAAGTGTAGGACAATAAAGCTAGAAGGGACCTCAGAGGTCATACAGACCAACCCTGACAGAGGCTTCAGGAATCCACATTATTAAAGGAGCCCTGAGCGCGATCTCGGCTTTGAAATCTCCAATGAGGGAGAGTCCACCGGAGGCATCGGATGGGGCATAGCTCAGACTAAGGCTGGCTTTTACGTTTCTGCTGGTCTAGGGCCATCCTAAAAGTTCTCTTCTATTGTCTTTTACATATTGCCTTAATTCATATGCTCCAAGTCTCTCTTAAAATCTCTTTTCGGTCCTGTCATCCTCTCCAACTACTCTCAGAGGGCTGCGGGTAAAGTCAGGGACGCTTTGCATTCGTACGCAGCCCAAGTGGAGAGAGGCCGCCTATCTATCTCCCTTCAGTTTCCCTGGGCCGGGTTTACAATGCATATTCTCCTTCGTCCTTTTGGCCATTCCTGCGGTGCCCTTGCTTTCCTTCCTTCTTTGAGGACTGTTTTTTCTTCCACCTTCTGGGAACTCCAAGCTCCCCTCTTCCTCCTTCCTGCCGCCTCCATTCCTCGAGGCCTGCGACTCTGGAAAAGGCCGGCAGCGTCGGCGTCTTTTTTCTGGCTCCTGGCCTTACATGTTTCATCACTTCTTATTCTGGGAGTGGCACTGTCCAGAAGGCAGATCCTTCAAAACCAGATCCCTACTGGACTAAAAGGTCAGGAGAAAGGAAGAGCATTTGAAGCGATCCACAGCAATTGGGAAACCTGGCTAAAGAAAACATTACGGGGGCTTCAAGATTAAAGCAATCGGTACACTTTTTGGTCCGTTAAATAAGTGCACATTTTATGACTTATTGTAGGAGTGGTGTTGCCAAGTTTTTAAGTGTGGCATTGTCAGGAAGGCAGGTCTCAAGGCTCTCAATCTGGATTTAGGCACAGGAAGGAAACTAAGGGTGCCTAAGCTCTGTGGCACCTAAACACCCGCTAAAAGTGTGGCAGAAACCTATTTTGGCTGTGGCTGACTGCAAAGCCTTTCCAAGAACCCCAAAACAGTGGGTTCAAGGTGCTTTTAGCACGGATCTAATCCATGACTGGGAGTCGCTCTGTGTCTGTGTCCGTATTTATGTGCAGCATTGTCCTTGATGCTTGCTGCAAGGCCTTGCCTTATTTCTCTCCACTGAGTTGGTTGCAGTTCATTTGAAGGAAGGAAAAAATAGCCGTTCCTTAGCGTTGTTTTCTGTTTTCGAAACCGTAAAGTTGCATCAGACTGAGGAATAGCCTTGGATGCAATGGCCATTCCTGGGGCTTTAAGACTAAGGCAATCGCTACACTTACTAGCCATTCACAAAGTCCGCTTCCGTCGCCAGTCTCCACCAGACCTGAAGCGCACAGTCCTACCCAAAGCTAAGCCCCTGCTATGCCATAGGCCTCCATCTTTCCTGCGCATAAATCCTGAGCGCCTGGGACCACTCTGCCTTCTGGACAATTGCAGGGCTCAGCTCCCTGGCTTTGCTATTCTAATAAGATTCATGCATTTTGTGCCATTTCAATAAAAAAGGAAGGAGGGAGGGGAAGGCAGGAAAGTATCTAGATCAGGGGTCGGCAACCTACGGCAATCGGTACGCTATTTGGTCTGTTAAATCCATGTTTTACCATTCATTCTGGGAGTGGTGCTGCCAAATTTTTAAGTGTGGCATTGTCAGGTATCCAATCCTAAACGGTGCCTCCACGATTCCCAACTGACCCGAAAAGCGCTCCGACGGATTTATAGACTAACAGATATTTTGGATTTTTAACCGAAACGAAATCTATCCAATGGTTTAATACAGGGCTCCTCAAACTTTTTGAACAGGGGGCTGGTTCACTGTCGTCCTTCAGAGCATTGGAGGGCCGGAGTAAAACAAAACACCTATGTACACTGGACATATCATATTTTGAAGTAAAAAACCAAAACGGGAACAAATACAATATTTAAAATGAAGAAGTAGTAGAGTTAAATCAACAAACTTACCGGTCTTTCAATGGGAACTCTGGGCCTGCTTCTGGCTCAATGAGATGGTCAATGTCTGGTTCCATATTTGTTACTGCTAGTCGTAAGAAGGGATGCAAGCGCGCATCACTTAGTCTAGATCTGGTTGGAGATTTCACATGTTTCATTTCATTCTGGAAAAAGTCTGTTCGTAGACGCAAGTGCGGCCAAAGATGGTTGCCATTTTGAGTTGCGTTTAAGTTAATGTTAATTCTTTTCAAGGCGTCCTCGATAGCAGCTGCTCCAGCGTTGGGTGTAATAGTCACCTGCCTGCTGGGCCTGGGCTCTGGCTTCCAAAGACGAAGCAGCAGCTCTCTCCTTGTGGCTTGCTGGCACTCACTGGCTCTTTGAGGTCATACAGACCAACCCTGGCAAAGGCTGCAGGAATCCACATTATTAAAGGAGCCCTGAGCGCGATCTCTGCTCTGAAATCTCCAATGAGGGAGAGTCCACCGGAGGCATCGGATGGGGCATAGCTCAGACTAAGGCTGGTTTTTGCGTTTCTGCTGGTCTAGCGCCATCCTAAAAGTTATCTTCTATTGTCTTTTACATACTGCCTTAATTCATATGCTCCAAGTCTCTCTTAAAATCTCTTTTCGGTCCCGTCCTCCTCTCCAACTACTCTAACTCTAACCCTAATCCTAATCCTGCCTGGCTTTCTGGGATGAGAAAGGTATAAAAAGGAGGAGAAGCAGCTCCTCTTTATTGGTGGGATAACAGGAAATCTATGGCTTGAGGCTTACAATCTAAAGGGGAAAGGGGACCAACTCCAACGGAGAGCGTCCCTTCCTTCTTCATCCACGACTGGGACTCATGGAGCTGGCTCTTCCTCCTCTTCCTCTGTGCTGTGTTATTTCAACCCAAGTCCTGCTCTCGACCATCAAAGGCCACCGAGAAGAGTTCACAGAAGAAGCCCCCTTTTTAGCAGCGGCATCTAAACGCCGCACTCTCACAAAGCGATCCCATCAATCGCTAGGCACGCTTGACAAGCCTTCCTCTCCAACTTCGTCTGCTCAGAGGCAAAAGAGAGGAGGAAGCATTTGGGTCAGAGGAGGGTTTGGTGGCGTTTCAGTTTGCATTCATAGGCATGCATTGGGGTTTGAGGATGAGAGGAGATGAGAGCCATCATCAGTGAAACGTTGTCCCCTGCCCCTTCCCTGCTGAGACCCAAAAGGAAAAGAGAAAGGATGACCTTAAGCAAAGAGGCATTGCCTTCCTCAGGGGCCAGCAATGCCTCTGAGCCTTCCAGGTCCACAAAGGATCCCTACCTGCTGCAACCGAGGCTCCCTCCATCCTAAACCAGATCCCTACTGGACTAAAAGGTCAGGAGAAAGGAAGAGCATTTGAAGCGATCCACAGCAATTGGGAAATTTTCCTCCTTCCATTGTTGGATGAGGAGGCCTAATTTCACTTCAAACGCTTGCTTTCCCTTATGATTGCATCTCACAGATAAGCTTCCCCTTTCCTTGACGTTCCACATGGAAACCGTTAAGGAACTCTTTTGTTACATCTGTCCGAAAGGCAAGGTGCCATTTCCTTTCTGCATCACTGAGCTCTGGGGTAGGGCACCCAGAAAAGCCATGGAGTCCCATCCGCCATTTTACGGACCCAGAGGAGGAAATCCGGAAGGGAATTGCTTGGTCGCCCGTCCGTCCGTCCGTCCGGAGATCTGCGAGAAGGCTTACTCCGCAAGACTGGAGCTCCTACTCGCCCCTCGAAGCCTCTCCCTGCAACCGCCTAATGGAAAGGATGATTGGGAAAAGAAACCATGAAATGGAGACCCACTCTCAAAACCCAAAGCCATGGACAGAGAGAGAAAAAGGTTTCCTGGTGTGCTGCATTGACTCACAGAGAGAGAGGTCCATGGCAGACAGAACTCCCCTTCCTATCACTACCTTCAGAGGATAAGCAAAAGGCACTCTTTTATCATCATCTGACGCAGCTCTTGCAAAGGTTATGTTCCAAGCTGCAATTTCTTGGACTCCGGGAGAGGGGGACCATGAAGACCCCCCCAGAACCAGGCTGGCCAGTCCCTCCTAAAACGGCCAGGAAGAACTGGATTGCCCAGACTCCTGTGGATATGAGAGAAATGTGCTTGTGGCAGCCCTTCCCAGCCTCTGGGCTAGAGCAAATCTCAATGAAAAAGGCCTGCTAACTCAGTCCTCATCCTCCAGCCTCCGTGAAGAACACGGTTCCTGCCATTTGTGTTTTTACCCGAGAGCTATTCTCTCTCTCAACTGATGGCTCAGATCCCAAGTGTAGGACAATAAAGCTAGAAGGGACCTCAGAGGTCATACAGACCAACCCTGACAGAGGCTTCAGGAATCCACATTATTAAAGGAGCCCTGAGCGCGATCTCGGCTTTGAAATCTCCAATGAGGGAGAGTCCACCGGAGGCATCGGATGGGGCATAGCTCAGACTAAGGCTGGCTTTTACGTTTCTGCTGGTCTAGGGCCATCCTAAAAGTTCTCTTCTATTGTCTTTTACATATTGCCTTAATTCATATGCTCCAAGTCTCTCTTAAAATCTCTTTTCGGTCCTGTCATCCTCTCCAACTACTCTCAGAGGGCTGCGGGTAAAGTCAGGGACGCTTTGCATTCGTACGCAGCCCAAGTGGAGAGAGGCCGCCTATCTATCTCCCTTCAGTTTCCCTGGGCCGGGTTTACAATGCATATTCTCCTTCGTCCTTTTGGCCATTCCTGCGGTGCCCTTGCTTTCCTTCCTTCTTTGAGGACTGTTTTTTCTTCCACCTTCTGGGAACTCCAAGCTCCCCTCTTCCTCCTTCCTGCCGCCTCCATTCCTCGAGGCCTGCGACTCTGGAAAAGGCCGGCAGCGTCGGCGTCTTTTTTCTGGCTCCTGGCCTTACATGTTTCATCACTTCTTATTCTGGGAGTGGCACTGTCCAGAAGGCAGATCCTTCAAAACCAGATCCCTACTGGACTAAAAGGTCAGGAGAAAGGAAGAGCATTTGAAGCGATCCACAGCAATTGGGAAACCTGGCTAAAGAAAACATTACGGGGGCTTCAAGATTAAAGCAATCGGTACACTTTTTGGTCCGTTAAATAAGTGCACATTTTATGACTTATTGTAGGAGTGGTGTTGCCAAGTTTTTAAGTGTGGCATTGTCAGGAAGGCAGGTCTCAAGGCTCTCAATCTGGATTTAGGCACAGGAAGGAAACTAAGGGTGCCTAAGCTCTGTGGCACCTAAACACCCGCTAAAAGTGTGGCAGAAACCTATTTTGGCTGTGGCTGACTGCAAAGCCTTTCCAAGAACCCCAAAACAGTGGGTTCAAGGTGCTTTTAGCACGGATCTAATCCATGACTGGGAGTCGCTCTGTGTCTGTGTCCGTATTTATGTGCAGCATTGTCCTTGATGCTTGCTGCAAGGCCTTGCCTTATTTCTCTCCACTGAGTTGGTTGCAGTTCATTTGAAGGAAGGAAAAAATAGCCGTTCCTTAGCGTTGTTTTCTGTTTTCGAAACCGTAAAGTTGCATCAGACTGAGGAATAGCCTTGGATGCAATGGCCATTCCTGGGGCTTTAAGACTAAGGCAATCGCTACACTTACTAGCCATTCACAAAGTCCGCTTCCGTCGCCAGTCTCCACCAGACCTGAAGCGCACAGTCCTACCCAAAGCTAAGCCCCTGCTATGCCATAGGCCTCCATCTTTCCTGCGCATAAATCCTGAGCGCCTGGGACCACTCTGCCTTCTGGACAATTGCAGGGCTCAGCTCCCTGGCTTTGCTATTCTAATAAGATTCATGCATTTTGTGCCATTTCAATAAAAAAGGAGGGAGGGAGGGGAAGGCAGGAAAGTATCTAGATCAGGGGTCGGCAACCTACGGCAATCCGGTACGCTATTTGGTCTGTTAAATCCATGTTTTACCATTCATTCTGGGAGTGGTGCTGCCAAATTTTTAAGTGTGGCATTGTCAGGTATCCAATCCTAAACGGTGCCTCCACGATTCCCAACTGACCCGAAAAGCGCTCCGACGGATTTATAGACTAACAGATATTTTGGATTTTTAACCGAAACGAAATCTGTCCAATGGTTTAATACAGGGCTCCTCAAACTTTTTGAACAGGGGGCTGGTTCACTGTCGTCCTTCAGAGCATTGGAGGGCCGGAGTAAAACAAAACACCTATGTACACTGGACATATCATATTTTGAAGTAAAAAACCAAAACGGGAACAAATACAATATTTAAAATGAAGAAGTAGTAGAGTTAAATCAACAAACTTACCGGTCTTTCAATGGGAACTCTGGGCCTGCTTCTGGCTCAAGGAGATGGTCAATGTCTGGTTCCATATTTGTCACTGCTAGGGTTGCAAGCGTGCATCAGTTAGTCTGGATCTGGTTGGAGATTTCACATGTTTCATTTCATTCTGGAAAAAGTCTGTTCGTAGACGCAAGTGCGGCCAAAGATGGTTGCCATTTTGAGTTGCGTTTAAGTTAATGTTAATTCTTTTCAAGGCGTCCTCGATAGCAGCTGCTCCAGCGTTGGGTGTAGTAGTCGCCTGCCTGCTGGGCCTGGGCTCTGGCTTCCAAAGACGAAGCAGCAGCTCTCTCCTTGTGGCTTGCTGGCACTCACTGGCTCTTTGAGGTCATACAGACCAACCCCGGCAAAGGCTGCAGGAATCCACATTATTAAAGGAGCCCTGAGCGCGATCTCTGCTCTGAAATCTCCAATGAGGGAAGAGTCCACCGGAGGCATCGGATGGGGCATAGCTCAGACTAAGGCTGGTTTTTGCGTTTCTGCTGGTCTAGGGCCATCCTAAAAGTTATCTTCTATTGTCTTTTACATACTGCCTTAATTCATATGCTCCAAGTCTCTCTTAAAATCTCTTTTCGGTCCCGTCCTCCTCTCCAACTACTCTAACTCTAACCCTAATCCTAATCCTGCCTGGCTTTCTGGGATGAGAAAGGTATAAAAAGGAGGAGAAGCAGCTCCTCTTTATTGGTGGGATAACAGGAAATCTATGGCTTGAGGCTTACAATCTAAAGGGGAAAGGGGACCAACTCCAACGGAGAGCGTCCCTTCCTTCTTCATCCACGACTGGGACTCATGGAGCTGGCTCTTCCTCCTCTTCCTCTGTGCTGTGTTATTTCAACCCAAGTCCTGCTCTCGACCATCAAAGGCCACCGAGAAGAGTTCACAGAAGAAGCCCACTTTTTAGCAGCGGCATCGAAGCGCTGCGCTCTCACAAAGCCATCCCATCAATTGCTACGCACGCTTGACAAGCCTTCCTCTCCAACTTCGTCTGCTCAGAGGCAAAAGAGAGGAGGAAGCATTTGGGTCAGAGGAGGGTTTGGTGGCGTTTCAGTTTGCATTCATAGGCATGCATTGGGGTTTGAGGATGAGAGGAGATGAGAGCCATCATCAGTGAAACGTTGTCCCCTGCCCCTTCCCTGCTGAGACCCAAAAGGAAAAGAGAAAGGATGACCTTAAGCAAAGAGGCATTGCCTTCCTCAGGGGCCAGCAATGCCTCTGAGCCTTCCAGGTCCACAAAGGATCCCTACCTGCTGCAACCGAGGCTCCCTCCATCCTAAACCAGATCCCTACTGGACTAAAAGGTCAGGAGAAAGGAAGAGCATTTGAAGCGATCCACAGCAATTGGGAAATTTTCCTCCTTCCCTTGTTGGATGAGGAGGCCTAATTTCACTTCAAACGCTTGCTTTCCCTTGTGATTGCATCTCACAGATAAGCTTCCCCTTTCCTTGACGTTCCACATGGAAACCGTTAAGGAACTCTTTTGTTACATCTGTCCGAAAGGCAAGGTGCCATTTCCTTTCTGCATCACTGAGCTCTGGGGTAGGGCACCCAGAAAAGCCATGGAGTCCCATCCGCCATTTTACGGGCCCAGAGGAGGAAATCCGGAAGGGAATTGCTTGGTCGTCCGTCCGTCCGTCCGTCCGGAGATCTGCGAGAAGGCTTACTCCGCAAGACTGGAGCTCCTACTCACCCCTCGAAGCCTCTCCCTGCAACCGCCTAATGGAAAGGATGATTGGGAAAAGAAACCATGAAATGGAGACCCACTCTCAAAACCCAACGCCATGGACAGAGAGAGAAAAAGGTTTCCTGGTGTGCTGCATTGACTCACAGAGAGAGAGGTCCATGGCAGACAGAACTCCCCTTCCTATCACTACCTTCAGAGGATAAGCAAAAGGCACTCTTTTATTTATCATCATCTGACGCAGCTCTTGCAAAGGTTATGTTCCCAGCTGCAATTTCTTGGACTCCGGGAGAGGGGGACCATGAAGACCCCCCCAGAACCAGGCTGGCCAGTCCCTCCTAAAACGGCCAGGAAGAACTGGATTGCCCAAACTCCTGTGGATATGAGAGAAATGTGCTTGTGGCAGCCCTTCCCAGCCTCTGGGCTAGAGCAAATCTCAATGAAAAAGGCCTGCTAACTCAGTCCTCATCCTCCAGCCTCCGTGAAGAACGCGGTTCCTGCCATTTGTGTTTTTACCCGAGAGCTATTCTCTCTCTCGACTGATGGCTCAGATCCCAAGTGTAGGACAATAAAGCTAGAAGGGACCTCAGAGGTCATACAGACCAACCCTGACAGAGGCTTCAGGAATCCACATTATTAAAGGAGCCCTGAGCGCGATCTCGGCTTTGAAATCTCCAATGAGGGAGAGTCCACCGGAGGCATCGGATGGGGCATAGCTCAGACTAAGGCTGGCTTTTACGTTTCTGCTGGTCTAGGGCCATCCTAAAAGTTCTCTTCTATTGTCTTTTACATATTGCCTTAATTCATATGCTCCAAGTCTCTCTTAAAATCTCTTTTCGGTCCTGTCATCCTCTCCAACTACTCTCAGAGGGGCTGTGGGTAAAGTCAGAGAGGCTTTGCATTCGTACGCAGCCCAAATGGAGAGAGGCCACCTATCTATCTCCCTTCACTTTCCCTGGGCCGGGTTTACAATGCATATTCTCCTTCGTCCTTTTGGCCATTCCTGCGGTGCCCTTGCTTTCCTTCCTTCCTTCTTTGAGGACTGTTTCTTCTTCCACCTTCTGGGAACTCCAAGCTCCCCTCTTCCTCCTTCCTGCCGCCTCCATTCCTCGAGGCCTGCGACTCCGGAAAAGGCCAGCGGCGTCGGCGTCTTCCTTCCGGCTCCTGGCCTTACATGTTTCATCACTTCTTATTCTGGGAGTGGCACTGTCCAGAAGGCAGATCCTTCAAAACCAGATCTCTACTGGACTAAAAGGTCAGGAGAAAGGAAGAGCATTTGAAGCGATCCACAGCAATTGGGAAACCTGGCTAAAGAAAACATTACGGGGGCTTCAAGATTAAAGCAATCGGTACACTTTTTGGTCCGTTAAATAAATGCACATTTTATGACTTATTGTAGGAGTGGCGTTGCCAAGTTTTTAAGTGTGGCATTGTCAGGAAGGCAGGTCTCAAGGCTCTCAATCTGGATTTAGGCACAGGAAGGAAACTAAGGGTGCCTAAGCTCTGTGGCACCTAAACACCCGCTAAAAGTGTGACAGAGACCTATTTTGGCTGTGGCTGACTGCAAAGCCTTTCCAAGAACCCCAAAACAGTGGGTTCAAGGTGCTTTTAGCACGGATCTAATCCATGACTGGGAGTCGCTCTGTGTCTGTGTCCGTATTTATGTGCAGCATTGTCCTTGATGCTTGCTGCAAGGCCTTGCCTTATTTCTCTCCACTGAGTTGGTTGCAGTTCATTTGAAGGAAGGAAGAAATAGCCGTTCCTTAGCATTGTTTTCTGTTTTCGAAACCGTAAAGTTGCATCAGACTGAGGAATAGCCTTGGATGCAATGGCCATTCCTGGGGCTTTAAGACTAAGGCAATCACTACACTTACTAGCCATTCACAAAGTCCGCTTCCATCGCCAGTCTCCACCAGACCTGAAGCGCACAGTCCTACCCAAAGCTAAGCCCCTGCTATGCCATAGGCCTCCATCATTCCTGCGCATAAATCCTGAGCGCCTGGGACCACTCTGCCTTCTGGACAGTTGCAAGGCTCAGCTCCCTGGCTTTGCTATTCTAATAAGATCCACGCATTTTGTGTCATTTCAAGAAAAAAGAAGGGAGGGAGGGAGGGAAAGGCAGGAAAGTATCTAGATCCAGGGCATGGTGCTGCAGAGTGTTTCGAGTAGATGTTCTAGAAGAGCCAAAATGGAAAGGATGATTGGGAAAAGAAACCGTGAAATGGAGACCCACTCTCAAAACCCAACGCCATGGACAGAGAGAGAAAAAGGTTTCCTGGTGTGCTGCATTGACTCACAGAGAGAGAGGTCCATGGCAGACAGAACTCCCCTTCCTATCACTACCTTCAGAGGATAAGCAAAAGGCACTCTTTTATTTATCATCATCTGACGCAGCTCTTGCAAAGGTTATGTTCCCAGCTGCAATTTCTTGGACTCCGGGAGAGGGGGACCATGAAGACCCCCCCAGAACTAGGCTGGCCAGTCCCTCCTAAAACGGCCTGGAAGAACTGGATTGCCCAAACTCCCATGGACTTGAGAGAAATGTGCTCTCGCTCAACCGATGGCCATCTTTGCACAGAGCCCTGACTTCCTCTGCAGTTCGTTCTCTTGGGCTGCGCGAATCAGCTTCTCTCTTTGCAATCAAAGGGTTGGAGATTTTCGGAGAGATGCGACGCACTTTCTTTGGCTTTGTTTCGGATAGCCACCAAACACCAAAGTGTTGGTCAATAGCCTTAGCTTCCAAGTACCATGGTGCTTTGGTTGTATTGAGAGCCAAAGTTAAGTTTCCAAATGGATCCTGTCCTCCATTCTCTGGAGGCAAACAGGTCACATAGGCAAAGCCCATATTTGCCCATAGGGAACCATTGGGGAATATTTGCCCATAGGGAATCATTGGGGAATATGTGTCCATAGGGAATCATTGGGGAATATTTGCCCATAGGGAATCATTGGGGAATACGTGCCCATAGGGAATCATTGGGGAATACGTGCCCATAGGGAATCATTGGGGAATATGTGCCCATAGGGAATCATTGGGGAATATTTGCCCATAGGGAACCATTGGGGAATATGTGCCCATAGGGAATCATTGGGGAATATGTGCCCATAGGGAATCATTGGGGAACATTTGCCCATAGGGAACCATTGGGGAATATGTGCCCATAGGGAACCATTGGGGAATATGTGCCCATAGGGAATCAATGGGGAATATGTGCCCATAGGGAACCATTGGGGAATATGTGCCCATAGGGAATCATTGGGGAATATGTGCCCATGGGGAATCATTGGGGAATATTTGCCCATAGGGAACCATTGGGGAATATGTGTCCATAGGGAATCATTGGGGAATATTTGCCCATAGGGAACCATTGGGGAATATTTGCCCATAGGGAATCATTGGAAAAGACTTGCTCATAGGGAATCATTGGGGAATACTTGCCCATAGGGAATCATTGGGGAATATGTGCCCATAGGGAATCATTGGAAAAGACTTGCCCATAGGGAACCATTGGGGAATATGTGTCCATAGGGAACCATTGGGGAATATGTGCCCATAGGGAATCATTGGGGAATATGTGTCCATAGGGAGCCATTGGGGAATATGTGCCCATAGGGAATCATTGGGGAATATGTGTCCATAGGGAGCCATTGGGGAATATGTGTCCATAGGGAATAATGATAATAATAATAAAATTTATTTATACCCCGCCGAATGGAGAACCAATCTGGGCGGCTTACAATTTAAAACAAACCAACCACAAAACATACAATACAGCATTCCCTCCTCCCCCCCTTAAAACAGTATTAAATCAGACAATATAAAACAACAAGTCAGTTTAAAATTAAAAATTAAGTTAAAGTAAAATTTAAAATTATAAAAGTTCAGAAACAGAAAAACACGGGAGGCTTGAAGGGGAAATCTAATCTGCGCTGGTTATTTTGGTTGGTTGCATTTGCCAGCGTTTGCCGGGTCAGAGTGGAGGGCAGATCTCTTCTTTTCTCGAGGTACAAGAGGAGGCAATTTTGGCTTGTAAATCTTCTCCCGGAAGGCTTGAAGGGGAAATCTGATCTGCGCTGGTTATTTTGGTTGGTTGCATTTTCCAGCATCATCATAATAATAATAATAATAATAATAATAATAATAAATTTTATTTGTAACCCGTCCCTCTGCAGAGCAATCGGGTGGCGTACAACAAGATAAAATACAACAATTAAAATCCAAATTCTTATTCCCTCCACCCACTACCCTCCCCCTTAAAACAGTATTAAACCTAATAAGATTAAAATCTATGTATAACAAATATCAAATATTAAAAGAACAAACAATAAGATGCCTCCCTCGGTAGAAAGACCAGGGATAAGTGGCTCCAATACACATATCCCTATCGAAAGTTATTCTGGGAAGGCCTGCCGGAAAAGCTCCCTCTTAACTGCTTTCTTAAAGGTGGTGAGGGATGTAATAAGACGTATCTGATCCGGCAGGCCATTCCACAGTTTAGGGGCGGCGACTGAGAATGCCCTTTGGGAAGTCTGCTTGAATTTCGTTTTAGGTTGTAGGAGCAGATTCTTCCCCGCTGAACGAAGGGCACGGGGGGGGGGGGCTCATACGGGAAGAGGCGGTCCCTAAGATAGGATGGACCCAGGCCATGTAGGGTTTTAAAGGTCAAAACCAACACCTTGTACTGTGCCCGGAAACTAATTGGCAGCCAGTGGAGGGATTTCAGCACTGGAGATATGTGCTCCCTCCTAGATGTACCGGTAATTAATCTGGCTGCCATGTTTTGCACCAACTGAAGTTTCCGGGTTAGGCACAAGGGTAGCCCCATGTAGAGTGCATTGCAGTAATCTAGTCGTGAGGTTACCAGCGCGTGCACCACAGTTTCCAGGTCTTTCCTGTCCAGGTATGGGCGCAGCTGGGGAATATGTGCCCATAGGGAATCATTGGGGAATATTTGCCCATAGGGAATCATTGGGGAATACTTGCCCATAGGGAATCTTTGGGGAATACTTGCCCATAGAGAACCATTGGGGAATGTGTGCCCATAGGGAATCATTGGGGAATTAGGGAATCATTGGGGAATACTTGCCCATAGGGAATCATTGGGGAATACTTGCCCATAGAGAACCATTGGGGAATACTTGCCCATAGGGAATCATTGGGGAATACTTGCCCATAGGGAATCATTGGGGAATACTTGCCCATAGGGAATCATTGGGGAATACGTGCCCATAGGGAACCATTGGGGAATACTTGCCCATAGGGAACCATTGGGGAATATTTGCCCATAGGGAACCATTGGGGAATGCTAGCCCATAGGGAACCATTGGGGAATGCTAGCCCATAGGGAATCATTGGGGAATGCTTGCCCATAGGGAACCATTGGGGAATATTTGCCCATAGGGAACCATTGGGGAATACTTGCCCATAGGGAACCATTGGGGAATACTTGCCCATAGGGAACCATTGGGGAATATTTGCCCATAGGGAACCATTGGGGAATATGTGCCCATAGGGAACCATTGGGGAATATTTGCCCATAGGGAACCATTGGGGAATATTTGCCCATAGGGAACCATTGGGGAATATTTGCCCATAGGGAACCATTGGGGAATACTTGCCCATAGGGAACCATTGGGGAATACTTGCCCATAGGGAACCATTGGGGAATATGTGCCCATAGGGAACCATTGGGGAATATTTGCCCATAGGGAACCATTGGGGAACATTTGCCCATAGGGAATCATTGGGGAACACTTGCCCATAGGGAACCATTGGGGAATATTTGCCCATAGGGAACCATTGGGGAATACTTGCCCATAGGGAATCATTGGGGAATACTTGCCCATAGGGAATCATTGGGGAACATTTGCCCATAGGGAATCACTGGGGAATACTTGCCCATAGGGAATCATTGGGGAATACTTGCCCATAGGGAAGCATTGGGGAATATGTGCCCATAGAGAACCATTGGGGAATACTTGCCCATAGGGAATCATTGGGGAATACTTGCCCATAGGGAATCATTGGGGAATACTTGCCCATAGGGAATCATTGGGGAATACGTGCCCATAGGGAACCATTGGGGAATGCTTGCCCATAGGGAACCATTGGGGAATACGTGCCCATAGGGAATCATTGGGGAATGCTTGCCCATAGGGAACCATTGGGGAATACGTGCCCATAGGGAATCATTGGGGAATACTTGCCCATAGGGAATCATTGGGGAATACTTGCCCATAGGGAAGCATTGGGGAATATGTGCCCATAGAGAACCATTGGGGAATACTTGCCCATAGGGAATCATTGGGGAATACTTGCCCATAGAGAACCATTGGGGAATATGTGCCCATAGAGAACCATTGGGGAATACTTGCCCATAGGGAATCATTGGGGAATACTTGCCCATAGGGAAGCATTGGGGAATATGTGCCCATAGAGAACCATTGGGGAATACTTGCCCATAGGGAATCATTGGGGAATACTTGCCCATAGAGAACCATTGGGGAATATGTGCCCATAGAGAACCATTGGGGAATACTTGCCCATAGGGAATCATTGGGGAATACTTGCCCATAGGGAAGCATTGGGGAATATGTGCCCATAGGGAATCATTGGGGAATACTTGCCCATAGGGAAGCATTGGGGAATATGTGCCCATAGAGAACCATTGGGGAATACTTGCCCATAGGGAATCATTGGGGAATACTTGCCCATAGGGAAGCATTGGGGAATATGTGCCCATAGAGAACCATTGGGGAATACTTGCCCATAGGGAATCATTGGGGAATACTTGCCCATAGGGAACCATTGGGGAATGCTTGCCCATAGGGAACCATTGGGGAATGCTTGCCCATAGGGAACCATTGGGGAATATGTGCCCATAGGGAATCATTGGGGAATATGTGCCCATAGGGAACCATTGGGGAATATTTGCCCATAGGGAACCATTGGAAAAGACTTGCTCATAGGGAACCATAGGGCAAGTATTCGCAGCGTTTCCCTATTAAAGACAAGGATGGCTGGAGACTCCCCTTCCCCTCCAACCCTCTCACGGGACTACATTTCCCGCCATGCAACTGGCCCGGCGCCGGAAGTGGCCTCTGTTCCCCATCATGCCCCGCGCGCCGCCTTCTTGACTGGACTCCGTTTCCCAGCGTGCTTTGCGGGGGCAGTTGGGCGGCCCGTCGAGGGAGGGTTGGCTTTTCCCGCGCCGCGGCCGAGGGAGGAAGCGGGGAGGATGGAAGGGCCGGTCCAGAGGCACCGGGCGCTGTACAAGGGACCCCCGCCGGGACCCCCCTGGAAGGAGGCCTTCCGGAAGGTAGGCACTAGGACCCCTCGTCCTCCTTTCCCTTCCTCTGGAACAGTGGCGGCGCCAACGTTCCATGACGTCCTCAACGTTCCAAAGGAGGAAGAAAAGTATGTCCTCAAAGTCCCTCAGCCCTCCTGGGGGATTCTGGGAGTTGTAGTCCGCCGGAAAGCTGTTGTGTGCCTAGGAAGGTTCCTTTGAACTCTCTTTCTTGTTAATGTGCCTTCCTGTTGACTTATTATGTGGTGACCCTATACTAGGGTTTTACACACACACACACACACACAGGACTGTCAGTGGGTGAGTCACACTCTCTCAGCCTCGGGGGAATCCTAGATGGCAGGCAGCAGCAGTGTCCCAACTGGATTATTTCATAGGATTCCCAGAATTCCCTAGCACTGAGCTGTGACAATGAAGGCAATGTCAACGTGGATTATTTCATAGAATCATAGTTGGAAGAGACCCCAAGGGCCATCCAGTCCATCCCCCTTCTGCCATGCAGGAACTCACCATCAAAGCACCCTTGACAGAAGGCCATGGCAAAGCCCCTCTGAATAAATCGTGACAGGGAGAGTGTTTTTAATACATCTGTGCATGTGTGTATATATATGTATTTTATTGGAATTTTACTTGTTGAAAGCCACCCCGAATGCGCTGCAGAGGGGCGGGATAGAAATAAATTTTATTTTATATATATATATATAGTATAGTATAGTATAGGCTGCATTCACGCTTCAGAAAGTGTTGGAGTCTCCTCTTTTGCAGGCCTTTAAACAGAGGCTGGATGGCCATCTGTCGGGGATGCTTTGATTGGGAGTTCCTGCATGGCAGAATGAGGTTGGACTGGATGGCCCTTGGGGTCCCTTCCAACTCTATGAGCCTATGAAATAATCCACTTTGACACTGCTTTCGCTGTCACGGCTCAGGGCTATGGAGTTCTGGGAATTGTAGCTTGTCGTGGCACCAGAGCTCTCTGACAGAGAAGGGCACAACTGTCTCACAACATGACAAATCCCAGCATCGCATAACACTGAGCTTTAGCAGCTAAAGCAGTGTCAAACTGGATTATTTCTGCAGTCTGGATGCAGCCGTAGTTGTCGGGGGACGACGACAACATCTAAAGATTCAAACTAGTAAGGCTACCTCTCTTCTTCGCAATTAGAGATGATGAGGACAAGTTTGGAGAAATGGTTTAGCTGAAACCTTTGAAAACTTCCCTTTGTGTGTTATAAGTCCCAGAATCCCTTGCTAAGCATGGTCAGGCTGCCCAGCTGATTCTGGGACTTTGGTTTAATGAAGGGAAACATAAATTGGAGGAATAAATAAGGTCCAAAACACACTGCAGAAACAGAGATTGAAGGCTATGGAGTGCTGGGATTTGTAGTTTTGTGAGAGATTTAGCCTTCTTTATCAGAGAGCTCTGGTGCCGCAACAAAACTGCAAATCCCAGGCTTCCATGGCACGGAGCCATGGCTATTAAAGCGGTATCAGACTGCATTATATTCTGCAGTGCGGATGCAGCCGTAGTCCAAATCCGTCACGTTTCTACGCTTTGCTTTAGCTGCGGTGCATTTTGTTTTAGATATCAGAGCGACGGTCCTCCTTTTTCTCTCTTCGTCTTCTGCCCCGTAGCGCTGCGTGGAGAGACTGAAAAGCAGCCGGGCCCGATTGCTGGAAAGATACCGTCGGGCGGGAGAAAATGCCAGTCGGCAAGCGGGCGAGGATAACCTTTTGGTGCAGGAGGTGATGGAGGTGGAATGGCAAGCCCTGAAGTCCGCCGACGTTCTGCTGCCGTCTCTCCGGAAACAAGACGCCTTCCCTCCGGTTAGTACAGGGGTAGGCAACCTTTTTTCCCCTTTAAGGGCCAAGGAGGGACTTCAGCTCCCAGAAGCCTCAGCCATGTTGGCCTATAATAGTCCCATGTTGGCCAATAGCTCCTGGGATTCTGGGAGCTGAAGTCCCTCCTTGGCCCTTAAAGGGGAAAGGTTGCCTACCCTTGGGTTAGTAGGATGCGATGCAACTATAAACGCACTCCATGCAAGTGTGTACCGCGCTTTACTACAACTGGAAAATAATTCTTGACCATGCCTTGCAGAACAGAAAACCCACTTCTTCTCCTTCTCTTTAGGCATTCGAAGACTCTGAACTGGCCGTCCTGGAGGAGATCCAGCGGGAGCTGATCTTGCAAGGTAGGTCCCTTTTGGGCAGGGGTAGGCAACCTTTCCCCTTTAAGGGCCGAGGGACTTCAGCTCCCAGAATCCCAGGAGCTATTGGCCAACATGGGACTATTATAGGCCAACATGGCTGAGGCTTCTGGGAGCTGAAGTCCCTCGGCCCTTAAAGGGGAAAGGTTGCCTACCCCTGCTTTTGGGCGTCTTTGGAGGGTTGCCTCTCTTGGTTCCCGTCCGTCGGTGAGCAGCTCTGGTGTTTTCTCCTTCCAGAACAGCTGGTCCTGGAGGAATACCAGCAAAGCCTGCAGTTTGACGAGGAATGCCTTAACGCGATGCTGGAGGGCTTGGAGACAGGAGGCCAGATCATCTGCCCCGTCTGTCGAAGGTAAGATGGAGGAGAGCTGGCTTTTGCCAGTCGCCTCCAGAGTTTGAATCCAACAGGTTATATCAGGGGTAGGCAACCTTTCCCCTCTAAGGGCCGAGGGACTTCGGTTCCCAGAATCCCAGGAGCTATTGGCCAACATGGGACTATTATAGGCCAACATGGCTGAGGCTTCTGGGAGCTGAAGTCCCTCGGCCCTTAAAGGGGAAAAAAGGTTGCCTACCCCTGGGTTATATAGTACACTTGTCCTGCCCCGTTCGCGGACATGGAGTCCATGGTCTTGGTCCTTCACGGAAGGCAAGTGGGGAGGGATAAAATGGCGCGCAGGCAGAAGCGCACAGCTATTGTGATCAATGACAACTTGAATATTTTTGTTTTTCCAGATTCACAGGGGTTGGGTGGGTCTGGAACGGATCCCCAGCGAATCGGGAGGGACACCTGTACAGTGGTTCCCTCCACATTCGCGGGGGTTAGGGGCGAAGGACCCTCGTGAACGTGGGAAAAACACAAATTAAAAACCACTGTTCTTTTGACCTGAGAGAACACCTCTCTAGGAATCTCCAGGTCCCCCGGTGCAACTCTGTGGCCAGCATCTGCCAGAAGTTGATCATAGAATCGTGCTGGAGGGCCTACAGATGCCTAGAGAAGTGTCTTCTCTAGGAACTTGTAGGTTCTCCAACACAACTCTGGTGCGCTGGAGGACCTAGTGATTCCCAGAGAGGACATATTAATCAAAACCACAAATAATCAAATCCACAAATGTGGAGGGCCAGCTGTACTGTAGTCATCCATAGAGGGCCAGTGTGGGGTAATGGTTTGAGTGTGGGACTAGGATCCTGGGAGACTAGAGTTTGAATCCCAGCTAGGCCATGGAAACCCACTGGGTGACTTTGGGCAAGTCACACTCTCTCAGCCTCAGGGGAAAGCCATGGCAAACCATTTTTGGAGGTTGTGAGGCAAGGGGGACACTAACCACTCTTGTTTTTGTGGCAGTTTGGATGCGGCTTTTGGCTGCTGAAAACGGGATACGGGGGCTTTGAAACCCTAGAAGTCCCACATAGTGCAAGAATCTATCCCTTCCCATTCTGTTTTATACCCTTTTCCCCCCTGCCGACACTCGGTTATTGTTTATTTGTTTTTAAAGTAACTAGTACCAATACAGGAAGTTTTAAAAGTAACTAGTAGTGGTACAGGACACGCGTTTTGTTTTGTTTGTTTGTTTGTCTGTTTATCACTGTAGCGATGAATCCTTTTTCAGACCCTACAATAAATAATGGGGATAATTATCGTATAATTATTACTAAGGATTTGTTTCACCCAAATACGCCTGTAATTCTGTTTTCCTAGCAACAGCCTTTGTGTGAAGAGCCGTTTGGTTGCGTGTCCGTGCGGACTGTGCATTGCCACGCAGGTAAGCAAATGTTTAGAGGTCGCACAATTTACGCTGCTTGCTTTCCCAGAATCCTTGCTTTGCGTGAAGCAGGACCTAAGATCCGTATCACAAATGGGTTGGTATACACAGTGGGAACTGGAGAAAGGCGCACTGAGATCCCGACGCACTGAGACCCAAGTCCTGCTCTCTTTTAGGAGATGACCGAAGAAAAGCTTCGTTCGCTGCTGGAAGACGCCGTGACGGAACACAGCCAGCATTGTCACTACAACCCTGAATTTGCCGTAACAAGCGAGATGGAAGGAGACGCCAACCTCCTCATGAGCTGCCAGGTGGGTACCTATCTGTTTTGTAGCAAATACCTCTGGGCCTTTTCTGATCTAAAGAAGCACGGCCTTCTTTGGAGGTCTTTAAACAGAGGCTGGATGGCCATCTGTTAGGTATGCTTTGATTTTGAGTTCCTGCATGGCAGGGGGTTGGACTGGATGACCCTCGTGGTCTCTTCCAACTCTGTGATTGTATGATCGTGGGGTTTTCATGGCACGTTTCTTCAGAGGCTTGCCATTGCCATCCTCTTGAAGTTGAGTGCTTTGTCCAGGGTCACGCAAAGGGTTTCCTAGCCCCAAGCTAGGATTCGAACCCTGGCTACCGGAGGGATAGTCCAATGCTCAAAACATTACGCCGCACTGAATTTTTGTCACCAACGTTTGAAAAATAAAGTGTGTCCCATCCTCATAGTGCCATATGAAGCAAGCAAGATTGTTTTCCAAAGTCTATATGCAGTTGATTCAAAAGGCAGGGTCACTTTTGTAAAGGCAAGAATGGCCCATTCGCTTCTTTATTCTCCTTTCTAGGCCTGCGATTCCTGGGCTATCATTCTGTAATCTCAGACGCATTCTTGATCCCGCTGCGGGGGAAAAAGGCAACGCCGCCATGAGAATCTCTTCTTCTTTTGAGAAGTGTCTTGTTAATGAACCTGTGTGATATACAAAGTGTATATAACTGTAAAAAGTGTCCTGAGTTGTTTATATTTTTAAGTTAAATGGGTCGATGCTGTGATGTTTTCCCCTTTTTTGTCAAATAAAATCCCCTTTTAAGTTAAGAGCTTGGGTTCTGGAGCAAACTAGATGTTTTCCGTTTCATCTGTAACACTTAAGGCAGGGGAGCTATAGCCTACACACACACACACACACAAACCCAGAATCCACCGTACCCACATATCCCCAGGGGTAAAAGGATGCTGGGAACTGGAGTCCAACAGCAACAAGAGGACTGCCCTTCTCTCGGCGCTGCAGAAATAAAGAAGTTTGACACCACCTTAACTCCCAGGGCTCAAGGCTATGGGATTCTAGGATTTGTAGTTTGGTGGGGGTATCATGGTTCTACAGGGAAAGCTCAATATCTCACAGAATTACAAATCCCATAGTCATGGTAGTTAAAAGTGTCAAACTGCTTTATTTCTGTTGTGTGGATACACCATTAGACATCTCCTCCCCTGCCCTTTTGTGGCCTGCCATTTTAGTTGTGTCCTGAGTTGGGAGGGACCCCAAGGGCCATCCAGTCCAACCCCATTCTGCCATGAAGGAATAGATAGGATCCTAGAGTTGGAAGAGACCCCAAGGGCCATCCAGTCCAACCCCATTCTGCCATGAAGGAATACATAGGATCCTAAGAGTTGGAAGGGACCCCAAGGGCCATCCAGTCCAACCCCATTCTGCCATGAAGGAATACATAGGATCCTAGAGTTGGAAGAGACCCCAAGGGCCATCCAGTCCAACCCCAATCTGCCATGAAGGAATACATAGGATCCTAGAGTTGGAAGAGACCCCAAGGGCCATCCAGTCCAACCCCAATCTGCCATGCAGGAACTCACAATCGGCATCCCCGACAGATGGCCATCCAGCCATCCCCTCCAGGTCCTATTCCTCTCCAGCGACTGTAGGCTTAGGCTGATGGGACCTACAGTCCGGCAATGTCTGGAGGGTCACAAGGGGACATACTCCTGGTTTCACCAATAGCAACAGCAAGACCACCTTTTCCTCCTCGACTAAGCCACTAAAATGAAACACACAAGGATCTTGGTGTAAGCTGTGTTCGAGTTTCAAAAAAGAAGCCCATCGGTTCGTTACATGTTCAAAAGCACAAGGTTCTTTATTTTTAAGTGTATTTCATGCAATTTCTATAGAAGAAGAGAGAAAAAACAACACCCAAAGTAGTTCCAAGAAATTTGCCCAGCCTTGCAACAGCAACAATTGCTTTATTATGGTCCGGAAACCCAATCATTGGCAAATAATTACATTTTTTAGGTACTAGTTCCCATAGTTAGCAGAGTATTGACAGGATGCAAATGGAGGCAAGGGAGGGAAAGAGTACGGCTCAAATCTTGGAAAGTTACCTCTGGTTTACAACTCTTTTATCGCCCCTCGGCCAAAAAAAGGAACTTTTCCCAAGCTATGCACATCTGCAAATACATACAGCTTAACAAATAAATGAAACAAATAAAACAACACACCTTATATTTTTCAAAGTCGGTCATATATTTTCTGACCAATGCTGTTTGGTGGTTAAGAGGGGCCGCCACAAAGGTCCAAACCACATTGCTGCAATAATCGAATTTGAGACCGCTTTAACAACGTCCCCGGCTCAACGCTAGGGCATTTTGGGAACTCTAGTTTTGTGAGACCTTTAGTGCTCTGGTGCCACAATAAAAACTGCAATTCCCAGGGTCCTGTAGCTCTTGAGCCATGCAGGTTAAAGCGGTCTCAAACTGGATTATTTCTGCAGGGTGTTTTGGACCTTTTTCATTATATGGAAAAAAAGATCTTAAGATCAGGAACAACAATGCGCAAGAGGACAAAGGGCAGCTCCAAAACTCAACAGCAACACTGACACAAAATGAAACTTTTCTCCTTCAATAGTGGCAAGCTCTATGGTGCAAGGATGACGCACAAGTATGCTCCTAAAGCTTTGGCTCTCCAGATGTTTTGGACTTCATCTCCCAGAATTCCTGACTGTTGGCCAAACCGGCTGGGGGCTTCTGGGAGTTGGAGTCCAAAAAAATCCCAGGGGACCAAAGTTTGGGAATCGCTGTGAAAACCGGACCTGAATTGCAGCGACCGCAGCAAAAATTCAGCCCCTGGATTAGAGGGAGATCGGGAAAGACACTAAATTTGTGGATCTACATTGCCTTCCACTAAATTTGGAAAAATGCCCGCTCCTGTCTGGAAGATAAATGGCAAAGCAGTTCAGTCTCAGCCTAGCTACACTAAGACCCCATTTCTAGTTCTCTCTGAGTCCATCCACACTGCAGAAATAATCCAGTTTGACACTCAATGTTAAGAAATTCTTGGAATTGCAGAAGTGTTGGGGCACCAGGGCGCTCTCTGATAGAGAAGGCTTCAATGTCTCCCAAAACTACAATTCTCAGAATCCCACCGCATTGAGCCGTGGCAGTTAAAGCGGCGTCAAACCGGATTATTTCTGTAGTGTGGATGCAGCACCTTTGTGGTCCAGTTGACATCACTAATGCTCTGGGCATTTCAAGGCCTGAGCAGACTGCCAGAAATAATGCAGCTTGAGACCACTTTAACTGCCTTGGCTCAACGCTAGGGAATCATGGGAACTGTAGTTTTTTTCCTGAGACACTGAGGGCCTTTACAGACTGCCAGAAATAATGCAGCTTGAGACCACTTTAACCTTCCAGGCTCAGTGCTAGGGAATCATGGGAACTAGTTTTTTTTCCCCTTGAGACACTGAGCCTTCTCTGTCAAGAGAGCTCTGATGCCACAATAAACTATAATTCCCATGATTTCCTAGCACTGAGCCAGGACAGTTAAAGTGGACTCAATTTGCACTATTTCTGGCAGTCTGTAAAGGCCCTGAGCCTTCTCTGTCAGGAAGCTCTGGCACCACAACAAACTACAGTTCCCACGATCCTCTAACACTGAGCCCAGGCAGTTAAAGTGGTCTCAAACTGGATTATTTCCGGCAGTCTGTTCAGGCCCTTAGATACTTCTGGGAACGGCGTTGGTGGCTAGAGGAGCAGTTGAATTCTATGCATCACACTTTGTCCAACTTGTCCATTTTCTGTTCCACTTCCCGCACGACGTCCTGCAGTTTGGCGGCCGTTTTCGTCAAGGCTTCGAAGCCTTCCTTGAGGTTGCCGCCTCCCTCTTCCCGGCTGACGCTGTCGAGGCCGTCGAACCACTGGAGGATCTTTTCGAGACGCGCCCGGACCACCTTTTGCTCCTCCAGCTCTTCCCGGAGAGCCCCTTCGGCGTGCGTTTCGGCCCTGAGGCGCTCCTCTCGCCGGCCGATCTCCTCCTGCAGCTCCCGAAACTCTTCGGCGGAGTGGCGGAATTTCTCTTGGACTTTGTGTTCGGGAAGCAGGACGTTTTTGGGGACGCTCAGCACCGTGCTCAGGAGGGTTTCTTCGATTTGGCCAAAGAGGTTTTCGAAGCGCTCCTTCATGAAGGCAAAAAACTGCTCGGTGCCCCTGCGGACGAGGGAAGGGGTGATGCTCCGATGGACGCCGGGCAGTTTGTTCAGTATGGCCTCCTCGGCTACCAGCATAATGTGCGAAAGGTGGTCCTGGAAGGCAATGTAGATCCGCAACATGAACGTTTGCGGAGTGAAGCCGAAGAACTGGGTCTCGTACGCCATGAGGTTCCCCGACATCTTGAGCAAGGAGCTGCGGAGAGACAGAGAAGGGCAAGAATTAGTCCTGGAAAAAAGGCAGGCATCTGACTAACATCTCCAATGGTTTCCCCCTGTTTTGGTTTGAAACATCTTCCCAGGTGAAGAAGATGATGATGAAGAAGAAGAAGCCCATGGAGCTTCCAAAGCTTGCAACAAGGATACTGTGCATTTTTGGTTGGCTAAAAAAGGTATCATGGATGGATTTTGGTTCAGCAACAACCCCTACTTGTTTCCATTATATTACTCTGTGGGTGTCTGTGGGTGTGTGTATACACACAACTTAATGTATAATGTTATATATTATACATTATACATTAATTTTGACAAGTGCAAATATTTTCTATATTATACATTACATTATATTATTCTGTGTGTGTGTATATATATATATATATATATATATATATGATAATGTATAATATAATACACATTAATCTTGACTGAAGTGCAAATATTTTCTATATTACTATACATTATATATATATATATATATACACACATACTATAATGTATATAATATTATACATTAAGTTTGACAAGTGCAAATATTTTCTGTACTATTATACATTACATTATAGTGTGTGTGTGTGTGTGTATATGTATATATATATATATATATATTAGTGTATAATATAGTATGCATTAAGTTTGACTGGAGTGCAAATATTTCTATATTATTATACATCACATTATATTACTCTGTGTGTGTATGTGTTTGTATATAAACATTAAGTTTGACTGAAGTGCCAATACTTCCTATAGGATTACATATTATTATACATTACATTACATTACATATTATAATCTCCTTTGGAGGTCTTTAAATAGGAAAATCCCTCTCCCTTTGGCCTGAAAAGCCTTCCTCATTCATGTATCCGGAGGGAGCCCCATACCTGACTGGGGCCTCTTGGCCTCCTTGCGCAGGATCTGAACTCGCAGCCGGGAGAGGAATCCTCCTTTCTTTTCCCCGCCACTTTCAAACCTCAAACCACCAGAGAGAGAGAAAGAAAGAGCGGCACGGGACTCTCTGGCCCTCCTTCTCCATGGTCGGCTCACTCTCATCCTTGGCTCCTTCCCATTGGGCTCTCGGGAGGCAGAGGGGAGGTGGATGCCTCGGATTGGCCGAGAGGAGCCAAAGTGGGCGGGGAAAGACGCCAAAGAGATGGGATTGGACGCCGGCGGAGGATTCCCGGGCGCTGATTGGCTGGGGCTGTGTGAGGCGGCGGTGAGGCCAGGGCCGGCGCCTCCGCGGCCGCCAAGATGGCGTACCAGACCTTCCGGCAGGAGTACCTGCAGGTGCCCCCGGTCACCCGGGCCTACACCACCGCCTGCGTCCTCACCACCGCCGCCGTGGTGAGTCCGGAGGGCCCCTCTCGGCCCTTCCCGAGGGAGAACCCTCGCCTCCTCCCCTTGAGCCCCTCACAACAGCCCCGCGAGGTAGGACAGGCCCCTGAGGAAAGAGGCTCCAAGAGGAGTCAGGCTCAGGCTAGCATCTCTCTCCCACTCGAGTTCTGAGCAGCCTCCCAGTTTCCTTGGCGAGAGACTGAAACCCAGGCTTTCCTGGAAACTCTCCCAAGAACCAAGAGACCACCATTTTGAATAGCATTCCTTGCTTTGTTATTCATTATTGGATGTATGTTAGGCTTGGGATACCTCTTTAAACCTAAGTATTAGGACCTTGAATTGTATGGTAACCTTGTTATTATGTGCTGTCACATGAACTCTGGTGTGTGGAATAGATTTTGGGGAGATTTATACAAAGATTTACCTTTCCCTTTCCCTGAAGGCCACTTGCCCAGAGCAGCCTCCCAGTTTCCTTGGTGAGAGATTGAAACCCAGGCTTTCCTGGAAACTCTCCCAAGAACCAAGAGACCACCGTTCCTTGCTTTGGTACCCCTTCAACACTGAGTTTATATCTTAGGCCTGGAATACCTCTTTAAACCCAAGCATTAGAACCTCATCATGGATGGAAACACTGTGAACACTGATTTATGGAATACCTTTTGGTGATTTTTATTCAGATTTACAATTACCTTTCCCTTGAAGGAAACTTGCCCCAATCACCCTCTTAGTTTCCAGACCTTGGCAGAGATGGAGACCCAGGCTTCCAAAGTCAGACACACAAAACCAATTGTACCACACTTGGCAATAATGCTAGAGGAACAGTGATTTCAGCTCTTTTTGCACCTACAGAGTTTTCAGCCTTTTTCACCAGTTGTGTAGTGACCCAGCTATGAAGCTGTTAATGGATGACCATTACCCCTTAAATAATACACCCAACATTTGATCCCATATACTGACCAGACTCAAGAAAGACAGACAGTGATTTAAGCTCTTTTTGGCACCTACAGAGTTTTCAACCTTTTTTTAATACCTGCAATGATCATACCTTTTCCTCTGCCTCCTTCCCAGCATCTGCCTCCAGCCATTTCGTCTTCTTCTGCCTCCAGCTTTCCTTCCAGCTGCTTCTTTCTCAGGGTCTCCTTCTGGCTGGGCTCTTCCCATCTTCAGCCTTCAGGGATTTCAGGTTTTCACCTGCTGCCTTCTTCTTCTTCTCAGCCTCTGCCTTCAGTCATTTCAGCTTTCCTTCCAGCTGCTTCCCAGGGTCTCCTCCTGCCTTCAGCTTTTCTTCCAACTTCTGCCTTCAGTGATTTCAGCTCATCTTCTGCTCCTTCCCAGGCTCTTCTTCTGGCTTCTGCCCATCTTCAGCTTTTCTTCTATCTTCTGCCTTCAGTGATTTCAGCAATTCTTCTTCCCAGGCTCCTCTCCTTCTTCATCTTCTCCTCTTGGCAGCTCAGCTCCAACTGACCTCTGGCAGGTTTGGGGGGCTCCCTTTTATGCAGTCCCAGTCCAGACCCTTTGGCCAATGAGCAACAACCCCCAAAAACCAGCCACCTCATTGGACTATGGGGTGGACAAACGGCCAATGAAAAGCTGGCCCCTTTGAATCCCCTTCAGCGAAATAAATGCTGACAGAATCTGACTCAAACAGTCCAATGTGGTGGATAATGATTCCCATCATCCTCAACCACAATGGCCGCTGACCATGGTGGATGGGGATGGTGGGGGTTGTAGTCCAACGCAGTGAGGGATGTGGAAGTTTCTTTGGCAACCATTTGATTTGTCAAGTGTAATGGCTTCACTGTCAAAAGCAGGCCTCATTTATATAATGGAAGTTCGCCTCAGTCTCAGAGAAACTTTAAGCCTCTCTGAGGCAATTTTTTATCATTGTAGCAAGGGCTACCTTTCACAACACACTTGTTTAGACATTTAATGTCATGTTTCAGGCAACTTTTACCTCAGGATTTTAAAGTTCTCCACAGCAATGCGACAAGAAATAAATAAATCCAATGTTCAATCCCACAAATAGAAGTATATAAGGAATAAAAGAGGGGAAGGGGCAGAAAGTAAGCCAAAGTGATGACAAAGCCAAGACAAGTGAAGAATAAGAAAGGAGGTAGAGGTCCAAAACACACTGCAGGAATAATCCACTCAAACAGTCCAATGTGGCAGATAATGATTCCCATCATCCCCAACCACAATGACCGCCGGCCATGGTAGATGGGGATGGTGGGAGTTGTAATCCAACACGTTGAGGGATGCTGGAATGTGGAGGTTTCTGTGGCAAGTGTTTCTTTTGTCGTGTGATGGCCTTACTGTCAAGAGCAGGCCTCATTTATACATAGGGCCTTAGCCTCAGTCTGACTTTAAACCTCTGAGGCAATTTTTTATCATTGTAGCAAGTCCTACCTTTCACAACACACTTGTTTAGACATTTAATTTCATGTTTCAGACAACTTTTACCTCAGGATTTTTAAGTTCTCCACAGCAATGTGACAGAAATAAATAAATCCAATGTTCAGTCCCACAAACGGAAGTATATAAGGAATAAAAAGAGGGAAATAAGCCAAAGTGGTGACAAAGCCAAGACAAGTGGATAATAATATTTATTTATTATATTTTAATAATCTCCTCTGCACAAATCTTGCCAAGAAAACTCCATGATAGGTTCAGTTTAGGATTGACATAAATCGGGGACAACCTGAAGGCATGCAACAACAGTACATGAATCTAGTGAACATTCCTTGATTAAAGTAATAGTGAACAATGGTGCATTTCTGAGCCACACTTACACAGAAAGAATTGTGACTTGTTTTCTTTTCTCATTTATTTCAGCAATTAGAATTAATCACACCGTTTCAGCTGTATTTCAACCCTGAATTGATATTTAAGCATTTTCAAGTAAGTGTCTTTCTCTTCAAGTGTTTTTGCATTTTCATTCTTCTCCTATTTTACCCATTAAAAGATTTTATACTTATGCTAATCGTCAAAAACAGTCAGTTTAGTTTTACAGTGAAATAATGCAATTAACGATTAAGAGGTGAAGTTTGGTCACAATTTTTGTAATGTTAGATACATTTTTTTTATCCACATGTTTTTCTGAACAGGCTTTTTTGGCTTTACACCAACCTTTTTTTTAAGAATAAGAAGTTAAAAGACTTTAAAAAAAGCTTAAAGAAGGCAGGAGTTAGTTTTTAAAAGGCATTCTTATAAGATTGTTGACAGAAGTACAATTTTATTTATTTAGTGTCTTGGTTGAAGTGCTGATCTTTAGATATTTGTGATTGGGTGGGCTATAAATAAATAAATTATTATTATTATTATTATTATTATTATTATTATTATTATACCGGGATATTGCTCATTGATAATGTAAATATACTCTGAGAAATTGATGTCTGTATAGCCCAGATCTAAATTCTGCATATAAAATGACCAAAGGTTTCTACTATTTGCCAGCCTTGTATCTTTTAATGTTTGATTTCGGCATCTGTCTTGCAGATATGGCGGCTCATCACGAACTACCTTTTCTTTGGACCGGTTGGATTTAACTTTTTATTTAATATGATCTTTTTGTATCTTTTGTTTCTGGTTGTAAAAGTGCATCTTCAGAATGCAAAATCCCAAGCTACAGTTCCAGGTCTTTTGTCTTCTGAAAAGGGAGATGGTGGCTACAGAGGAGAGGACCCTCTCAGTGATGGTGCCCAACTTTGGTATATTCTCTCACGCCAAGTGGGAACTCATTGTCAGGTACAGGTGAAATATGTCAAGTTCAAGTACATATTTCAGGTAGGGCCTGTGTGTATGGGAACGTTGTGAATAACCTTCAGAGCTCAAGTAAGTCCTTTCAAGATCAGTGGGGTTACTTTTGAGTTAATCCACACACTGCCATCTCTGTGGTAGAATGCCTTTCAAACTAGAAAGACCCCTTTCTTCCCAAAAACCATAACTGCTTGAGCTAGGTTGCTGGTGATTATAACATCATCTGATAATTTGTCTGTGATATTTTTAGTGGTTTATTTTGTCTTGGAAACTCTACAGCAGGGGTAGGCAACCTTTCCCCTTTAAGGGCCGAGGGACTTCAGCTCCCAGAACCCTCAGCCATGTTGGCCAATAGTCCCATGTTGGCCAATAGCTCCTGGGATTCTGGGAGCTGAAGCCCCTCGGCCCTTAAAGGGGAAAGGTTGCCTACCCCTGCTCTACAGTATTACAAGATTTTAGCATTGTACTTAAACAGTCAATTAAAAGAGAGAAGAATGTATAGTTTTATAGTCTGGGAAACATAAAAATGAGGAGTGTAATCCTGGAGCCAGGTATTTTCCTGACCTCATAACTGCAGATATCGCTACTGCCGGATGCTTGAGGAAGGATCATTCCGAGGTCGGACGGCAGATTTTGTATTTATGTTCCTTTTTGGTGGACTGCTAATGACTGTATCCTTTGCTGGTGCTCTAGTGATGCTGTGAGTTTGGAAGAGTGGGAGCAGTGCTTGGAGAAAACTTTTAATGGTGCTTTTTTCCAGGAATCGTCTAGATATATATTGCTGACAGTGGACACATTCCCTGTAAAATGGCTACTGTTCTTTCCCAGAAATCTGCAACTGCAAAGAACTTCTGGGTGTCTTTTAAAGGAGAGAAGTAACATTTCCAGAAATCTTGAAGTAATTTATTAGGAGAGGGGATTGCCCTACACTGTCTTCTGGGGGGGAGGAGAATCGGAAACGTGGGTCAAAATTTAAATTATGAAATGCTTGTCAGTATTGGAAGAGTCAGACTAAAATAGTTAATTTAGGGCCTATACAGACTGCCAGAAATAATCCAGCTTGAGACCACTTTAACTGTCCTGGTTCAGTGCTAAGGAATCATGGGAACTGTAGTTTATTGTGGCACCAGAGCTCTCTGACAGAGAAGGCTCAGTGTCTCAGATTCTGTTACCTGTGTATAAATCTTCATACTACACAGTTCCTAGGATTTTGACTGAGTCATTGCAAGTGAATGCCATATGAGTATCTCAGAGTAATGCTTAGCATTTTTTACTGCTGTGGAATCTCTTTTATCTGTAGATCTATCAAAGTTTAAGTGGCCTAAGCAGCAGTTGCAGCTATTTTAAAACCTGGGTTATTTCAGACTTTGCACTTAATGGAAGATTTAAGAAGTTTAACCTTGACTTGGCATGAAACAAGTGGGCAAACTATAACTTGGGAGTGTGCCATAAACCAGAAGCAGAAACCATGCGCTGAATGTGTGTTTTTACCCCATGATTTATTATGAGGTTTTGGCATGATGTCTGAACTGAATCCTTAACTTTTTGGTTCAGTTTTTGTGATGATGGAGAAAAGGAAAAAGGCTTATGGTGTTACAAATGTTCTTTGTTGATTAGTTTATCTGTATGGTTTTGTTTTATAAAGGAACCACAAGCGGACACCTTAATGCACTCTTGGGCTTCAGGAGAGACATTATTATATTCACTAGTTTCCTACTTGCTGCTGTTTCCTTAATGATTACAATGCCTTGACATGGATGTAGTGACTCTTTCTTTAACCAGTTCTCCACCAGCTTTTTGGCTTGTTTGTCAACTTGGTTTTCTTAGGGCAGGCATTTACCATAATGCTAGTTTATGTCTGGAGCCGGAGGAATCCTTTCGTCCGGATGAACTTCTTTGGACTTCTCATCTTCCAGGCCCCGTTTCTCCCATGGGTTCTCATGGGATTTTCACTCTTGCTGGGAAACTCCATTATCGTTGACCTCTTAGGTAAGATAATGCTAATGGTGGCGTTAGGAAGAAATCCTCTTTTGTTACATATTCTATCTGCTAGAGGGGAATGGTTTCCAGTTGTGCACAGACAGACTAAATCCAGCTTTTGTTAGTTTTATTACCAATCCAAGGTTGTGGACACAAGGCCATATTAAATCCCGAGCAATTGATTTTGCTTAACACCATCTGTTTGACAGCCAGCCAGCCTGAATTTCTTAAACGTCTCAAAGAACAAGGTGGTGCACAATATGAAAACAAATTCAGAAAGCAACAAAATACATCCAAAACAATGGATTGGGGTGTTGCTGACATTGAGAAAGGGGGCTGTCCTATCAGCAACCTTGTGGCTTTGTCAAATGTGTGTTACCTTGCATTATAGTTAAATTGAGAAGTCTGGAAAAGGAAGGAGGAAATCAGGGTCTTTGTAACAGATTATCCCTCCCTCTCACATACACTGTGATCTCTCAGTTTTCTAATACTGAATGGACATTCCCTTGGCTTCTGGTCTACATTTGTAGGCAGCTGAGAAATACTGGATGTGTTCTCCTTATAATTCAATCTATCAACCGGTTATTGACATACAGAATTGTTTTGCTAACCTACCTAGTGCCACTTAAATGTTTCCCTCCTAGTAACCGGTGACCTTAAAGGGAAAAAAGGGAGTGCTAATTTTTCTAAAATTTTCAGCAGTCAGTTCTGGGTTATTCTTTCACATAGCAGATTTGTCCAACATCCTCTCAAAACTGAATGGGAGGATGACATTGGGGAAGGGAGTGCAATTTAACATTTACTGCAATTTAACATTTGTTTTATAGGGTTATTATAGGGCTTTATCTGCAAATAGAGCACTCTAGAACCTAACCTTTCCCCCTCTTGATTCTAGGCATTGCTGTCGGACACATATATTTCTTCTTGGAAGATGTTTTCCCAAACCAGCCTGGAGGAGGAAGGCTTCTGAGAACGCCATCAATTCTGTGAGTGTCTTCCTGTATCACAGGTCTTGGTGGGGTTTTGAAGAAAGGTGGAAAAGAACAGTGCAAATCTGAATTCAGAGGTATTGTGTTCAGGGAAAGAATTCCAAACAAGGAGGAAGAGATGGAGCTTCACCTGGAGTGTCTTTATTGATTTTTGGCCTTTGTATTTGCCTTTGTTTTTATAACCAGGATGGCCTTTATTTTTAACCTGAACTTCTAATGAAGGTTGGTTGACCATGCCCCAGAGCTTGTAGGATTGCTAAATGGAACCTCACACATCATAGGCAGTATACCCTAATAGTAAAGCTGCTTTGAATGCAGAAAGTTTTAGGTTCAGCCCCCAGCTAGCAGATGCTACACAGATTTTCCTGAGTCTGAGGGTTGGCAAAGGTTATGCCTCATAAGGCAGGCTAAAATAGCTTTTGCCTTCTTTGTTGCAGCATCACAGTGTTGGCTCACGTTCAACGTATGACCAACCTTATGTAGAAGCTCCACTTCAGCCCCCAGCTTCTCCAGGTGGGGCTAGGAATAACATCTCTCTGAGATTCTGGAGAGCTGCTGTCTGAGTCAGTGGAGAAGGTTACTGAATGAGATAGGCTAGTGGTTGGACTCTGGGTGCTGGTGATTTCCAGATGTGTTGAACTGCAACTCTCCACACCCCATAGGACATGTAGTTTAAGACATCTGGAGGGCACCAGGTTGGGGAAGGCTGGCCCACACAATCATAATGGTAAGGAAGGAGAGGGTAAGCAGTACTGTTCATGTCTGCACTGCATTTTTAAGCCTACTATTTAATTGATAAATTTTCCCAACAACAGTTTGTAAAACTTCATAGCAAAGGTTCCATTTAATCAGTTTTGTTCCATAACAATCATATTTTCGTGAGGGATACTTTGTGAATAACGCTATCTGTTCATAAGCTGTTCCTCTAAACCCAATAGCCATAATTCAGACAAGCAGAATAATGGATCAAAATGGGCTTGGAAAGCGAGGGGCCCCTCCAAGCACAAATGTGCTCCCAATAATTGGTGGTATCTTCTCCCTGATCCATAAAAGACACAGTTGTCAGCCCCAGAAGCAAAAGAGAGCAAATAGACATTGAAGCAAGTCAAGGATGTATGGGTTTTTTTTTTTCCATTCCAGGGGTCAATATCAATTTTGGAGAACTTCTCAGGGCAGGAGTGCATTCACATGATAGGTGGGGCTGAAGGGAAATAATAGAAGCCAGAATAGCACCGCAGTTTACCTTACAGCGCTTTCTGTCAGTAACTTAGCCACCCTAAAGCCAACCTTTTAGAACGAAAGGAGGGAACCCATACAGAAGCTGGGGAGTGTGACGATTAAAGGGTCAGAATGGGATCCCGGGAGGGCTCAAATTGACATCGCCTCCCAAATAGGAAAAGGAATGGTCAGCCAGGTTTGACTTCCATGGTGAGCCTTCTTTTTAAAACTTGCTTAACAGGAAGGCAATATTTGACACCCCGGAAGAAGATCCCAATTACAACCCGCTGCCAGAAGAACGACCCGGAGGCTTTGCCTGGGGCGAAGGGCAGCGCCTGGGAGGCTGAAGGGAGACTGGCTGGCCCAGACCTGAGAGACACCTTTGGAGGGAGGCGAGACATCCTGGAGAAGATCGATCCCCTTGCCCTTCTCTGGTGGAGAAAGGGAGTTCTGACACTTTTGCTCATCTGAACATACGAAGCACTTTGCAGGACAAAAAGACAAAAAATTGTGTTCTCATCAAAAGACGTATTCCAGGAAACCAACAGTTACGTCAAGCCCTCACAGAGAGGGCTTTGCTGTACGAAAGGCTCAGAAGCGAGGGTTCTGTGTGAGCCAAGAACTGAAAACGCACCTTTCCCAAGTCATCTGATGAGATCATCAGTGCTTGTATATACAGAAAATACATATAAATATATATTTTGAATGCATTTCTCCCCCAAGTTTATTTGATACACAAGAACTGGAGACCTTTAAAAAGACAAGTAAACCTTTTTGATTGAATTCTTCATTGTGAGCCAATTCACATTTCCAGAGGAGAAGTCACTTTAATTTCTGACGTTGGCAAAAAATGCTTCTGAAACAAAGCCGCGTGGAAGAGCCAGTTTTATCCTTCAGAGACTCGGGTGGATTCTGCTAGTGGAATTTCGCTGCCGTGCTTAAATGTTTACAAAAGCGGCTGTACTGCCACACTTGTGAAAAGGGGAAGGGAATTATTTGCCTGGTTGTTACTACTGTGCCTCTGCTTCAAGATCGAGAATTGGAAACCACAATTGTCTGCATAGTCTCACTGTGGTTTTGTCTTAAAAGAGCAACCTCCTGTGTTGGGTGCTTTGGCGACATATCAATCCTGCACCACAAGTGGATGCTGTGAAGAATATTGATACATTGTTCTGCTTGGAAGAGTTCCTTTTTGGAACCAACATTTCCAGATTCCCCTGGCTGGTAGATTCTGGGAGCTCTAGTATGCTCAGTGTAGTGCATCTAACTGAAGTCAATGCCCAAGTAATGTTGCATACATAATGCAGCGGTAATCTTGTCCGCTCAGAAGCAAGTTGTGGGCCTTATGCCCAGGATGTGGGTAGAGAATTGCATCCAGACAGTGCAATCCTAACTTAAAGATGAGGTGGTAGTAGAGGGTAGTGGTCAGGTTTAGGCAGAAGTAGAAATGCCCTTCTGATGGCTGGTTTCGGATTTGCTGATAGAGCAGTCTGTGATAGACCAGCCCTGACAGGGGAGCTAAGAACGGAGAGGAAAAGGTACGGGATCCTTATCGTCTCACAGCCATAATGCTGACACTAAGGTAGGCCAGGGCTAAGTAACTTCCAACGCTAGGAGATAGTAGTTCAGCTGGCCTTAATGCCGGCTCACTTTGGCCATTTTGGTTATCATGGCTTCCTATTGCAGTCCTCAGCTGTTCCAGTTTTGCATATCACTTCAATTCCATGGCATTTGTCTGGCATTTCTCATCTGCTGAGCTTTTTAATTCTTTGGAAGTTGCTTTCTCACGAAAGACAAAATGGCTTCCCGTGACTCTTGTCTGAAAAGGAAGTATCAGATCTGTGCACAATTCTCCTGACTGGATTATGCTTGAAAGGAGGAGAAATCCCGGTTCCTAAGATAAAAGCTGTTCATGCTGGAGAAAAATAAATGGTTTCTAGGAAACTCTTGGGTTTTGTCTACATCAGGGATGGCCAGTGGGCTCAGTAAGGGCTGGGCTGGGGCACTTGCTTCCTCCCTCTAAGAAAAATAAGATTGTTTTGAAGAAGTGGGCATGTGAAAGAAAGATCCCGTACTTGGACATAGAAGACATAGTTCTAATGCAGGAGTAGCAGCAACACTGAGCATTTCCAGAGTTCATATCCCTTCTTGGGCAAGGAAGGTAATGGCAACCCGTCTCTGAACAAATCATGCCTTAAGGCAAAGCTATCATGGGGTTGGACTTGGATGGCCCTTGTGGTCTTTTCCAACTCCTCCGAGGCTGAGAGAGTGTGATTGCCCAAGGCCACCCAATGAGTTTGTTTCCATGGCCAAGCGGGGATTTAACCCTGGTCTCCAGGGACATAGCCACAACGCTCAAACCACTACACCCTGGACATAATTCGGAAATATCTTGAAAGCACACCACTTGTAGTGACCCTATGAATGTGAGACCTCCAAAAGCGCCTGTCATCAGATATCCTGCTCAGGTCTTGCAAGACGAGGGGAGCTGTAGTTTTTTCAGGCTTGAATCTATCCACCTGTAATGTCACCTTCCTCTTTTACTACTGCCATCCACTTTATCAAATGTTTTTTTTTCCAAATGAGTTACGTTAATATGTCCAAAAAACTACAGCTCCCTTCATCTTGCAAGACCTGAGCAGGATATCTGATGACAGGAGCTTTTGGAGGTCTCACATTCATGACAGCCTCGGGTTAGCTATTTTTGTGTCTGAGGTCCAGGTTTGATTTTACACATTTTAACTACCACGGCTCCATCCTACAGAATCCTGGGCTGTGTAGTATTGTGAGCACACTTTGGAAGAGAAGGCATAAAGACCCTGAAAAACTACAAATCCCAGGATTCTATACCATGGAGCTACAGCACTTACAGCAGTGTCAAACTGTATTATATCTACAATGTAGATGCACCCGGCAGGGGGAAAGTGAGGCTATTGGGAACAGCTGTTAAATTTATGCACAATACAGTGGGGCTTTGATATCTGCTGGGGTTTGGTTCCAGGACCATATTAAAATCTGGATTCTCAAGTCCCATTGAATACAATGGCATCATGACATGGTGTCCCTTATGTAAAATGGCAAAATCAAGGTTTGCTTTTTGGAATATATAAAAATACTTTCCATTGATTCCCTATGGGCAAGTTTCCCCAATGGTTCTCTATGGGAAAATATTCCCCAATAATCATTGGAATACATTTGCTCAGAGGGAATCATTGGAAAATTCCTTGTCATGCGCCTCTCCGCCGGCAGGTGGCGCGGCTCTTCTGAGGTAACCGCGACCGCAGAGCGCATGCTCAGTTTGAGGAGTGAGGGGAGAAAAATACATTTCCCAGAAGGCACGCCCCATCGTAACAAATGCGGCTCCGGCGCGAGGCATGCTGGGAGGCGTAGTCCCAGGAAGCCACGTTCCCCGAGGATGCCTCATCGGGGCTGCGGCGAGCTTCCCCCGTCCAAGAGGGCCAAGGTGGCGGTGCCGTTGGGCTCCTCAGGCGCCGCGCGGAGGGCCATGCCTCTAGCCACGCCGGGAGGGAAGCGTCAGACGGCGACGCCGGCCTCCTCGTCCTCCTCCTCTTCGCTCTCTTCGTCCTCCTCGTTCTCTTCCTCCTCCTCCTCCGCCTCAGGGATAGAAAGCCAGCGCCGGAGCCTCCCCATCTTCCAGGCCCGAGGGACGCTGCTAGGGCAGCTGAGGAGCCTCGACTGCGCCGTCCTCATCGGTGAGAAGGAGAACGGAGCCCTTCCCCCACAGCCGCCATTGGGGGAGGGGTTGGTAGAGGCCACGCCCCCTCAGACCGGGATTGGAGGAGCCCCTCATTTTAGTCGGCGGGGGAGGCCGCGCCCCCTTAGGGCGGGGATTGGAGGAGCTCCGCCCTTTCCTGCAGGTGACGGGGAGGAGCTCCTCCAACCCCCGCCCTAAGGGGCGTGGCCTCCTCAAACCCCTCCCCTGGTGACATTTCATCCTCTTTCTCCTCCACTGATTGGTCTTTCTTGGCTGAGGGGCGGGGCCTCTGCCTCCTGTGTCTTGGCTGATTTTTTATATATGTGTGTGTGTGTGTGTGTGTGTATATATATATATATATATATATATATATATATATATATATGTATATATATATATATATATATATATATATGTATATATATATATATATATATATATATGCACACACACGTGTGTGTGTGTGTAGTTATGTAGCTATATATGTACATATATATATATATACACACACACACACACATATATATGTATGTGTGTGTAGTTATATAGCTTGCTCTCTCTCTCAATATATATATATATATACACACACATATATGTGTGTGTGTAGTTATATAGCTATATATATATATATATATATATACACACACACACACACACACACATATATGTATGTATATATGTATGTGTGTATAGTTATATAGCTATATATGTATGTATGTATGTATATAATAGCATCAACCAAGACACAGGGGTGTGTGTATAGATAGATAGATAGATAGATAGATATTCCTCCTCCTGCTGTGTCCAAGCCTATTTTTCTTATAATATAGTTCTGTGTACAAGTTGAACAGGTAGAGTGAAAGGATACAGTAGTAGTATTACTACTCCTGTGAAATATACATAGGCGGAAGAATTCAAAGCTATAGCTGTGTTAGTCTGTAGAATCACTATGTAGAGAGGTCTTGTAGCACCTTGGAGACTCACTGAAAGGAAGAAGTTGGCGGCTTGAGCTTTTGGAGACTAAAGTCTACTTCCTCAGGTGCATTTGGAAGGAGACTGAAGTCTAGGAAAGCTCATGCTGCTAATTTCTTTCATTGAGTCTGAAAGGTGCTGCAAGATCTCTCTCCATACAGGATGAAGAGGCAGCTTTGGTGCTGAAAGAACAGCTCCTTGCCAGGAATGTTTAAAACAAAACAAAACTGGAGGACTTTTTGGCCTACCTACAATTCCCATCAGCCCCAGACTGCATGGTCAGTGGTCAGAGATAGTGTGACATCTGGAGAGCTGTTCTCCACCGCAGTTGTAAAATATTGTTGCAATACTACACATCTCTGTGTGTGTGTGTGTGTGTTGTGTGCTTTCAAGATGTTTCCAACTTATGGCAACCCTAAGGCAACCCTATCCTGGGGTTTTCTTGGCAAGATGTGTTCGGAGGAGGTTTGCCCTTGCCTTCCCCTGAGGCTGAGAGAGTGTGACTTGCCCACGATCACCCAGTGGGTTTCATGGCCAAGCTGGGAATCAAAACCTGGTCTCCAGAGTTGTGGTCTAACACTACATCACACTGGCTCTCTACTACGGATCTTCCCAAGAGTAAGTCTCACACAACAAAGAGGATACTTCTAAGTAGACTCGGATAGAATTGCACTGTGAAAACACTCCAATGATTTACTGCCTAAACATGGGAAATCCTTCACTTTTGTTTTCTATTCTCACTTTTCCATTTGGCGGAGGAGTGGAAACATCTAACCCAGAAACGTCCTTGTTGTATTGTGGCATCTTATATGGATGCTACAGGCATTTCTAAAATCGGGTAGGCAACCTTTCCCCTTTAAGGGCCGAGGGACTTCAGCTCCCAGAAGCCTCAGCCATGTTGACCAATAGTCCCATGTTGGCCAATAGCTCCTGGGATTCTGGGAGCTGAAGTCCCTCGGCCCTTAAAGGGGAAAGGTTGCCTACCCCTGTCTAAAATGCTTGTTGCTGTTGTTGTTGTTGTTGTTCTGCAGGAGAAACAGGCTCTGGGAAGACAACCCAAATCCCGCAGTACCTCTATGAAGGAGGAATCGGGCGCCAAGGGATAGTTGCGGTGACGCAGCCTCGCCGAGTCGCTGCCATATCGCTGGCCACTCGAGTCTCGGACGAGAAGAAAACGGAGCTGGGAAAATTGGTATGTTGATGTTTGACTGAACTAAGCCAGTTCAATGCAGACATAATTGTGGCACCTTGCTATCCATGACTTGTAAATCAGGAGCCAGACTCAGTTATGTATGATCCCTCTTCTTCTGGAATCAGCTCTTACCCAGATGTTGGAACAGTATAATTCAGGGGTAGGCAACCTTTCCCCTTTAAGGGCCGAGGGACTTCAGCTCCTAGAATCCCAGGAGCTATTGGCCAACATGGGACTATTGGCCAACATGGCTGAGGCTTCTGGGAGCTGAAGTCCCTCGGCCCTTAAAGGGGAAAGGTTGCCTACCCCTGGTCTAAGCTTTGTTCTCAGCCTCACTTCCCTTGTTGGCATCAATTCAGTATCACGTATGTGTTTATGTTAACCACAGTCAGTGATAACCTGACACACTAGTAACCAGACTGGGAGTCAGTCTCATAGAATCCTAGAGCTGGAAGAGATCCCAAGGGCCATCCAGTCCAACCCTCTGCCATGCAGGAACTCTCAATCAAAGCACTCCCAAAAGATGGCCATCCAACCTCTGTTTAAAGACTTCTATAGAAGGAGACTCCACCACTCTGTGAGGGGGTATGTTGTACTGTTGAACAGCTCTTACTATTAGGAAGTGCCTCCTAATGTTGAGCTGGAATCTCTTTTCCTGTATTTTGCATCCATTGCTCTGGGTCCTATTTTCTGGAGCATCAGAAAACAAGCTTGCTCCAGCCTCAATATGACATCCCTTCAAATACTTAAACAGGGCTATCATATCACATCTTAACCTTCTCTTCTCCAGGCTAAATATCCCAGCTCCGTAAATATCTCTTCATAAGGCATGGTATCCAGACCTGTCACCATTTTGGTCTCAGGAACATATTTTACTTTCAGTGCTGTCTGGAGTTAATTCATGCCTCCCCTCTCTCCTTGGCTTTATCCATGATTTAGCATTAGATGTACACAAATGTGAACAGTAGTCAACATAAAACAGGAAGCTACATAACCAAATCGATTGCTTCATAAATGCACCCCACTCTGTAGACTGAATTATTTCATCCTTTCTGTGATCTACATGGAATAGTGTAGGGGTGGGAGATGACATGAACCATGGGACACATCTGGGTCTGAAAATTATTTTCATGGATCCCCAGCCCCGACTGCCAAAACCTGTATTTGCCTGGATTGAAAACAAAAAAGGAGAACAATAACACCTGGAAACATGCAGAACCCACACCTTGGGCTAACTTCCTTCCCTCCTCTTCTTCCTCTTTTCAATGTTTTCCTTCCGTTCAGGTTGGCTACACTGTGCGTTTTGAGGATTTCACCTCTGAGGAGACGAAAATCAAGTTCCTGACAGATGGGATGCTGCTCCGAGAAGCCATTGGAGACCCCCTGATGCACAAATACAGCGTTGTCGTTTTGGACGAAGCGCACGAGAGGACGATCCACACGGACGTTCTCTTTGGAGTGGTGAAAGCGGCACAAAAGAAGCGGAAGGAGCTGGGGAAATTGCCACTAAAAGTGAGCCTTGAAAGGTGGCTGGGGTGGGTGCAGAGGTGGCTGGCTGATGGGACTTTGAATCTGAGGGGACCATGTTGAGGTGATGAGTGAAAAACAGATCTGTGGTTCCACTTTAGCTGCCATGGCTCCATCCTATGGAATGCTGGGATCGGCAGTTTAAAGAGGGGCACTTAGATTTCTCAGCCAGAGGGTTTTAGTGCATCACTAAACTACAGACCCTAGGATTCCACATGGCAGTTAAAGTAAAATGGTGCTGTTGTTGTTTCCCACTTTTTTCTCAGACTGAGACTCAAAGTGACTTACCAGAATTAAAACCCAGATGACACTATTTTTTTTTTTTACATCAGATAAAACTTAATAACATAACAGTCATTTGTCAAGAGAGCCAGCATGGCATAGTGATTTGAGTGTTGGACTGCAACTCTGGAGACCAGGGTTCGATTCCCCGCTCAGCTATGGAAATCCACTAAGAAGGCTCTAAGAATTGCCCACCCCTGCTTTAGTGAGATATTGCTAGAGCATGATACAAAAGTTGGGAACTCTTTGTGGCTTAGTTATTTCACAGGAAGGGTAGAAAGGCTTGTATGGCTTACTATCAACCATGGGAGCTCATTCTGCCTTATTCTTGTTATCGTCAAGAATGCTTCTCATTGAGCCCAGACCTTGGTAAGAACCATCCTTTTTTTGTACTGTTTTTACAGGTGATTGTCATGTCAGCTACCATGGATGTGGACCTCTTTTCCCAGTACTTCAACGGAGCTCCTGTCCTCTACCTAGAGGGACGGCAACATCCCATCCAGATCTTCTACACTAAGCAATCTCAGAGCGATTACCTCCAGGCAGCGCTAGTGACTGTCTTCCAAATTCATCAGGTACTATAGATTTCAGTATTTCTACATGCCTGCTTCCACATCACAAAAATACGAAGGAAAGTTAAGTCTCCCCAGAACATGAAGGAAATAAACCAGGAACAACTTTGAGAAAAAATAAAATAAAACATGTTTTATTAACAGAATCCATATACATATTGTGTCCTCAGTCATGGATGGGAGTATTAACACGGTTAGTATTTTCATAGTACACAGGAGGCTGAATGTTGGCAAATATATTCCATGAGCTACTCTCTCTACTTGAAGAGTCTTTGAGATAATGGGTAGTATGCACTTTCACCTTTAATTTAAAATATTCTTAACCAACCATTCCAAATTACATTTTGCTGCAAGATAAAACAGTACAAGAGTTCCTGAGATCAAATGAAATACAGTAGTTTTTTCCTCTCCAAATGGTATCCCACATCTGATGCAGTTTTCAATATTTCTTCTTATATTAATACATTGGTTATTAGCATTGTGAACACTGAGAAACTGCCTGATCCCTAGTTAGACTGCCTGTCTAGAACTATTTCCTCCTCCCAGTAGAGACTTTCTGGGACCCTTGAGGTCTTTCCAAACGCCAGCTATCTGATCTTCTTCATTGGCAACATTAGGATTTGAACCTGGGAACTTCTTGTGCCTCTGAGCAACAGCCACTCATCACTGGAATGCATGTATGATTTCTTTAAAGGAAGCTCCCCCTTCTCAGGACATTCTGGTGTTTCTGACGGGTCAGGAAGAGATTGAAGCCATGACCAAAACATGTCGGGACATCTCAAAGCATCTTCCTGATGGGTGCCCTCAGATGGCAGTAATGCCACTCTATGCTTCTCTGCCTTACTCACAACAGCTCCGGGTCTTCCAGGTTGCACCCAAGGTATGTGACCTTCTATATATGGCAGGAGTTTTCTTCCTACAATTCTCCCTCTCTCCCCTCACTTTCTCCCCTTTCTGTTGAGTTGCTAAGTATGGTTTGCCATTTGGCAAAGGGATGCCATGTAAAACAGTACTACTCAAAATGGTGGTCCCTGGGCCAGTGCTGGTCCCTAACTGTTGCCGACAACCTCTTTGAATATGTTTTGTTTAACAATAAGGACAAGAATAAATGCAAAAGAATAAATAATGACAACAATATTTCTGTATCTCTCCCCAACCCAGGGTTATCGTAAAGTGATTCTCTCCACCAATATTGCTGAGACTTCCATCACCATACCAGGCATAAAATACGTTGTGGATACAGGGATGGTTAAAGCCAAGAGGTATACGCCAGGTACGTAAGTCCCATGTATTGTGTCTTAATGCACTGGCTGACTCTGGCCATGGCTCCTGGCCCTCATGACTAACAATAGAGTGAGAGGTGGGTAAATCTGCTCCAAACATTCTCTTGTGTTAGCTCATTGAAGCTGAGGGCATGGTATCAAATCTGGGAAGCAGTTTTAGGATTTCCTACCTTAGGCATCCTGACACTTTGCCTAGGGTTGCATCTCTCAGTAGGGTTTGACCCCTCTACACCACCCAGCCTTAAAGTAAGATGAAGATGATGATGATAATGATGATGATGATATCCTGCTTTTCATGGGGCTCCCAACTGGCTAACAAAAAAATCATACTGATAAAAATGTATCTGTGAAAATATACAAAAAGATAATGTTAGGATATATCCAGACTACAGCATTAAAAGCATTTAAAACTTTGTGTTGTTGTCATGTGCCTTCAAGTCAATTCTGACTTAAGGTGATCCTATCCAAGGGTTTTCCTGGCAAGATTTATTCCAAGGAGGTTTACCATTGCCTTCCTCTGAGGCTGAGAGAGTATGACTTGCTCACCTTCACCGAGTGGGTTTCTGTGGCTAAGCAAGGAATTGAACCCTGATCTCCCAGAGTCCTAGTCCAGCACTCAGATCACACCATACTGTCTCCCATGTTTTCTGCCTATAGGTTAGAGACTGATGCTTTCTGCATTTTCTTTCCCTACTGGAAAATGTTTGACAGTGGCCATTTTCTGTCTTTCCTAGAAAGTGGCCTCGAAGTCCTGGCAGTCCAGCGGATCTCCAAGGCCCAGGCTTGGCAACGGGCCGGCCGGGCTGGGAGAGAGGACAGTGGGCTTTGCTACCGCCTCTACACAGAGGATGAATTTGAGAAGTTTGATAAAATGACAGTGCCAGAGATCCAAAGGTGAGTCTGCAGTTCCCTTTGAGAAGCTGTCTAGAGTCCTTACTGTATGAGAAAAAAGTTCGACGACAGAGGTGAACGACTGCTCCAAGGCCAGTTTTCTGCCCTGCGATTTTTTCAGCCAGAAAAAAAGGTAGTTCAGTGAATCTTGAGAAACTGAGGGGTGCAAAAAAGCAAGCTTGCAGGTGGATGTTGAATGCCTGTGCCTGTTTTATAACTTGGTTCTGTCCTATGAAACTCAGAGGATGGAGGCACGGAGAAGGTGAGCCACCATCTACTGGATTATTGCCTAGTTTCTCGAATTGTTTGCAAAAAAAAAAATAAAAAAATCCTGACTTGGCTCTTAGTTCAGTCTGCATTCTGTTGGTACTCTCCAGCACACACCTATTTCTCCTCCTGTTCATTTTGAGGAAATGCATAAGTTATTTCCAAACACTTCACGTACAGGCCAGGGGCTCTTTCAGACCAAGGAGCCAAAGTCAGCTTCAGAAGAGTTCAGCAGCACAAAGGGACTGCTTTTGAGTTGAAAGACCAAAGGCTGGGACCAAAAATACCATCATATTTTAGTTGAAAGTACCTATGCCAATAACCAAGTCTTAGGAGAGGAATTTCAACCTTCTAAAATGTATGTGCAGGAGGAGTAGGGTACAAATGGTGGGTATTGTGAGGAAAGGATGTGGCCATCTGGGGAGGTCCACAGGACCAGATTGAAAGCCCACAAGGGACAGATTTTGTCCTCAGTCCGAAGGCTCCTCACCTGTGTCATAGATAGTGCAATCTTCATTTTGTACAGTTCATAGCAATTGCATGCACTTGGTTCAGCACAATGCAGACCACTGTCTTTGGGTCTCTCCACTTCTGCAGGTGTAACTTGGCCAGTGTGATGCTCCACCTGTTGGCGCTGAGAATACCCAATGTCCTCACTTTTGACTTTATGTCAAAACCATCTCCAGGTAAGTAGTTATGGCCAGCAGAGAAGTAGGTTGTGAAATGACACAAGGTCTGAATGCTTGGAGCAGGATGAGCTGTCCTTCAGACCACTCCTTTGAATCCCATTTTATGTAATAATTCACCTTTTCAGACCATGGAATATCCATGAGGCAGTTTTTAATGCAATGAACTATACTGTTTTAATTGCATTTTATTCAATAGCAATAGCATGTACGTTAATCTTATACTGTAAACTGCATTGTTATATTAAACCAGTCACATAGATAGAGTGAAATTCCATTTTTCTTTGGCCCATTTAACACACATATTGCTTTCTAATTCTTTCCCCCATCCATAGATAGATAGATAGGTAGATAGATAATACTGTGAGGATAAAATGATATCTGACTAGAGATCCTTTAACATTTGTGTATTCTGCTTGGGAGAAGGGGAGGAGAGAAATGTAATAAAGTGAATTAGAACATAAGATTTGTCGACACAACAGCTTGAATAAAATGTGAGAATATGGAAACGTGTTTGAATTGGGGCTGCATCGTTTTAGTTGGCCTACCAATCCATCAAAAAAGTGACAACCAAAGGGGAATTAAGTGGATTGTTTTGAAAAGAGTTTAAAAAGGAATGGCCTGAGGGCCATGAACAGCTGCATTCTCAGTATTTTTGCTCATGTCACTCCCCTGAACTTTAGTGGCACAGTGATTTTTTAAAAAATGCAAAAAAACTGATGGTTTAACCTTACAACAAGGTTGTTCTAAAGGACGACTGTGCTTCTGGAAACTCACAGTTTGAAAATATTCACAAAAATATACATTCCAAAAAGCAAACCTTGATCTTGGAACCAAATCCAGTGGATACAAAGGGTCCACTGTAACGTTCAAACATCTACCTTTCTGAGCAAGGAGTGGGGAAAGTGTGGCCCCTGGACCCCTGGGAAAGGTCAGCAGGGTGTGCTTGACATTGCTGCCTCCTTTTCTTTTTGCAGAGGCGCTCCAGGCCGCTGTCGAGCAGTTGGCCCTCCTGGGCGCGGTGGAAAGAAAAGACGATCAACTGATCCTCACCCCGCTGGGAAGGAAGATGGCCGCCTTTCCCCTGGAGCCCAAATTCTCCAAAGTAAAATACTGTATTTTGGGTTTGTTTCCCTTCAGTAAGCCCACAAACAGCCAGATGTATGAAAAAAAATCCAGCTTTTATGAGGACCAACCACTAAAGCTGGGCAACTACATAGGGGCCAGAAATCAGTTTTCCACCCCCTTATTCCTTCCTTCATTGTGCCAATGGAGCCTTCTCCCTGCCATACTAATCTTCTTCCTGCAGAATTTTTTTTTTAAAATTACAGAGAGGAAAACATTCTGTCACATAAACTCCTACATTTTGAAGTGGTATGGCATGGTCATGGGTTTATTACCTCCATGATGTAGCTCTCCCTATACTTGTTCCAGAGCTTGGCAATATTTCCTTTGTGGACCACAGTGCCCAGAAATCCTCCATTTCCCCAGAAATCCTCCATAGCCATCCTGTTGGGAGGGAGTTGAGTTGGAGTCCCCAAAAACTAACTTTTCTATACCCCAACCTCACCTATAACACTGCAAAAAACACATCCTTTTGACCTCCTGCCTAGCTTGTTAAACTTAATTTAAAACAATTTCTCTCTTTCTGTCTGTTTTTTTTTTTTTGGCAGACCATCCTGACAGCCCCCAAATTCCACTGCACAGAGGAGATCCTGACCATTGTCTCCCTCCTCTCGGTGGACAGCGTCCTCTACAATCCCCCCTCGCGGCGGGATGAAGTCCAAGCCGTCCGGAAGAAATTCATCTCCAGCGAAGGGGATCACATCACTTTGCTCAACATCTACCGAGCCTTCAAAAACATCAGCGGCAATCGGGTGCGTGCTTGGATCTCATCTCGTTGGGCAGGTGGCTGGAGGCCATGAGTGAAATTCCATTTTTCTTCAGCCCATTTAACACACATACAGCTTTCTAATCCTTTTCCCCATCCGCACACACTATACTGACCTATTCCTCTGTTTCCGCTGAGTAATCTATGGCTGGTTTTTGCTAGAGTGCAACTCTCTTCAGTCCTCATTGGTATCTGCTGGGGTTTGCTTCCAGCCGCCTTCCCCATACCAAAATCCATGATGCTCAAGTCCTGTTAAATACAATGGTTTAGAAAAATGGTGTCCCTTATATAAAAAGTCAGAATTAAGGTCTGCTTTTTGGAACAGCTTTTGTAAAAAATATTTTCAAGCTGTGGATGCTTGAATCCATGGATGCAGTATCAGTGGATACAGAGGGCCAACTCCATAGGTATTCTTAATAAATGCCTGCAAATTGCAAATGTAGTACATGCTATAAAGAAAAAGGAATGGATTCTTGACCTTAACCAGATACCTTCTTTTTCTTACCTCCCCGTTTTCCTTTTTGCCTTAGGAATGGTGTAAAGAAAACTTTGTGAACAGTAGAAATATGATGCTGGTCTCAGACATCAGAGCTCAGCTGAGGGACATTTGCATCAAGGTAATGCAGGAGGGTTTCAAAATCAAATAATATATTCACTTATATGTTCATATTTAACTGCATATATATGTTTTCTTAGGCAAGAATCCTCAGAGGTGGCTTTGCCAGTTCCTTCTTCTGAAATACAGCCTGCAGCACCTGGTAATTCTTGGTGGCCTTCCGTCCAAGTCCTAACCAGGGCTGAAGCTGCTAAACTTCCTAGATCAGACAGGATTTGCTGCCTTCAAAAATGCTCTCACATAAACTCTTTGGGAGTGAGACAGCGTCACTTCCAGTTGTCAAAACGGCAGCCATGATGCTGTGGTTGTGGCCCTCAGGAGCAGGCAGCATTTGGCAAGTGCAGCCTCTTGGGCTTTGGAGTGTGTCCATTCCTTTTATAGTGCCTTGAGTGGGGTCCAGTCCTACACTGGATATCAGTGCACCTCAAAGCTCATATTAATCCAGTATCTGTTTTGCTGTTTCCTCTTCCCCATCCAGCTCTCAATCCCCCTGGAGTCCTCTCGATCCGACACGGGGAATGTCCGCCGCTGTCTGGCCTACAGCCTCTTCATGAACACTGCTGAGCTCCAGCCGGACGGTACCTACGCCACCACCGACAGCCACCAGCCGGTGGCCATCCACCCGTCCTCCGTCCTCTTCCACTGCAAGCCGGCCTGCGTCACGTACAACGAACTGCTCCACACCAGCAAGTGCTACATGCGAGACCTGAGCGTGGTGGATGCAGACTGGCTCTATGACGCCGCACCAGAATATTTCCGCCGGAAGCTCAAGGCCACAAAGAACTGAGATGACCCTGCTAGTGGCCTGCCAGAGATCCAGAATATATTTGGGTAACCAAATATACAAAGACTGGGCTGTACCAGTTGGTTGACGAGAGTAGTTCTTCCACCCAGCTAGAATTGCACCTTTCCATAGACATGTAAGCCATTGCACACAGTCTCTTCCAGGAGAGGGATGAGAAATCTTCTGCCGTCCATCCCTTTGACCGTGATCGTGAAAGCGAATCCTGAATAACCTCCTCCCATCTCTCTGTGTTAAATGTCTGCTTGTTCGACGTAAGACAAGTGATTCTGCAAATTTCAAAGATGGCGGTGTACCATCTTAGTTAGAACACTTTGGGTTCGGTTCAGGAAAGAACTTGGTAAATCACATTTATCTTTGAAATTGCCCCGGTTGCGGGCTTTGTCTGCACTGCATTTTAAATTTCCGTTCCCTGTGAATTGTGCCAGAAAGGGGAGCATTTTGGAACCCCATTCTTTTTAGGATGGATGGTGCTAATCTCCCGCTCTGTTTTTCCTTAATTCCAAATCTTTTTAACTTGAAGTCACTGAAAATACACCATTGCACTTTTGGGTAGGGACAATTGCCAAATGCTTTAATGTTCTGGAAAAAAAAACACAGAGATGTCTGTGTGTGTGTGTTTGGGGGGGATCCTTTCTTGGACTATCACCCCCATAATCCCTCTTGCCATGCTGGCTGGGGGAGTCTGGGATCAGTAGTATCAGAAAAGAGCTTTTCCAAGCTCTGAACTGAAGACCAGCAGGGGAAAAAAAATGCTATTTGAACCTCATTTTTGTATTGAGCCTGCTGTGGAACATGTTGAGCCACCATATTGCCTGTCAGATCGGTTTGGTGCTTTACAAGTTCTGGGCCCCCTACACATTACACATTTATAGCGCTGCGATTCCAGTTTAAAGATCATAACAACATCCTATGGAATCCTACAGTTTTGAAAAGGGGTATTTACAATTCAGAGAGCTAGCATAGCGTAGCGATTTGAGCGTTGGACTACGACTCTGGAGATTTCTTTACATACTGATTTTACTGACTAACACGGTTATTTATATCTTTGAATTCTGGAGATCAGGTTTGCAAACTCTCACTGGGCGACCTTGGGTGAGTCACATACTCTCAGCCCCAGAAAACCCCACGAGAGGTCACCATAAGTCAGAAACGCCTTGAAGGCACACAGCAACAGTCCGGCTGGAGAGCTTTAGCACATCAAATTATGAACCCCAGCATTTCATAGGATGAAGCCATGGTAGTTAAAATGGAATCGTACTGCTATAACTGTGCATGTGAAAGGGGTCTCTAGCATTTAGAGCCGGAGTGAGCACAAAATGCACCTTCCATGTGGCCCCCAGTGATCCCTAGAACATTTATTTTTGAAAAAGCATTGGCATGATATTTTTTGCTGCTGAAATTCAGCAAATTGCTAAATGTAGTATAGTCTGTGTGAAAAGGAACAAAACACGCCGTAGCCAATATCTCAGTCAATTTGGTTCCTTTTAATTCAATATCAACAGTCAATATAATGTTTGCTGTTATGTTAATTAAAATATATTTAAATACATTTAAGGTTTATTTATATATAGATATATACAGTTAAGGTATATATATATATATATATATATATATATATATTATATATATATATATATATATATATATATATAGGAGACTCCACTGCTTTCCAAGGGAGTGTGTTCCACTGTCAAACAGATCTTACTGTCAGGAAGTTCTTCCTAATGTTGAGCTGGAATCTCTTTTCCTGTACCTTCCCTCCATTGTTCTGGGTCCTATTCTCTGGAGCAGCAGAAAACAAGCTTCCTCCATCCTCAATATGATATATATTTCAAATATTTAAACAGGGCTATCATATCATCTCTTAACCTCCTTCTTTGGAGGCCTTTAAACAGAGGCTGGATGGCCATCTCTTGGAGTGTGTGTGTGTGTGCCTTGATTGTGAGTTCCTGCATGGTAGAATGGGAGGGGGTCAGACTGGATGGCCCTTGGCCTGTTCCAACTCTTATCATTCTATGATGCTTTGATTGGGAGTTCCTGCATGGCAGAATAGGGTAGGACTGGATGGCCCTGGGGGGGGTCCCTTCCAACTCTTCTGTCTTTAATACAGGCAGAATCACAATGGTGCCCTGGGGAACACCCTCTCCCCCCAAAAAACACCCACCCCAACTCGATTTGGTTGGAGGAGTGTTGGGGTGCTTCCTAACCTCCCCCCCCCCCTCTCAATTCCCAGCCACAAAGTGTATCCCAGAAGAACATCTCCTGGCTGAGAGAAAGGGTTGTCCTGATCCAATTCGGTACTTAGAAAACTATGTCTCACATTATGGGCTATGGGATTCCAGCTCCCTTTTTTTGGGGTGGGGGGGAGGTCTATTCTTTGTGCCCCTGAGGCCCAAAAGAAAGAAAGAAAGAAAGAGGGAAGGATCTCCAAAGGTCATCCAATGACTGAAGCGAGCAGCCTTTTCTTCAGCTTCCGGTTTGAGCCCCAGAGGATGCTGGGAAGTGTAGTTCTGTGGGGCGGAGACACCTAGGGCACCGGAAGAGGCGTGGCTTGGCTTGGTCCTCCTCTTCCTTTCCTTCCTTCCTTCCTTCCACCCATCTGCTCCTCCTCGGCCGCCATGCTGCTCCTCGCCCGGGCCTTGCGCTCCTCGGCCTCCCTGGCGCCTCGGCCTCTCCTCCGCCTCCTCCGCCCTCCAGGCCCCGCCGAAGCCCCGGCCTCCCTTAGGCCCGTCGCCCGCTCCCTGGGGCTCCTCCGCGGGGCGGCGGGGCAAGGGCTAGGCCCCAGGCCCGGCCTCCGCCTCGGCCTCCTCGCCCGCCCCGCCTCGCCTGCCTTCTCCTGCGCCTGCGGAGGGCTCCACACCGAAGGTCAGAGAAAGAGAAAGAGAAAGGGCCTCCCTGGGCCTCTGAGGAGGGAAGAAAGGAAGCTGGGCTGGGCTGGGCTGGATGGCCTTTGGGAGTCCCTTCTTTCCTCCCTTCTGGGCCTCTGGGGCCTTCCTCCAGGGCAGAAAAGGGGTTCGACTGGTTGGCCTTTGGGGGTCCCTTCCCTTCAGGCCTCTGGGGTCTTCCTCCAGGGCAGAAAAAAGTTGGGCTTGGAGGATCCTTGGGGGTCCCTTCCTCCCTTCCTTTTGGGCCTCTAAGGTCTTCCTCCAGGGCAAAGAAGGGGTAGACTGGAGGAAGACCCCAGAAGCCCAGAAGGAAGGGACCCCCAAAGGTCATCCATTCCAACCCTTATTCTGTCCTGCAACAAGACCCCAGAGGCCCAAAGGGAAGGGAAGGAAGGGACCCCCAAGGATCATCCAGCCCAACTTATTTTTCTGCCCTAGAGGAAGACCCCAGAGGCCCAGAAGGACAGAGGGAAGGAAGGGACCCCCAAAGTTCCTCCAGTGTAACCCCTTTTCTGCCCTGCAAGGAGATCTCAGAGGCCTCTCTTCCCTTTAGGCTTCTGGGGTCCTCCTCCAAGGCAGAAAAGAAGGTGGGCTCGATGACCTTTGGGGATCCCTCTCTTCATTTTGGGCCTCTGGGCTTAGACCGCAGAGAAGAAAGGGAGTTAGACTGGATAACCTTTGGGGATACCTCCCTCCCTTCTAGGCCTCTGGGGTCTCCCTCCAGGGCAGAAAAAAAGTTGGGCTGGATGACCCTTGGGGTCCCTTCCTCCCTCCTTGCCTCCCTTTTGGGTTTCTGGGGTCTTCCTCCAGGACAGAAAGAAAGATAGGCTGGATGACCTTTGGGGTTCCCTTCTTTCCTTTGGGGCCTCTGGGATCTCCTTGCAGGGCAGAAAAGGGGTTACACTGGATGAACTTTGGGGGTCCTTCCTTCCTTCCTTCCGGGCCTCTGGGGTCTTCCTCCAGGGCAGAAAAAAAAGTTGGGCTGGATGATCCTTGGGGGTCCCTTTCCTTCCCTTCCCTTTGGGCCTCTGAGGTCTTGTTGCAGGACAGAAGGGTTGGAATGGATGACCTTTGGGGGTCCCTTCCTTCTGAGATTCTGAGGTCTTCCTCCAAGGCAGAAAGCAAGGTGGGCTGGATGCCCTTTGGGGCTCCCTCCCTTCCTTTTGGGCCTCTGGGCTTAGACTGCAGAGCAAGAAGGGGGTTAGACTGGATGACCTTTGGGGGTACCGCCCTCTGCCAGGAATTGACCTGTTCTGTCTGATCTTGCAGGCGACAAAGCGTTTGCGGAGTTTCTGACCGACGAAATCAAGGAGGAGAAGAAAATTCAGAAGCACAAATCCTTGCCCAAGATGTCCGGAGGTTGGGAGCTGGACGTGCAAGGCACCGAGGCCAAGCTCACACGGAAAGTCGCTGGTGAAACGTAAGCGTGCGAGAAACGTGCGCAGGGTGTTTGCATTTTTAAACAGTCAGAAGGACTTCAGTACACCTTCTTTTTCTTAATCGTTCCTTTATATAGCGCTTTATCGATCTACATGGCGCTTTATAACAGAACTTTATTTATTTTACACGAATTCAGTATAAAATACAATTCTAAAATATTTGCATTTCTTGGAAATCCAGGGACTGAGACTGGAATGTTTTTAGGTTTCCATTCTTAACAATAGCCACTTTAATTCCAATATTTTTGGGGGAAAGGGCCATTTATGAAGCCAAAATGGCAAGACTTAGGCAGAAGAGGAATTTTTATTAGATTTCAGGCTTGAAAATGACAAAACAATCTTTATTTTAGGGAGGGAAAACCCTAATGGTGACACAAACCAGAAAGAATGGGTGCTGATGGGAGTAACTAAATATTAGAATACAGACTGGAAGCCCTTTGCGCTGCACCATTGTGTTACTGGGCCAACTGGTTTTAACCTGACTGGCGGAGCTTTTCGTGTCCCAGTTCTGGCTTCTGGACTGGGCATGGAGGATTGTGCCAGGATGGGGACCTCGAATCCTGGGGTGGTCTCCCCAAAAGATGGGGCAAACAGCTGCGATAGTTAACATTGATTCTCGGGTAAAAGATTTTGGAGGTCTTCCGAAATATAGCTCATACTTGTGGCAGTGGTGTGCATCATCTAAAAGCAAAAGATCCCTGCCTTTGGGGGGCATCTTCGTGGCATCGTGGTTTGAGTGTTCGACTACGACTCTGGTGACCAGGGTTCGAATCCCCGCTCGGCGTTCGAATCCTCGCCTGGGTGACCTTGGGCAAGTCACACTCTCTCAGCCTCAGGGGAAGGCAAATGGCAAGCCGCCTCTGACCAAATCTGGCCAAGAAATCCCCATGATAGGTGTCTCTTTGTTCCGTAGGGTCACAGTGTCCTTCAACATCAACAACAGCATCCCACCAAGTTTCGATGAGACTCCGGAAGGACAGAAACCGGATGAGCAAGAAGTAAGTGGAACAACATCTCTGGATCTTTGATTTGCTTTGATGTTGAGTTCCTGCATGGCAGGGGGTTGGACTGGATAGCCTTTGTGGGCTCTTCCAACTCTAGGATTCTATGATTCTTTTTTCCTACTGCAACTCCCATATTCCCCAGGCCATTGTAGCTTATGGTGAAGAATGATGGGAGCTGCAATCCAATAACATGGAGGGTGCAGCTTGCCCACTGCAGGCCAGTTCAACAGAGTAGTGGTATAAAACAGCCCCTAACGTGGGGATAATATTTTATTTAGTTATCCAACTTTATTTACATGCTACCTTTCTCCCAGGATGGGACCCAAGGCAGCTTCCGTTTAATTTAATTTAGTAACAGCTTGTAATTTAACAACAAATTTTTAAAAAGTTTACAAAAAGCTTAAAGCAATTATAAAACATCCCATTAAAAATTATAAAACTGATTATATAGACCAGGGGTAGGCAACCTTTCCCCTTTAAGGGCTGAGGGACTTCAGCTCCCAGAAGCCTCAGCCATGTTGGCCAATAGTCCCATGTTGGCCAATAGCTCCTGGGATTCTGGGAGTTGAAGTCCCTCGGCCCTTAAAGGGGAAAGGTTGCCTACCCCTGATATAGACTATGGATTATGGACTGTGCTGATTTTTTAAAAATTGTTTTGAATTGGGGTGTGGGAGCTGTGGCCATGAATTGTTACTCCCATTATCCACCAACACCAGCCAGGTTTTATTTGGTTGGTTTTTTCTCTATTCTGCAGACCAGCTTGCCTAATGGTGAGAGAAACTGGGAATACCGGTTGAGTCTCCTGTATCCAAAATTTCAAAATCTGAAATACTCCAAAATTGTCCACATGGGCAGCTGAGAGAGTGACACCTTCACCTTCTGGTGGTTCAGCATTTTATAAAGTCAAAATGCACAACATTTATTAAAATGGGACAAGATGTTAGAGGTGTGTAGTGATTTGAGTGTTGGACTTTGACTCTGGAGACCAGGGTTCGAATCCTGACTAAGCCATGGAAACCCACTGAGTGACCTTGGGCAAGTCACACTCTCTCAGCCTTAGAGCAAACCCTCTCTGAACAAATCTTTCCAAGAAATCTCCCTTAGGGTCGCCATAAGAAAGAAATGTCTTGAAAGCACACAACAATAATAAATACCTGGGTGTTTTTGGGGTTTTTTGAAAGTTCAGGTTAATGTTTTATATCGTTCGTATAATCATAGAATGATAGAGTTGGAAGAGACCCCAAGGACCATCCAGTCCAACCCCCTGCCATGCAGGAACTCCAAATCAAACCATCCCCGACAGATGGCCATCCAGCCTCTATTATCTATTATCTGTACTGCCTATTTTGCATTATGTCTGTGTATGTTTGGGGTTTTTATATTTTACTTTAATATTGCATATTAGTATTTTATATTATTGAATAATAAATCAATGTTTTATTCTGCACCTGTTTGTAAAGCGCCATGTAACGACAATAATAATGAATGGTGATTATGATTATGTTGTCTATACCTTTTTCTGCAGCCAGAGCTCACATCTACCCCAAACTTTGTGGTGGAAGTAACCAAAGACGACACAAAGCAGACCCTTGTGCTGGACTGCCACTATCCTGAGGACGAGGTGAGTGTTGTATCGTCCTGATGGCCAGGACCGGCCCTACCATTAGGATGCATGAGGCATTTGCCTCAGGCTGCAGATTTTTGGGGGGTGTGGGGAGGATGACACCAAGGCGTTGTAGGAAAGGTCTTTGCTCCATGCATCCTGGTCTCTGCCTCTTAAGCCTTTGGGTCTGGAGGGCAATGCTGTCCGGTTGTCATTGCTGGAGACAGATACACCAACAACAGAATTGAAGAGAGCACCATCTTCTTTGCCTCAGCGCATCTGAAAAATATCTAGGGCTAATGGGAATTTCGGTTATCGATACTCAGGCGACACTCGCAATACTGCAGCAGCGGTGGAGCCTGGGGACCAATCCTTACCTGCTCCCATCAAGCACAGATCCCTCCGTTTTCTTCTACAGCCCCTCTCAAAATCATGATGGGAAATCCAGTCACCATTTTGAGACGGGATGCAGAGGGAAATGGAGGCAATTGGGGGTATTGTGGGATTCTGCGATGGGTCTATTTTGGTGGGTTTGGGAGGTTTGGCGGCAAAAATTGCCTGACATTTTTAAAAGGGGGGATATGGGAAGGGTTCAGGAGCTAGAAAATGGGACCCAGGGGTTCCCCCTCTGCAGCACTTAGCCTGCTCTTTGGTGGTAGCTGATGCTTTCCATGTCAGTGGGGTGGTGATTCTATTCCAGGTTTTAGTTTCAACTTGCAGGGAACTATCCAGGCTGCCAAGCTGTATCCCAGAATAGACTCCTGTGGTTCACTGACATGGAAGTCACCAGTAGACACTACGACTCCCAGTGGGGATCAGAGATTGGGTTTGCTTGTTTTCATCCACGTCTTTTTGGTTGCCGTCCTGACCAGGTTGCTCACGGGGAGGAGGAAGAGAGCGACATTTTCTCCATCCGGGAGGTCAGCTTCCAGCCCACCGGAGACTCGGAATGGCGGGAGAACAATTATACCCTCAACACAGATGCTCTCGATTGGGTATGTGTTGCTTTCACCCTGCCTTTCACACTGTGTCCGGGAACTGTTTTTTGGTTTGAGGGTCATATTTAGTTTCAGAGAATCTGTGTCCCCATGTAGACAAGGCCCAGGAGTGGCAATTTTTATGTTCTTTCCTGGCATGAGGGTGGCTGTGTGGGGCATTTCCCACTGAGGCCCTGGTATGCTGCCTGTGGACCTCTGGTGTGCGGAACTGGCCTTGTGACGCTGAAAATAATTCGTATTATTTTCCTAGGCCCTGTATGACCACCTGATGGATTTCTTGGCTGACCGAGGCGTGGACAATACGTTTGCAGATGAGCTTGTCGATCTCAGCACGGCGCTGGAGCACCAAGAGTACATCCGGTTCCTGGAAGACCTCAAACGTTTTGTCAAATGCCAGTAGGCCTGAAGATGTGGTCTACGTCTTCCCAAGGGTCTTTTCCCCTGTCCTTTTTGCAGTCAAAGGCTGGACTCAGAGGGTTTTTAACCCCAGGGAACTAGTCAGAGAGAGTTGAAGTGTCACAGTCGGGGTTTAAGATACACATCATGAGAGAGAACATCGAATTGTTCTAGAACCCGCGAGCGGCCATTTTGTAGACCTGACTGAGATGTAGTTTGGCTCCGAAGTTTATCAAACAAGATGGCTGCCTGCTGTTTCCGGGACAAGGTTTGAGTGTTTGTTTGTTTTTTGTACAATTTAAGGAGGGCAGTAAATGATGTCAGAATAAAAGCTACTGAATACTCTGAGTAATGTTCAACACATTTCTGAATAACTTGGATGGATGAACAGAGGGCACACTTATAAAATTTGCAGATTATACCAAATTAGGAAGAGTAGCGAATATCCTAGACATTAAGGTCAAAATTCAAAACGACCTTAATAGATTGGAAAGCTGGGCCAAAACTAAAAAAATGAATTTCAACAAGGATAAACGTAGGACACTACGCTTACTTGGTCAGTAAAAACGAAATGCACAGATATAATGACATTTGGCTTGACGGCAGTATATGCAAAAGGGATCTTGGAGTCTTAGTGAACATGAGCCAGGAATGTGATGCGGCAACTAAGAAGCCCATTGCAATTCTAGGCTGCATCAATAAGAGTATAGTGTCTAGATATAAGGAAGTAATAGTACCAATATTTTGCTTTGGTAACTCACCAGGAATCCTGTGCCCAGATCTGAATTCAAGAAGGATGCCGAAAGCTGGAGTGTCAACAGCAAGTGGGGACCATGCATCTTGAGGAAGTAGACTCAAGTCTAAGACAGCTCATGCTACAAGATTTCAGTTAGTTTTAAAGGTACTACAGATCCATTTGCAAAAAAAGGTATTGTTAACTTGTGGATTTTGTTGCATTTAGCTGCATGCCTAACATGGCTGCACCTTGAATACTCTCCCCCTGAGCCTATTTTATGTCCTTGGGGACGATGTGATCAAGAGTGTAAAACTTCATCTACCTACGTAGATTATTTTTCCGTCCCCTGCATCTCTCCCAACATCATCTGCCTGAGGCAACCTGTGCCACCTTGCTTTGGCATTTCAGTCATGACCCACTTGATGGTTTTATTCCAACATTTTATTAGCATCTCCTCCTCTTCCTCCACCACCACCACTTCTGCCCTTCCATTCTCTAGAGTACAAAAGCATGCAAAAAACCCTAAAAATAGGCTCTCTGTCCATGGTACATATTTACAGCATAATGTCCCCCCAAAGCCATCACTGGGGGCGACTGCATACATTGCCTCATGCTTTACATTTTGGAGGGGAAGGACAGATAAGATATATATATACACACATATAAATATACAGATTTGGGTGTTGTTGTTTTTTCGCCACACTGAACACACAAAAAACACACCAAGAACAGGAGGGTTTTCAAAGCAGCAGAAGAAAAAGAACCCAAGTGCATGGATAACTCTCAGCCTTCTGGGGTATTTGAAAATAATTAAGGCACGGTGACAACATCAAGGAGAATAATACATGGATTTTTGCAACGGACGTGATAGAAGACCGATTCAGAAGAAGGGTGCAATCAAGTCCTTGTCACTCCGACAAGGTGTGCGTTGTGTACATGTCCTGGGTTAGCTTTGCCAGCCCAAAGTCCTGTGTCTGGGCAGCATGGAAAGGTGCCCCCAAGTTAATGCCAAGGGCAATGTTGCATGCACAGAGCAGGGGTGCCACTTGGCATAACATCTGAGCCAACACGGATGCATCACAGACTAGGATAAGCAAGTTGATCAATGGTAAAAAGACTGCTTTAATGCAGCATGGGCATCGGACCACGCGAATTAGAAGCCAGGGCCATCCATGGTTGAGTTCTCAGCTGTGGACTCTGTGGCAAGCCAGGCTCAACATGTGGCCACCAACTTGGCGACTATGGCTTCTGTTTTACAAGCCTACCTTGCAGGGTTGTTGTAAGTGTTGCTACGACAGTGAGGGCGACGGACTTGGCAAGGTTTTGTGATTTTTTTATCCTGTCCCTGTGCTGCCCCGATGAATTTTATAGTTGGTGGCCATGCAAAAGGGATTATATTACAATCTGTGTGATCCAACAAGAAAACATACAACACAGACACAGAATGGCTAGCCAGCTGAATGGGATGGTCACGCATCCTTGAGGTAGCATGTAGATGGTCAAAGGTGGAACATTCAACAAAGGAGCATACGTTTTTTGAGTCCGGAAAGTTATCAAATTGGTAAAACCAACCTTAATTTGGCAAACTGCTAAATGCAATTTACCAATAAGTGGAAACGTTACTTTTTTGGATTCTAGCCCCAATAATTCCTCCACCTGCATGGCGACTGAAAACAATATCAAATATTGGGAAACTTGCTTTTGTTTTGGACTACAACTCCCAGGATCTTCCCAGCCAGCATACTCCCCAAAAAGCAACTCATTCGGAGTGTTGCAATTGATAAAAGAGGTGAGATGCATTTCTGCACAATTGGAATGGTTGTTTTTGAATGGAGGATACTGGATGTGCTTTTTAAGGCAAACTTCCCTGATTTGATAAAGGGACTGGAATGTAGTGATCCATCATTTATACACTTGGCCAAAAATGTTGCCACTCTCATCTCAAGAAAACCGTATCAAAATATGTGCAAAAGTGGATAAAGCAAGTACAAAAATGCGCGTCCTAGAATAAAATGTGTAGGGGAGAAATATTGCAGATGTTGGGGAAAATATTCCTAAAAGTTACGGAATCAGATTGATCCAAATATTGCAGATGTTGGGGAAGATATTTCTAAAAGTTTCAGAATATTTCAGATTGAACCAAATATTGCAGATGTTGGGGAAGATATTCCTAAAAGTTTTGGAATATTTCAGATTGATCCAAATATTGCAGATGTTGGGGAAGATATTCTTAAAAGTTATGGAATATTTCAGAGTCACATTATCATTAAGCTACCGTTTTAATGTAACACAGTTACACGGTTAAAACAGGGGATTAATTGCAACTAACTGGTCACTTTGATTAGTTATTGTATTTTATTTTAATTAGTTACTCTCCAGAGCTGCCTTTCTGTGATCCTTTTTCTTTCTGCAGTCGGCGTGAGCAAGAAAAGTCTTGCTGGTAGCCAAATACTGGCACTACCCTTTGAGATTAACTGAAAGAATCGGTGAATCTCTGCCAGCTTCTGTATTAATGCTGCCAACTGCTTTCTTTCAGTGTCTCAAAGGTGCTGCAAGATCTCTTGACATACTGATTTTACAGACTAACACGGCTATATCTTTGAATTCTTCCATCTGGTTTAGTATTGTTGACACTGATTTGTAGCAGCTTTCCTCTGGAGTTTACCCAGCTCTTCCTAAAAAGGTGAAGAGTCCCAACTCTGGACTTTTTACACTATTCTACTCCCAAGCTACAGCTCTTCCTCCCCTCAAAATATCGATAAAATATTCTATGGTTATGAATAAAGGAATGCATGAAGCAACGTAGGAAGCTTCTTCTACTGAATCAGAACATGGCTCCATATAATGCTGTCTAGCACCTTTCTTTGCCCTCTTTGGAGATGCCAGGGGTTGAACTTTCTGGATGCCCAGTCAAAGAGCAGTTAGGACTGGTGCCCCTAGATATGCTGGGACTATAACTCCCATGCTGGGTGGTGGATGATGGGAGCAGTAGTCTGCCACATCATGACCGTGTCATGGGGATGGAAGCTTGAGTCCACATTTCAACATAAACCGAGAGCGAGAGATATCGGGGTTCCTAAATTTAGGGTTTGAATTGGGTAACTGTCCAAGATCAGAAGATTCCCCCGTGATGGGGAAATCGATTGATTCTTGAATCTCTCTGAAAGAATTCAAAAATGATAATAAAATCAGAAATACAGGAGATGTCCGAGCGGTTTTAAACCGAGCCGCCCTTTACAGAGAACATCTGGCTGCATTTCCAAAACGGACGCACGTCCACAGATGGTGATGTGAAGCACGAGGACAAAACGAGGCACGGAGTCGAGCATACCATGCCACCGAGTCCCACAACGCGGATAAATGCAGACGGTCCTCTTCCAGGAGGATCACCTGCCCTGGCGCTTGCTCCACCGGCCGGGGGTCAATGCCGCTTCATTCCCAGATGGATGCATCTTTCTCTCTCTATTTTTGCATGTCACAGACTTTGGTTGATGAGAACAGCATGGCGTGCAAGACAACACCACTGGTTACGATGGGTACGGCAGCAGTATCGGCACAGCAGCAGCGGTTGATGGATCTCTCCAGGATCTGGATCTTCAGGAACTCGTTTCATCCTCATTCACATCGGGCAGATCTGGGTCCTTCATGCCTTCCCGGCTGCCTTGCTTTCTACACATATTCCAGAAGGGAGGAAAAAAATCAGATTATAAAACTTTGAAGGACTCTATACCTGAGAGAATATTTCTGGAGTATTCTAGCCCCAAATTTTCCATATTATGGTACTTGTGATGTGCACCGGGCACTTCTGATATACATCTGGTACTTGTGATGTGCACCGGGCACTTCTGATGCACATCTGGTACTTGCGACGTGCACCGGGCACTTCTGATGCACATCTGGTACTTGTGACGTGCACCGGGCACTTCTGATGCACATCTGGCACTTGTGATGTGCACTGGGCACTTCTGATGCACATCTGATACTTGTGACGTGCACCAGGGACTTCTGAGGCACATCTGGTACTTGTGATGTGCACCAGGCACTTCTGAGGCACATCTGGTACTTGTGATGTGCACCAGGCACTTCTGATGCACATCTGATACTTGTGACGTGCGCCAGGCACTTCTCATACACATTAGGTCCTTCTGATGCATGTTGGGCACCTCTGACGTGCATCAGGCACTTCTGACGCACACTGGGAATTTCTGACACGCTTTGTGCACTCCTGATCTGCTCCAGCACTTCCTAGCCAGTATCTGAATGTACATCAGGGAAAATCTCCATGGGCATCAGTGCCCATTCTGCCTTGGGCCATGGCGCATCCATCACTTTACTGGCGACCACTGCGCAACAGATACCCACAGTAATATCCTAGATGAATATAGATATCGAGAAACTTCTTCATTCAACTGTGCACCCGTCTTAAGACCATTTAGGAAGACCTAAGTCTCCCATACAGAATGCCAGCCCAATGCTTTCGTCTTGAGGAATCCAGAGCGCCTAAGCTGTACCAATCGAAGTCTTCTTCTAAAACGAAAGGTGAAAAAGAAACGAAAGTGCAAGGGAACATCACCAAGAGCAGAGAAGGGTTCACAACCCAAACGCCAAGCGTCACACGATGGAACCAATTCGCTCTTCTAAGTAAATAAGGACGGCAACCTATTCTCTCTAATACACACACGGACACCACAAACACACACAGAGGGCATAATGGACAATGGTGGCATCACACTGGGCAGGAACTGAAGATACCAAGTTACCTTAAAGATGGGTGCAAATATATAGATGGGCTTAACCGAAAACCGTGCCTAGAGGCGAAGGATGAAAATAAAGGACAAGGAGTAGGGATAGGAACAGAAAAAAGAACAACCCAATATTAAGATTGCAGGCATGCATGAGACCGAAATGAGGAGAAATAAACTTTTGATGGGGCGGGAAAAAGAGCAAAGACAAAGGGAAGGAAGGGAATCTAGACTGGACGGAGAAGTCACAAAAGGATGGTGTTGGATGGACCAAAAAAACGACGTATTCACACACGGTATAACTGGTTTAAGGCATGGCTGGCCAAAATGTGGCCTCCAAGGTTGTATCTGTGGCCCTTGGTCCCTCTGGACTGTTTGGTTCATCTTCCTTCTGGCCACAAAAAGAGATGCACTGGTTCTTCTGGAAAGGCTGAGGAAAGTACTTAGGTATCCTACGTATTTAGGTCCTTAGAATTCTCAGCCAGAAAGCTATAGTGGCTCCCCAAACTACAAAGTCCAAGATCCAATTACAAAACTCCACGGAATTTAGCCAGGCCAGTTAAAGCGCTATAATTGTAGAGTGTAAAAATGACACAAATCACTTTTTTTCTAAAGCGATTCTAAAGTTTTTAAACACTAATATAAATCTAAATTCATGCTTCTTAAGTCATGGCTTTAAACAGAGGCTGGATGGCTATCTGTCGGGGATGCTTTGGTTGTGAGGTCCTGCGTGGCAGAAGGGGGGTTGGACTGGATGGCCCTTGGGAGTCCCTTCCAATTCTAGGATCCTATGTATTCCTGTATGGCAGAAGGGGGTTGGACTGGATGGCCCTTGGGAGTCCCTTCCAACTCTAGGATCCTATGTATTCCTGCATGGCAGAAGGGGGTTGGACTGGATGGCCCTTGGGAGTCCCTTCCAACTCTAGGATCCTATGTATTCCTGCATGGCAGAAGGGGGTTGGACTGGATGGCCCTTGGGAGTCCCTTCCAACTCTAGGATCCTATGTATTCCTTCATGGCAGAATGAGGTTGGACTGGATGGCCCTTGGGAGTCCCTTCCAACTCTAGGATCCTATGTATTCCTTCATGGCAGAAGGGGGTTGGACTGGATGGCCCTTGGGGTCTCTTCCAACTCCAGGATCCTATGTATTCCTTCATAGCAGAATGAGGTTGGACTGGATGGCCCTTGGGGTCCCTTCCAACTCTAGGATCCTATGTATTCCTTCATGGCAGAAGGGGGTTGGACTGGATGACCCTTTGGGGTCTCTTCCAACTCTATGATTCTATGATACCTATGTTCCAAATGGAGGAGATTTTGGAATCCTTTGGGATGTATGGCAGGTTCTGGAAAAGGAGGATGTCTGGTCACTTCTTTGGAAGTGTCAGGTTTGTTTCCAGGAAACTGAGTAGGTAGAGGGTGTGTTAAAAACCACACAGAACCTAGCTATCCAGAATAATCAAAACACAAAGGCATGAATTACTGAACCATACTAAATGCGCAAGCATGAATCCTAGCAGGCATGAAACATTTCCGCAGTCCTGGGGTGGGATGTGTGCAGTTCCCAACTTCCCCTACTTTCAAGATCTCCAATTGAAGCAATTGATCATAAAATTACAATATTAAAATTGCAAAATTGTCTGCACTTCTGGATCCGAAGCAGGAAAAGGTGTAGATGGTAACTGAGATTAAGGGAGGCGTTGGAATGAAAATCTAGCCTGCATCACTCCCTTCCATAGGATAAAAAGGGACACAGCAAGATTTCCAATAGGTCTGGAGCCCTAAAGAGGGTCGTAAAGATACTTACATTAAGAGATCTCCTGGAGCCGACATAGATCTCTCCTCTCGCCTGGTCTGGGCTTCAAACGGATTACCAAAGGAGCGTTTCCTCAACATAGCTTTCACCAAAATCTGGAAGGAAGGGAACGAAAGGAAAAAATAAATAAATCAGAAATATAAAAGGGATCGCAGCAGAGGCATGGAAATAGAACGGGAATGGAGGGTCTCAGTCGCACCGAAGGGGAAGGCCATCGAGGGATGCAAATGGCTTTCCTAATTCTTCCCCTGGAAGGGTGAGAAATAAAATTATTGTTCTCCACGCATGGGTATGCGATAATTCAAAATGCCTGGTCTCTCACACAGGGCAGAGCTTGCCCATTCCAATCGGAAGTAGGGATTTCTATTTGAAATTTGACTCCAGGTCCCATCACCCACCCACCGACCCACCCCCAGCTATGGGAGCTGTAGTCCAAACAAGGCCACGTTTCCAAGCTTGGAGAGGTATGGATCCATACAATTGCGCGAGTATTTGTACTCTCTTCCGGGACTGGCTCTGAGGACTAGCGTCGTACCACGATACGTGTGTCTATCTGTCTATTTCTTCAGAGCATGTCTTCAACGGTCCAATTTTAATGGAGCTGGACTGGAAAAGTGATCCCAGCTTCCCCCAAGAGATCTCTAGGAATCCACATTACCCAACAGGACACCTGTGACAAGAGGGATACGCACCACGGCGGGCAAACTGGGAATCATCTTGACCGAGTTCTTCACTTCCTCTTCCGTGACTTCCACGATGCTGCAATGCTCTTCCTCCAAAGGAAGAGGATCCTCTCCAAACTTGGTAATCCACGGATGTAACTACACAAGGAAGGGAACAGAAATGCAATGTTTTATTTTGCAGTTACTTAGAAATGGAAAGCTGATGTTTCTGGCACAGCTGGCCTTGGGCTATCTGCTTCTCTCTCAGCCTCAGTGTTCCTTGTCTAAAATGGATATGTTACTGACCACCTTTGGCCAGATCCTTTTGCTGGTTAACAGCTGATGCAAGACTCTTGTCTGTCTGTCTGTCTATCTATCTATCTATCTATCTATCTATCTATCTATCCATCCATCCATTAATCTGTCATCCTCTCTCTCTCTCTGTCATATGATCTATCTATCTATCTATCTATCTATCTATCTATCTATCTATCTATCTATCCACCATCTGCTCTATCTATCCATCTATTATCTATATATCCAGCCATCGTCCTATCTATCTATTCATCAATCTATCCTTCTATTATCTGTCCTATCTATCTATCTATCCATCTGATCAATCTATCCATCCATCCATCATCTGTCCTATCTATCCATCAATCTATCTTTCTATCATCTCTCCTATTCATCCATCCATCCACCTATCTACCTATCTACCTGATCTATCTATCCATCCATCATGTCCTATCTATCTATCCATCCATAATCTGTCCTATCTATCTATCTATCTATCCATCCATCCATCATCTGTCCTATCTATCATCAATCTATCCTTCTATCATCTGTCCTATCTATCTATCTATCCATCTATCCATCCGTCCATCATCTGTCCTATCTATCTATTCATCAATTGATCCTTCTATCATCTGTCTTATCTATCTATCTATCTATCTATCTATCTCTGCAGATATATGGATTTAAACATATCAAATGTTCTGCTTTGCAGAGGGGTGGGTTATAAATAAATTTTGTTATTATTTATTATTATTATTATTATTATTCAATATTCCGATTCTGGAGTCAACTCAGGGGGAAAAAATTTAAACACTTATACACAAAAGAAGGGAGATTCTACAAACCTGATCTTGACCGAAGGACCCTAAGCGAGTTGAGGCATATTTCTGCCAGGGGCTTCAATATTTTGTATCTCCATTCCTTGAACACATTAGCAATTTTTAGCGTTGCTTAGTGGGAGCCAGCATGGTGTCGTGGTTTGAGCGTTGGGACCAGGGTTCAATTCCCAGCTCAGCCATAGAAACCCATTGGGTGACCTTGGGCAAGTCACACTCTCTCAGCCTCAGAGGGTGGCAATGGCAAACCCCCTCTGAAGAAGCTTGCCAAGAAAACCCTTAGGGTCGCCATAAGTCTGAAATGACTTGAAGACACACAACAACAGCAACAGCAACAACAATGTTGCTTAGTACCTTTGCTGTTGCTGTTCCACAAGTCTGCCACTGGAGGGAGACATACACTAGCATCCTTAAAATGCTCTAAGGATAATGCAATCCAGCATCATTTTCATTTTTGGAAAGGGCTTACAAGTATTTGTACATTTCTTTGCATTTAGGAATATTTTGCATGGAAGAACTTGAGTTTTTAAAAAAGAGAATGCAGGAAAAAAACTTAAAACTAGACACTCTCTGTGTGTTTATCTCTTGGATGTCTGGGTTTCGAACCAAATTGTATTAGCGCTGCATGAGAACAGAACATTATCCCTCTACATAATCTCAAGACTTTTAAAAAAGTTATTTTTTTGGTATGAAAAGCCCCCATATTTCCTATATAGTAGGGTCATGCTAGCAGGTGGATTCCAGGAGTTGTGGTCTTTTAAGATACTTTGGTCGAGGACCATAAAAAATAATTGACATTGATGATGGGAGTTGTAGTCCGAGGCCGACATCCATTTAGACTAGAAGGCTAGACTAGAAGGAAACAACCGCTGTTGAACCACTCTGTGTACCTTCAAGTCGTTTCCAATCTATGGCGACCCTATCACAGTTTGATATTGGCAAGATTTGCTTTTGCCTTCTGCGGCTGAGAGAGTGTGACTTACCCAAGGACACCCAGTGGTCATCTCCAGGGGACCTCCAGAGCCCTAGTCCAAGGCTCAAACCACTCTACTGCCCTTGCTGTTGAACCAAATTACCAAAGAGTAAGCCAACAAAACCCAGCTGGGACAAGCAAGATTTATAGACTCCCTAAAATAGCATCTTCCAAGCTCCCCATACTGCTATTGTTCGCTGTGCCTGTTCGCACTGTCCAGAGGAGTGTCCACACCTTGAAATACACCACTGGCCACAACGTTAATAACATCTGGATGCAATGGTCTTAAGAGCTCCGAGTTCAAAACACCTTCAGTTGGAGCAAGTGATCATTCATACCCATAGTGCCCCACTGACCTTGATCTCAGGGACTGTGATTCTGGTCTCAGGGTTTTTCTCCAGCATCTTCAGAATCAGATCCTTGAGTTCTGGGCTGATCCAGGGCCTAAAGGAAGGAAGGAAGGAAGGAAGGAAGGAAGGAAGGAAGGAAAGAAAGAAAAGAAGGAAGGAAGGAAGGAAAGGAAGGAAGGAAGGAAAGAAAGAAAAGAAGGAAGGAAGGAAGGAAGGAAGGAAGGAAGGAAGGAAGGAAGGAAAGAAAGAAAGGAAGGAAGGAAGGAAGGAAGGAAGGAAGGAAGGAAGGAAAGAAAAGAAGGAAGGAAGGAAAGAAAAGAAGGAAGGAAGGAAGGAAAGAAAGAAAGAAAGGAAGGAAGGAAGGAAGGAAAGAAAAGAAGGAAGGAAGGAAGGAAGGAAGGAAGGAAGGAAGGAAGGAAAGAAAGGAAGGAAGGAAGGAAGGACAACACATTAGATCTTCTGTAACAGATTACAGAAGAAAGCGCTATATAAATATGTTTGAAAGTAATAAAAACATTAATGTACCGTAAGTAAAGAAGAAAGCATTATCTAAATACGTTTGAAAGTAATAAAAACATTAATGTAACTGAAGGACAATTCAAGACTGGAAGATTCTGTTGGTTTGAAAGAATTCGATATTCTGGGGGCAAAGTTTGTTTTAGCATTTGTATTGTTTGTATGCAAAAAATAAAGTTTAAAAAGCATTCTTTTTGGCAGGGTTGCATATATATATATATATATATATATATATATATACTATAAACTTTGGATTATTTCATATTGGAGGCCATTCTTTTTGGCAGGGTTGCATTATATATATATATATATATGTGTGTGTGTGTGTATAAACACTTTGGATTATTTCAACTCAGAGACCATTCTTTTTGGCAGGGTTGCATATATATATATATATATATATATATATATATATATATATCTCCGTGCCAAAAAGAATGGCCTCCGAGATGAAATAATCGCAGGCCGTGGGTTTCTATGGCTTCTGGGTAAACAGAAGCCCACATCTTTTGTAGCCATGGCAAAACAGACTCAACATCCAAACACAGTCGTCTCAAGGAGTTTGTGGGAGGTCTGAGACGGAGTCAGTCCAGTGATGTCTAATATAGGATTACTCCCCTCCTTCCATCATTGCCCTGGCTCCTTTTCTGGCTCCGTCAAATTAATGGGATTCCTTTCAACGTTGCGTCAACGCCGCCGCCGCCGCCCTCGCCACACGCCGAGGAGCCTTTTTCGAGATGGGAAAGAAGGGGTCCCCGGGATGTCAGGATAAAGTCAGGCGAGGAGAGTTATTGCTCCGGGAGATGTTCAGAAGAAAGGCAACGTTGATCAACACAGCTATTCAAACGTAATCCCTCCTCATGAGCCGAGTAATAAAACCTAATATATTTGTATTTATAGAGAAGGCAGGCAAAATGCCCAGGATAGGGGGAAACAGCAGCATCAAGTGCCTGGGAAAGCAAAGCTCAGTTAATATCGCCCGCAGAGGAGCCATCCATCGTTCCCTCGATCCGTGTGCCACGCTTGCAAATGATCCACATCTGTTGGAGATGCTTTGATTTTGAGTTCCTGCATGGCAGACTGGGGTGGGACTAGATGGCCTTTGGGGTCTCTTCCAACTCTAGGATTCTATGACCTTGCTCAGAGGGGTTGTAGTTGTTGTAGTTTTTGCCTCTGGGGCTGAGAGACTGTGACCCGCCCAAGGTCACCCACTGGGTTTGCATGGCCAAGTAAGAATTCGAACCCCGGTTTTCAATGCGTGAACTACTACACTACCTTGGCTCTCACATCAGACAGTTGCAAGGCAGCTCACCATATATATAAAACACATTAAAACAACATTTTTTAAATTTAACCTAATTAAATTTAGCCGAGGCTATCAAGGCGGCTCACAATCTAAAAGCACAATCCCATGCAATACAAAGAACATTCACCCCTCCCCTAAAAATATATTAAATTCATAACATTATTAAACTTTAGCTTAAAATTACAAAGCACTAAAAGGTTAAAATGCAAAACATACAAAAGTTAAAAACATACTCTAAACCAACCAACCCCCCCCTTCAATAAAACCAGGCTCCCTGCTTGGCCACGAGACCCACTGGGTGACCTTGGGTGAGTAACACTCTCTCAGCCTCAGGGGAAGGCAACGGCAAACCTCCTCTGGACAAACCTTGCCAAGAAAACCCTGTTGTCTTAGGATCGCCATGAGTCAGAAATGACTTGAAGGCATACCCCAAGAAGCCGCGTTGAATCCCATCTTGAGAGAAAGACGGGATAAACAGACATTCAATGAACGAATGAATGAACGAATGAATGAATGAACAAACATGTCCAAGCTCTGGTCCTGAACCTGTTTCTTTCTTTGACAGTTCTGCAAAGTTTTACTTACTCTTCGGGGAACTCTACAGGCTTGTTCTTGATCTTGTTGTGAAGAGCAAGGATGAATTCGTCAATGAACGGACACTGTAAACCAAACCAAAGGTTTCCAAAATTATTAGTTCATGAACTCTCGGAATATCTTTGACTTGTAGACGCAGATCAATGCCATCATCTGCTGAGATCGGACTATGGTCTCCAGAAATGTTCTCCGATTCCATGTCCAGCTATGGGAATAAATCAAGACGCTTCTCTGATCCTTCCTTAGAAAGGTGATGGAGCAGGAGAGCTATCACAGTAATTATTATTATTATTATTATTATTATTATTATTATTATTATTATTAATATCCCACCCCTCTGAGAACAATCGGGGCAGCTAGCAATACATTGACAGGAGACAATTTGGACACTGTGGACAGAGGAGGACATTGTGGAGGGAGGAGGATTTGGATGGTATTTTAATATTATATGATGTTTTTAAATTGTTGTGAGCCACTTCGATTGCGTGACAGAGGAGTGGGATATAAATAACATTTATTATATTATTATCATTATTATTATCAACCTTTGCAACTACCAGGGAAAAGGGAAAGACATGGGGGCATGCTTACCAAATTTGCAAATAACACCAAATTAGGAGGAATAGCTAATACCCCAGAAGGCAGGATGAAAATCAATAATAATAGTAATAGTAGTAATAATAATAATAATACATTTCAAAATTCAAAATGACCTGAATAGATTAGAAAGCTGGGCCAAAGCTAACAAAATGAATTTCAACACGGAGAAATGTAAGGTACTGCATTTAGGGAGGAAAAATGAAATACATAGATATAAGATGGGGGGCATCTGGATCAACAAGACGATGTGTGAAAGGGATCTAGGAGTCCCAGTAGACCCCAGGTTGAACATGAGTCAACAGTGCGATGCCGCAGCTAAAAAGGCCAATGCAATTTTAGGCTGCATTAATAGAAGTATAGTATCTAGATCAAGGGAAGTCATAGTGCCACTCTATTCTGCTTTGGTCAGGCCTCACCTGGAATAATACTGTGTCCAATTCTGGGGACCACAGTTCAAAATGGATGTTGAAAAACTGGAGTGTGTCCAGAGGAGGGCGACTAAAATGGTGAAGGGTCTGGAAACCATGAAGCCCTATGAGGAATGACTTAGGGAACTGGGTATGTTTAGCTAGAGAAGAGACGGTTAAGAAGGGATATGATAGCCTTCTTTAACTATTTGAAGGGATGTCGAGGAAGGAGCAAGCTTGTTTTCTGCTGCTCCAGAGAATAGGACACAATGGAGCAATGAACTCAAGCTATAGGAAAAGAGATTCCACCTCAACATTAGGAGGAACTTCCTGAGAGTAAGAGCTGTTTGACAGTGAAAGACCTTCCCTTGGAGAGTGGTGGAGTCTCCTCCTTTGGAGGTCTTTAAACAGACACTGGATGGCCATCTGCTGGGAGTGCTTTGATTGTGAGTTCCTGCATGACAGAAGGGGGCTGGACTGGATGGCCCTTGGGGTCTCTTCCAATTCTAGGATTCTATGATTCTATGTGCAGGCATACATTGGACGTAATGCTGGCATACATCACTAACAGGACGCCAGTCTATGGGTGTCAAGAAAGGCGATGTGCCTTTTGAAAATTTGGCCAGGCTAAAGGCAGTCCAGGGAATCTGGAGGGGCTGAGAGTTGGAGAAATAACCTGAAGGGGCTACACAGCCCAGGTTTACTCTATCCGGTCCGCACTGCCCAAACCGAACCTCGCCCAGACGATTTCGGAGACATCTTACCTTTCCATATACAAAGCAAAAGAGCGTGATGCCCATGGCCCAGACATCCAGAGCCTGAAAAGAAAGAGAGAGAGAGCGTATTCCATACATTAAGAGATAGGGACGCAATGTCAAAGAAATGGTTGCAGCATGAAGTGCAATTGTTTGGGTGACGAATCCGTTCCTGTTTTTAATCTGAATTTTAAAAGGGTCGCCCAATTTACCCTCAAATTAGGTTCGGCGCCCTGGATCGCTCTGTCACAGCTCAGATGCCAACCCACCGCATGCCGTAGTGGTTTGAGTGTTGGACCACGACTCTAAGAGATCAGGGTTCGATTCCTGGTTTGGCCACGAAACTCACTGGGTGACCTTGGGCAAGTCACACTCTCTCAGCCTCAGGGGAAGGCAATGGAAAACCTCCTCGGAACAAATCTCGCCAAGAAAACCCCATGATAGGGCCGTCATATGTCAGCGAAGTCAGAAAAGACTTGAAGGCACACAACAACAACAACAACAACAACAGGGGATTCAGTGACACTAGTTTGCTACCCAACTGCTCTAGAAGTCCCCATGTTAGCTGGCAGGGGGATTCTGGGAACTGTCATCCAAAAAAGAAACTTTCCCAAGGTGTGGTAATTGTGAAGATAAGAGCGGAGGACACCACACAGACCACTTTCTGTGCTTTTGGAAAGATAAATCTAATATGGTCAACCCTCCACATTGGCGGTTTCGGCTTTTGCGGCTTCGGTTATTTGCGGACTCGATCAATACCTTTTCTCTCGGTCCTCCAGTGCAACGCTGCGGGATATTGACCATAGAGTTGCGTTGGAGGGCTTGGAGATTCCTAGAGAAAACACTTCTCTAGGCATTTGTAGGTCTTCCAAGGTGATTCTATGGTCAATGTCTGGCAGATGTTGGCCATAGAGTTGCATTGGAGATTCCTAGAGAAAACACTTCTCTAGGCATTTGTAGGTCTTCCAGGGTGATTCTATGGTCAACATCTGGCAGATGTCAATGACAGAGCTGCACCGGAAGACCTAGAATTTTTTTATTTGTGGCTTTTTCACTTTCACGGAGTCCCTTGCCCTTAACCCCAGCGAATGTGGAGGACATCGTGAAATCTCCAAAACTATACCTTCCCACTGAAGCTCTTCCCAGAATCCGAAATCGCTTCGGGGGCCATGAAGGCAGGCGTCCCGGCCGTGCTGGAGAGCTGGGCGTCATTGCCCTCGAACTGGTTGCTCACCCCGAAATCGGCGATCTTGACATGGCCGTCGTCTCCAAGGAGCAGGTTGGACGGCTTGATGTCTCGGTGGATAATCTTCTGGTAATGCACTGGAAAGACCCAGAGAGAGGGCACAGCATTCAAAAGATGCTCTCCTTGAACTTGGGAAGGATTCAGCCACAAAGCTGCTTCCAAACCTATCTGAAGTCCCTTTGTGGACTACAACTCCCACAATCCTCAAGCTGTTTGGAGGAGTCTCAACAGAGAGGGAACTCTTCCTCAGCTGCCTTCCATAGCATTGAGCCACGGCAGTTAAAGCGGTGTCAAACTGGACTATTTCTGCAGTGCAGATGCAGCCCTTCCCAATTTGGTTGCATTTGAAATAAGCAACTGTATTCTGGACAAATCCGACGTAGAACGGTCCTTAAGTATCTGCTCCCAGTGGATCCCAAAATCTGTGGATGCTCAAGTCCCATTAAATACAATGGGGCATCATCATCATCATCATTTTTTATTATTTATTTATTTATTTATTTATTGCTGCCGTGGGCCTTTGGTATCCACTGGGGTTTGGCTCCAGGATCCCCCGCAGGTACCAAAACCCATGGATGCTCAACTCCCATTAAACACCACAGCAGAGCATTATATAAAATGGCAAAAATCAAGGCTTGCTTTTTTGGAATTTATACATACATATATATATATATATATATATATATATTGAAGTATTGGATTGTTGACTCTGTGGATACGCAGGGCCAACTGTACCACTGGCTTCAATGAAACTGACTCCTCGGTGCTAAAGAAATCTGAAAAAATTACTTGCAAGGAGAAGCAGGGAAGAGCTCCCACATTTCTCCGGGAATTCATGGATCGCTTTCTCTTCGCCAGCGAAACATTAATACTGAGCGCTAACATCCGCATCATTTTACCGTCAGAGTCCATGACGCTGCGCCTACGGATCTTAAAAAAACCCCGATGCCAAATGCACAGCCTTGCCTCTTGGCTGCTCCCTTGCAGCAAAAACTTCGGCAGATGGATGTGATCTGCATCTCTAATGGGCCGGGAGCATTGCTGCAGTGGCGCGAAGCGGCCGCCTCATGGGTCACTGGCCAACCTGCGCACAAAAGGCTGCGCTCGGAGGACAGATTGCAGCAGCAATGACATTTGGGCATCAGGGCATACTTCCAAGCCACAAAGGCGAGGGCCCATTTGTCCCCTCCGCTCATAAACCAAATCGCTTATTCAGCGTGAAAAATAAACTGAATAATTTAAAGATATATATATATATGAATGATGATGATGTTGCAGCAGCGCTAGGAATTTGGAGCCTGAATGAAAACTTCCTTGGGGATGGGACAGAATTTTTATTTCGGGGGCAACAGCCTCGTTGCTACTCTCCAACGCAAAGGAACGAATGCAGAGAGATATCTTGCAGCACCTTGGAGACTATACTCTGCAGAGGGGCGGGATACAAATGAATATATTATTATTATTATTATTATTATTATTATTATTATTATTATACTGAAAGAAAGACGTTGGCAGCGTGAGCTTTCCTAGATTTAACTCTGCTTCCTCAGATGCATCCTTTGCAACCGTGCATTTTGCACACACGCATCTGAGGAAGCGGGTTGACGTCTCGGAAAGCGCACGCTGCCAACGTCTTTCCTTGGGTATCATCTCCAAGGTGCTGCCAAAGGAAAATAGTTCTGCTGGATGTGAGATTTGTGCCGCGGCCTTATTTTAATGCAATGTTTGTTTTACTTTCTTTGCCAGTCCTCTGCCTGTGTGTGTGTGTGTGTATGTGTTGGTTTTATTTTGCAACAGCCTTCCCTTTCTGAGTCATGTATTTTGATCGGGAACGATGCCACCCTTCTGCCAGCGTGGTGTTTTTGTTTAACATGGCAGAGCGTGAATATTTTCGTGTTGCAATTCTGTGGTTAACACAACGCCCAGCAATCTGACATTTCTCATCCCGTCCCTGTCTTCTGAGAAGCCTTTCCTTGTCAGAGAGGGGCATTTTTCTCTGTTCTTTTAGGAGATAGAGGCAATAAAGTCACCAGCGGGGGGAAGGAATGGGAGATGTATTGCAGAGCGGGCCAAACTTTATTGTTGCTGTGTGCCTTCCAACATGGGATGACCCTAAGAGGTTTTTCTTGGGGGGAGGTTGCATTTGCATTCCTCCAAGGCTGAGAGAGTGTGACTTGCCCAAGGTTACCCAGTGAGTATCTATCTATCTATCTATGTATCATCTATTTACGAATCATCTATCTATCTATCTATCTATCTATCTATCTATCTATCTATCTATCTATCATGTCATCTATCTATGTATCATCTATCTATCTATCATTCATGTGTCATCTATCTATCATCTATGTATCATCTATCTATCTATCATCTATCTATCTATCTATCTATCTATCTATCATCTACCTATGTATCATCTATCTATCTATCTATCATCTATCTATGTATCATCTATCTATCATCTACCTATCTATCATCTATGTATCATCTATCTATCTATCTATCATTTATCTATGTATCATTTATCTATCATCTACCTATCTATCATCTATGTATCATTTATGTGTCATCTATCTATCATCTACCTATCTATCATCTATGTATCATCTATCTATCTATCTATCTATCATCTATCTATCTATCATCTATCTATGTATCATCTATGTATCATCTATCTATGCATCATCTATCTATCTATCTATCTATCTATCTATCTATCTATCTATCATGTATCTCATAGTCCAACACTCAAACTACTATACTATGCTGGCTCTAGGCAAAACTTCCAGATATTAAATAAAGTCGTGTGTGTGTGTGTGTGTGTGTGTGTATACATATATATATATATATATATATATATATATTCTCTGATAACAATGAAACCTCACATTGTTCCTGACAGTGTGACCAGGATGGGAAGGTGCAGGATCAATCCCTCTCCCCTTGCCCTGCTGCCTTTTTTTTTTCTTCAATTGCTTTCTTGCAACAAATGGTAATGCTTTTATCGATTTTTGTCTCCCGCGGCGGTTAATTTGGGGATTAGCTTCACAAGCCCCTCTAAGGAGCCTTTTGCTTCTTTCTCTTGCTTGAGCAATTGGATTGAGAAAGAAGAAAAGGGAGAAAGATGCTGCTGCGGAGTCCTTCCTAAACCACAAAGAAGTTACAAACCCGGGCTTTTATTTCTTCAATTCGGTGTCCTGTCCTTCTGCAGCGTCTGGGATCCTTTCTTCTGCCAGATTATTATGTATTTTTATTTTATTTTATTTTATTTCTGTACTGCCTGTCTCCCAGGAAGGGACCCATAGTGGCTCCCAAGAACAAAATATATTCAGAAAACACCCAGAGAGGTCTCTAAATCTATCCCCTCCCCAAGTTAAGGCAATCCGCACTGCAGAAATAATCCACTTTCAGTGCCCTGGCTCAGAGCTGTGGAATTCTGGGATGCGCAGTTTGTTGCGGCACCGGAGTTTATGCGCCGCTGCGGTTGTTGAGTGCCGTTTTCAATTTACGGCGACCCTAAGGCGAATGGGTCATGAGGTTTTCTTGGCAAGGAATGTAAGACTGTTATATCCTTTGGATGTAAAACGTTCGTCCTAAGGTTGTAAGGCTGTTGTTGTCCTAGGGATAGAAGACTGATATCCTAGAAACAGCAGACTGTCATCCTTGGAACGAAAGACTGCCGTCCTAGGGATGTAATAATAATTTAAAGATATATATAATTAAAAAACGTAAAGCATTCAACCTATCCAACATACATTACGTAGTTATCTTATATTCTTCATCATTGTCTTTATACATGCTTTCCAAGCTTTCCAAGCACAATTTATATATATAATTATTATATTACACAGTATCATCTATCATCTATGTATCATTTATGCGCCATCTATGTATATATCATCTATCTATCTATCTATCTATCTACTATGTATCATCTATTTATGCATCATCTATCTATGTATCATCTATGTGTCATTTATGTATCATCTATCTATCTATCTATCTACTATGTATCATCTATTTATGCATCATTTATCTATCTATCTATCTATCTATCATCTATCTATGTATCATTTATGTGTCATCTATGTATGTATCATCTATCTATGCATCATTTATCTATCTATCTATCTATCTATCTATCTATCTACCTACCTACTATGTATCATCTATTTATGCATCATCTATCTATCTATCTATCTATCTATCAATCATTATCTATGTATCATTTATGTATCATCTATCTATCATCTAAAGGGAATGTTACTTTGTGCTTGGAAAGCTTGGAAAGCATGTATAAAGACAGTGATGAAGAATATAAGACGACTATGAGATCTAGGTTGAATAGGCTGAATGCTTTAGGTTTTTAATAATAATAATAATAATAGTTACTCACAATACTCAATGCCCAAGACGATGTCCCTGAAGTAGAGCCGGGCTTGTTCTTCGGTGAAAGGCGCGTCACAAGGAACCTCCATGACTGGCCTGGAAATGGGCAGAAAAAGGGAAAAAAGGAAAGGTCCCCATAGATCACCAGAGTCCGGAAGCCTGCTTTTGGGGAACTATGTCTCCCAGCATCCCCCAGCCAGCTTGACCAAGACCCTGACGGCTGGGCAATACTGGGACTTGAAGCTCAAATGAACGAAGAAACGCTTTCCGCAACCTCCGTCTATTATACTCTTGACTATATAATGATATAAGGTGAAGGTGGTTCTTAACAATAAAGGACGGCAAACAGACCCGGGATAATATATAATATATTTATATAATATATTTATATATTATCCCGGGTCTATTTGCTGTCCTTTATTGTTAAGAACCACCTTCACCATATATCATTATGAATTACATCCTTTGTTCGCAGGTCAAGCACAGTTTTTTTGCATTAGGGGTTATTATTATTATTATTATTATTATTAAAGTTTATTTATAGAGCGCTGTCAGTGTATTCACTATTCACTAAATACACAAAAAGTCTATTCTAGACTTTTACGGAGCTGTCCTAAGCCTCGAGAGAGGCAGCGGGGCACAGTGGTCTGAGCGTTGGGCTACAACTTTATAGAGACCAGGGTTCGATTCCCAACTTGGTCATGAAATCCAATGAGTGACCTTGGACAAGTCACACTCTCTCAGCCTCAGGGGAAAGCAATGGCAGTAGCAAACCTCCTCTGAATGAATCTTGGCAAGAAAGCAACTTGAAGGCACACAACAACAACACATGCAGTCCTTGTGTATATTATCCTCTTACCCTTTTCGGAGGAGATCAAACACTAGAAAAGAGAAAAGAAGAAAAGGAAAATTACGAATATTGAACAACTAAAGCACACGTCCTCTCATTTCAATGGGTAAATTCTGCTGAGCACAGTGGGTTTATTTTATATATAAATATATATAGAATATATCATCATAATATATATTACAAATATTATTTCCAATTGTATTATTTTTATTAAATATTATTATTTCTCTTGTTAAGTTCTTATCAATGACCTACCCATGTAGAGATTGTCTTCTGCAGGGTCATCCAGTACCTGGAAAGAAAGAATGAATTAATTAATGAATATTTTTCCCCCCGACAAATCATCTTTATACCTTTTACAACAAACTTGACAACAGGGAAATAAAGAATTCCTAGTGCAACAAAAAGCAAGTCATGGAGAGTGTTCAAATCCAGAGAAGGAAATGCAACAGGGAGAAATGAGAGGCTGCAAGGGCTGAAGGCTGCAAAACCAAAGCACTCGACGCAAGCAAACCAACCTCGATCAGCTTGACGACGTTGACGTGGTCCAGCTTCTTTAAGATGGCTATCTCCTGATAGATCCGGTCCAGTGGGGCCATCGGCTTGGGGGTCCCTCCGGCCGATCCTTTGGACCCTCGAGGCGGAGGCCGGCCTGGAGGAAGGACACCAGAGGGAAGGAGAGAGGGACATCACAAGTCGCTGGGGATCGACTTAACTCCTTGGGATGACAAGTCCCAGAATCCACCCAGCCAGCCTGCACACAGAACAAGGCGGAAAGGAGAGCTTGGGAAGGACTTCTTTGGTCCTAGGATGACCCCCAAATGGCATGAAGATGAACAGGTGTTGGAAAGTAGGGAGAAAAGTCCTATTTTTGGTACTGCGGCCTCCAAACACTAGTATTCCAGCATGTAGAGAGATCTTGTAGCACCTTTGATACTAACTGAAAGAAAGAAGTTGGCAACATGAACTTTCAGAGACTAAAGTCTACCTCCTCAGATGCATTTGGACTTAAGTCTACTTCTAATTTCTCAGAAGCATTTGGACTTAAGTCTGCTTCTACCTTCTCAGATGCATTTGGACTAGATGCATTTGGACTTAAGTTTACTTCTACTTCCTCAGATGCATTTGGACTTAAGTCAACTTCTACTTTCTCAGATGCATTTGGACTTAAGTCAACTTCTACTTTCTCAGATGCATTTGGACTTAAGTCTACTTCTACATCCTCTGATGCATTTGGACTTAAGTCTACTTCTACATCCTCAGATGCAATTGGACTTAAGTCTACTTCTACATCCTCAGATGCAATTGGACTTAAGTCTACTTCTACTTCCTCAGATGCATTTGGACTTAAGTCTACTTCTACTTTCTCAGATGCATTTGGACTTAAGTCTACTTCTACATCCTCAGATGCATTTGGACTTAAGTCTACTTCTACATCCTCAGATGCAATTGGACTTAAGTCTACTTCTACTTCCTCAGATGCATTTGGACTTAAGTCTACTTCTACTTTCTCAGATGCATTTGGACTTAAGTCTACTTCTACTTTCTCAGATGCATTTGGACTTAAGTCTACTTCTACTTCCTCAGATGCATTTGGATTTAAGTCTACTTAAGTCAACTTAAGTTTCTGAAAGCTCCTGCTGCCAACTTCTTTCTTTCAGTGAGTCCCAAAGGTGCTAGAAGATCTCTCTGCATACTGATTCTACAGACTACCGTGGCTATATCTTGGTATTCCAGAGGTGAGAGTACCCCAAATTTTCCTTTTCCAAGCTCTACTTATCCCTGCTCCCAAGAAACAAATCCTGCCTTGCAAAGCACCTTGCGCATTCTCAGACGCAACCATTTCCCCGGTGCACCGAGTCTGGATTTTCACACGAGGGATTACAAGAAATGGACACAACGGAGCTGTTTGGCGCTGCTGCGTCACTGTTATGGCTTTTGATGCATGCTTCTCATGGACATATTGAAATCAAAGGAAGAAAGGAGTTCTAGTCTTGGTCTGCTGAGGACCAACATTTATGTAGAATTTAGCCAGAATCAAGGCAAATCACAGGCAGGGCTCTAAGACGGAGTAAGAACACCTTCTTTCCTCGAAGAAGAAAATATTAAAGATGGGGGAGAGCCATCATGGTGGAGTGGTTTGAACCCAGGACTAGGATTCTTGAGATCTGAGTTCGAGTCCCCGCTTGGCATTGGAAGACCATGAGTGAGTCACATACTCTCAGCCCTAGAACAGTCTGTCACAGTCCTTAAAAAATATATGGATACCTACGCGGGAATCCATATTGCTTCAATAGCTTCTTTTTGGAGAGGACTTTCATAGCCTGTGGAATATGAGAAGAGAACCAGTGTTAGAAAAACCAGGTAAATTTCTGCTTTATTGACTCTTTTCAGAGTTTGGACAGGGCATAAATGGGGTGAAGGGAGGATCATTAGGATACCAGGGGTGAGAGTACCCCAAAATACCAGAGGAGGATCCTAGAATTTGGGAAATTTATTTGGATAATACATATCTTAAGATTTCCCTCGCCAAAGCCGGCATGCAAGGGGGTGCAGGAAAACACTTACATAGTATTGATCGTCGTTTTCGTTGTACGCCAACTTCACAACGCCGTAGGAACCCTAGGAAGAAACAAAAACCGGGATCATATCCGTGTCAAGATGAGGCTGCTTATTCGTCCCTCCGACCGAAAGTCGGAAAGGAACTTCTCCATTGGGAAGAGAGGCAAATCTCCCAAAGTACGACTTTGGCGACCGAATTAAAAATTTCATTTGGAAGCAGAATTCTTATTGTAGGGGCAACGCGCTCATTTTGGCCCTCGGAAAGCAAAGCAACATCCCAGAAAAGGAGAAACATCCCCCAAAAATGAGAAACATCTCAGAAAAGGAGACACTGAAAATCCTTCCCATCTCAAAACTTTTCTATCGCCGAAACCCTTTGTTCACGTTGCATGCCTTCAAGTTGCTTTCGACATACTGGCCACCTTATTATAGAGGTTTCCTTGGGGAAATCTGTTCACAAAGGGGTTGCAACAGCCTTCCTCTGAGGCTGAGAGAGTGTGACTTTCCCCCTAATCTATTAAGGTCATTTTGAATGTTGATCCTGTCCTCTGGGGTATTAGCTACTCCTCCCAATTTGATGTCATCTGCAAATATGGGAAGCATGCCCTCTATTCTTTCATTCAAGTCATTCATAAAGATGTTAAATAGCAAACTGGGTCCAAGACAGAATTAAACTGGACATCCCACTGGTCACTTCTCTCCAGGATGAAGAGGAAGAGGAACGTTGCTGAGCATCCTTTGGGTCCGGCCGGTCAACCAACTACAAATAAAGCACTTCTTAAAGCCAGAAACCAACAGCCAACTACCCAGAGATCTGCCAGAAGTGCCCATCCCTGAAAAATAAAAGACACTGCAGAAACCTACCTTTCCTATCTCACTTTTCAGCTTGTACTGGTTCAGCTGCACACAATCCTGTCGGGGTAAAACAGAGAAAGAGACACAAGATGTTGGTTCAAAAAGCATGGATTTGGGGGGACAAAAATGGTGCCTAAGCCATACCCTCCAAGTGTACCAATCTGATACCCGAAAATCCCTTTGCATTTTGAACTCAGTTTGCAGCTATTGAAATAATCTGAGGACAAAGGAGGGAGAAGAGGGAAACCGGGACATTTTAAAGGCAGACGAAAACGCAGAACAACAAAGAAGTAAAATGCCCCGATTTCCCCTCTTCTCTTCCACCTTTGCCCTCAGAGCATTAACAATCCACTTGAAAATATTAATTTGGAACAGTTACTAAAACAATTTGGAATATAAAATTTTGTAAAGAGCATTACGTTCTTTGGCATCGTTTTCCTTTGCTTTGTCCTTTCCATCCTTCATTACAGGACCCTACATTTTACCCTCGATTTATCCATGGGTCGTATATCAACATCCATCATTTTGGGGGCCCAAAAACCTGCCCACGACTTATACATGAGGCCGACTTATAGTCGAATATGTACGGTATGCTTCCAAATGTAGGATTCTCAAGCAACAAAGTTCTTAAACACTTCCCTTCCCATTTTTCCGACTGCACATCATTATCAATTGAATTTTCAAAATTCAATTATCAATTTTCCAACGGCTGCGTATGCAGAGGGGCGGGATAATAATAATAATAATAATTATTATTATTATTATTATTATTCCCCCCCCCAAAAAAAAAGTGCACATTTGTCGTCCAACTAAAAAAACACCATATAATTTGTCTGCCATGCCAATGCATCACCCATATTGGGGAGACAGAGGCGTTCCTCTAGTCCTTTTAGGAATAACCCATTTCTGCCAATGCATTTTGCATTTTGGGTCCTGACTATCGAAGCCAGGCTGGACGCAAGTCAGCAAAGCCATGGCGCCGATCGATTCCATCTTCATTTTTACCAAGACGGCAACTTAACAGGTGTAATGATTTGCAACCGCAGCATGACGGATCCGCTGCCGCCCGGAGCTGACAGCGATGGATAGGGGTAGATGTATTGCTTGCAAAGGTATCCTTCTGACTATTGCAGACGGCATAGAAAGAGAAATATCTCTGCAGAAAATGGCCTGCCAAATGCTCCGAAAAGAGGACCTTGCAGAGTGGAGAGAGCTGCAAGCAAGCCAACCATGGAAACCTTCCAAGCCCAATCTTCTTGCCAAAAGATTGCATGATGTCTTTTAATTCCAGAAGACGTTCCATAGCAGGGATGAAATTTTTAATGCCTGTTCTTAGTGCCTTTGGATCCTCAGTTCTCATATAGAATCACAGAATTATGCATGTTGGAAGAGACCCCAAGGGCCATCCAGTCTGACCCCATTTTGCCATGAGAGGTAGGTCAGACTGAGAGACTATCCCAAAGTCACATTAATGCATTTAATTACCAGATCTCCAAGCAAACCAGTACATCACATGGTTTCTTAAACCTAGGTTTATTTACCATTTCCCACTCTAACCATTGCACTCCCCGGCTCAGCCATGGAAACCCACTGGGTGACCTTGGGCAAGTCACACTCTCTCAGCCTCATGGAGAAAAAGTCCCTCCGCTAAAGCAGGCGCTGGATGCATGGCCTTCTTCCCCGGAGGCAGATGCTCAATCCCCAAGGCATTGCGATAAGATTATTTCTGGCAGCGGCGGCGGCTGTCATGAACGGATCAGTCTATTCTTATCTTGTGTATATTTGGACTTTGCACAGAAATGTTGCAGAGCGGTTATGAAAGGCTCCCCTTTCCCAAATCCCCATTTTGGATCCACTGTTCCTATACAAAGAGGTTTGTTACCCTTGCATATCCTACGTCTGACAACCGAAGATTATATTCCAAACATGGATCTTGAAATCACAAGGACCCTTTTTCGTTTTTACAGTCGCGCAAGACCCAGACGACGTTCTGTTATCAATTTGAAGAAGATGTACCCTTACCTTTTAAAAAATCAAAATCCCAACTAATAAAAACCTTACTGTCTTTCCGCTCAATAAACACCACTTGCCAACAATCTGGCTAACACCCACTTTTTGCCCTCATTTTAAAACATTGACGGCGTATTTTCGGCCCCAATGCTCCGCGTCAGAGGCATCAGATGATAAAATAGTCATGAGCAATAGATAAAAAAAACCCCGAGGCTGTGCGCTGAAGCAAATGCATCAAGCTGTCTTCATGCCATCTTCGAGACAGAAAAAGGGTGGAGAGTTTAAAAAATATAAGAAATACCGTACATAGATTCCAAAAAGCAAACCTTGATTTTGCTACTTTATATAAGGGACAATATTTCACTATGCCACTGTATCTAATAAGACTTGAGCATCCACAGATTTTGGTACCCAATGGATATAGATGTATAGATTCCAAATACATATAGATGCCAAATATATATATGGATTCCAAAAAGCAACCCTCGATTTTGCTACTTAATATAATATAAGGCACTGCAGGGAGTCCTGGAACCAAACCCCAATATAGTTATATAAATTCCAAAAATATATAGATTCCAAAAAGCAAACCTTGATTTTGCTACTTTATATAAGGGACAATATTTCACTAAGCCACTGTATGCCACTGTATCTAATAGGACTTGAGCATCCACAGATTTTGGTATCCATGGGGAGTCCTGGAACCAAACCCCAGTGGATATAGAGATCCCAAAAATATGTAGATTCCAAAAAGCAAACCTTGATTTTGCTACTTTATATACGGGACACTATTTCACTATGCCACTGTATAAGGGACGCCATGCCACTGTCTCTAATGGGACTTGAGCATCCACGGATTTTTGGTACCCAAGAGCCCAATGTATATTCATCCTAGACCGCCAACTTACCGCTGCGTCCGAGATGGAGACTCGGTGAGACTCTATGGTGGGCCTCCTCAAAATCCGGGGGGAGATGTGGGTGGAAGGCCCCGTGGCGTAAGGACCGAAATTTGTAGGGTCGGTACACGCCAAGTAATTTCCGGCAGGCCTTTCTTGCAGCGAATACTTCCTGCCAGACAGGAGGGGTCGCGAGGGTGCCCTCTTGGGCGCATGAAGCTCGTGAGTCCCATCCAGTTCCTCCGACGTCCCCGAGTCGTCTTCGACCCCATTCCTTTGATTGTCAGGATCAACGTTGTTGGAGAAAATGAGGTTCCCTTCTACCGTTTCTTGGCCGTCTGAGCCGGCGGCGTCTGGGTTGAGAGCGACATTGATAGAGGCAACCCTATCGGCGAGCTCAGTATCACTGCAACGCCTGTCCGCGACTCCATCATTGGCAGCCTCAGATGAGGAATCTCCCATACTTGGATCCCTGATGTCCACCGTCTTAGATGTACGATATTTCGGGGACCGCGCAGCGCATAGGAAGCCTCTGGATGGAGCTCCTTCTGCCCATAGAGACACCTGGAAAGAATCATAAGAGAAGGCGGTTACGCACATTGTGATACGTTCCCTTTCATACCGACGGTCTCTAAACGGAGCGACAAAAAGACTAGCCAGGTCCGATACTGGTGACTACTTATTCGATGACAATATAATCCAAAAACCTATCGAAGCATACATTGCAAATGTGTTGACTACAACGATACAGTTCATCTTTATTACAGTCATAGACCAGCACAGGTTAAAAAAAAGGGGATACAAAAACCAGGTTAAAAACACAGGTTTAAAAACAGTATTTTTAAAATAACCTTTTCAAATCCAGTGATACAATTTTAAGCATCCGGTGGAGGAAGAACGCTATACAGATCATCTGGAAAAACAAGAAGATCTTTGAACATTTTATAGCATCAAACATGTGCAAGTTTGGGTTCATAGTCCATTTCTGGGCTCATAGGTATTGAGATACAATTAAAAACAAAACAATGCTAAATATCACCAAGGAAACTGAGAGAAAAAACAGTCAATATGTTAAAGCAACAACAGCAAATTTTATTTCGGTCATGGACCAATATAAACATTATATAATATAAAATATATAAAGAAATAATGTACAATTATTAAACAAATCAGATACAAAAGCCAAGGAAATCAGAATTGGTCTCTACCATCTAAGTTAAACCATTTTTCTAAAAACATAGACTATACGTTAAACCAAGAGAATAAAGAAAACATAGATAATAGGTTAAACCGTACATACTGAAATCAAATTAGTTTGCTGTTAAGTTATCTCTAGCTCCTATTCTTAGTTGTCAAGCCATTCTGTCTCTAGTAAATGTTGCATTAATTGAGAAAGTTCTATTCTTTTTAATACAGACATTTTAGCGCAGAAAACGTATACGGTACTTGCCTCCAAAAGCGAGGCAAGAGACACCAGACCTGCCTTGCCCAAAATCTGCCTTTAGGAAAATAAAAGGTAACATTTCAGCCATGGAGATCAAAAGACTTTTCTGCAGAAATGTCAGAATCTACCGGCCGGCTCTATTTTTAGAGAAAAGCAGAAGGAAACAAGCGCAAGGATGGAACAGAAAAGCATATGGTGGAAGTGTAAGAAGAGACAAACCTTCCCCGAAGAGTCAAAAAATATTGCAAAGGCAATGTGACAATGATTTCCATCTTTGCTGAGTTGGAGACAGGAGGAAGGCTGAGTTTTCTTTATATATAATAACGTTAAAACATAGTGAGATCAACGGCAACATCGTATTTCAAAGTATTCAGTATCGAAATATTAGTCACCAAGTAATAAAACATCTCCCAATTTTGCTAATACTTCCTCATATATATATTTCATAATGTTAAAACATAGTGAGATCAACGGCAACATCGTATTTCAAAGTATTCAATATCGAAATATTAGTCACCAAGTAATATAACGTCTCCTAATTTTGCTAATACTTCCTCATATATATATATATATATATTTCATAAGGTTAAGACATAGTGAGATCAACAGCAACATCGTATTTCAAAGTATTCAGTATCGAAATATTAGTCACCTAGTAATATAACGTCTCCTAATTTTGCTAATACTTCCATATATATATATATATATATTTCATAATGTTAAGACATAGTGAGATCAACAGCAACACCGTATTTCAAAATACTCAATATCGAAATAATAGTCACCAAGTAATATAATGTCTCCTAATTTTGCTAATACTTACACACACACATATATATATATTTCATAATGTTAAAACATAAAACACAGCAACACCGTATTTCAAAGTATTCAATATCAAAATATCAATCACCAAGCAATATAATGTCTCCTAATTTTGTTAATACTTCCTCATTATATTCATAATGTTAAAACATACTGAGTGCAGAGGCCAGAAACTGTAGCCAGTTCTTGCTCAATTTATAGTAGAAGACCCCTTGTTTTGATTATTTTTGATTATTTGCAAAACTCTTCCCATGGAAAGGCCAGAAACTGTAGCCACTTCTTGCTCAGTTCATTGTAGAAGACCCCTTATTTTGATTATTTTTCAATTATTCACACAGTCATGTTGCAAATCCCTTGGAAACGCCCGAAACTGTAGCCAGTTCTTGCTCAGTTTATAGTAAAAGACCCTTTATTTTGATTATTTTCCATTATTCACATAGTTGCAGAGGCCAGGAACTGTAGCCACTTCTTGCTCAGCTTATAGTAGAATCATAGAATCATAGAGTTGGAAGAGACCCCAAGGGCCATCCAGTCCAACCCCATTCTGCCATGCAGGAACTCCCAATCAAAGCATCCCGAACAGATGGGGAAGTATTGTAGTTCTGAGGGGAGAGCTTTAAAACCTGCCCTTCCCCTGAATCTGGGGCAAGAAGGCCACACGACTTGTGGATTTATTGAGAAATCTCGAACCCGCAACCATGCCAGAATGAATGGCTAAAGCATGCCATCTCTGCTTAAAGCGATGACGAATTGTGGGACCTCCACCAAGTGCTTTCCTAGCACAAAAGGTGTGCTCGTGTTAACATTTGTAGGGTTTCTCTTTGCGGTGTTAGAAGTGTCGAGGCATGGCTGGCTGTCAAAGTTCATCCAATATATATATGTGTGTGTGTGTGTGTGTGTGTGTGTATATATATGCATGTGTGTATGTATATATATATATATATATATATATATATATATATGCTCTGACTTCCGTAAAATCCAGCCAATTTTTATTTCGCTCTGATGCCAAGCTTTGTGCCGAAAAATCCCTCTGTGCTTCTGCAAGAAACCAGAGGGAAGGTGACCAAAGTGTCTCCCGCATCACGACAGCTGTTGTTTTCGGAAGTTTTGAAAGAAGAGGAAAGAAAACCCCCGGGTGCATTATCCTTGATCGTTCCATGTTCTAATTACACAATGATCCTGATTTGCATAATCAGGCTCAATTATCCTAATTGCATATATAAGCAATAATCAACCCAAAAATTACGCAGGGGGGAGGGTTGGGGAAAACATCTCCAGGAAGCAAATTTTTAAAATGCATTTTGGAAAAGCGAACATCGGGATGCCAACCGGGCAGATGGGACCACAGAGAGAAAGAGAGAGAAAGAAGAAGGAGGGATGGTTATGTGCCAAAGAAAACCCACCAAGAATATCTGTTCTTCGGAGAGTCGAGCATGCGATTAGAAATGGCACCAGACCTCACGAAAACAGGACCAAACACTATCTACGGTCGTATCGGAGCGGTTTGATGGAGCCGGTGGCGTCTTGGCCATGCTTTTCACTTTTATCACTTTAATGTTATTTTTTTAAAATAAAAGTTAGAAAAGTGAAAAAAAGCACAGCCAAGACGCCACCGGCTCCGTCAAACCACTCCGACGATTTGAGATGCTTTTTCGTTGTTTCAAATTGTATTGCGATTTTTAAAATGCTTCCGTCGGTGAGCCGCCTTGGGAAGAAAGGTGGCATGCAAACAAAACAAAATAAAAGCACCGGGCAAAAAAGAGGGCCCCTGCGGAGCTACGTAAAGGAGGCGGATGGCGAGTCACTTTCAGGCTTGCCGCATCCATTTTATTTTTCCGTAAGATAATAATAATAATAATAATAATAATAATAATAATAATAATAAAAAATAGATGGCTCGTGGCTCCCCCGGGTCAGCAAATGTACAAATGAGGCTATTGATGTAATCATAAGTCATAATAAAGAGGGGCTCAGCAAAGACACCAAGCACCTTTGCATGAATCCAAAAATTGGGAATTGGAATTGGGCCTCCTCTCCCAATTCCACTTTCCAGCGTGGTGAATCCATGCTGACCATAAGTGCAAGTTTTAAAGGAATCCTTGAAAGTGCTGGACTTATTTTTGGCCAGTGCGGAGGTTTCAGAAGACAGCCAGCATGCTGTAGTGGTTGGAGCATGGGACTAGAATTGGAGATCTGGGTTCAATGTCCCACTTAGCCTTGGAAACCCAGAAATGACTTGAAGGTGCCCAACAAGAAGTTGGGAATGCCTTGAAGGTGCCCAAGAAGAAGCTGGGAATGACTTGAAGGTGCCCAACAAGAAGCTGGGAATGACTTGAAGGTGCCCAACAAGAAGCTGGGAATGACTTGAAGGTGCCCAACAAGAAGCTGGGAATGCCTTGAAGGAGCACAACAAGAAGCTGGGAATGCCTTGAAGGTGCCCAGCAAGAAGCTGGGAATGCCCTGAACGAGCACAACAAGAAGCTGGGAATGCCTTGAAGGTGCCCAGCAAGAAGTTGGGAATGCCTTGAAGGTGCCCAACAAGAAGTTGGGAATGCCTTGAAGGAGCACAACAAGAAGTTGAGAATGACTTGAAGGAGCCCAGCAAGAAGTTGGGAATGACTTGAAGGAGCCCAACAAGAAGTTGAGAATGACTTGAAGGAGCCCAACAAGAAGTTGGGAATGACTTGAAGGTGCCCAACAAGAAGTTGAGAATGACTTGAAGGTGCCCAGCAAGAAGTTGGGAATGACTTGAAGGAGCCCAACAAGAAGTTGAGAATGACTTGAAGGAGCCCAACAAGAAGTTGAGAATGACTTGAAGGTGCCCAACAAGAAGTTGGGAATGACTTGAAGGTGCCCAAGAAGAAACTGGGAATGCCTTGAAGGTGCCCAGCAAGAAGTTGGGAATGACTTGAAGGAGCACAACAAGAGACTGGGAATGACTTGAAGGTGCCCAAGAAGAAACTGGGAATGCCTTGAAGGTGCCCAACAAGAAGCTGGGAATGCCTTGAAGGTGCCCAACAAGAAGTTGAGAATGACTTGAAGGAGCACAAGAAGAAGTTGGGAATGCCTTGAAGGAGCACAACAAGAGACTGGGAATGACTTGAAGGTGCCCAAGAAGAAACTGGGAATGCCTTGAAGGTGCCCAACAAGAAGTTGGGAATGATTTGAAGGAGCACAACAAGAGACTGGGAATGCCTTGAAGGTGCCCAAGAAGAAACTGGGAATGCCTTGAAGATGCCCAACAAGAAGTTGAGAATGACTTGAAGGAGCACAACAAGAGACTGGGAATGACTTGAAGGTGCCCAAGAAGAAACTGGGAATGCCTTGAAGGTGCCCAGCAAGAAGTTGGGAATGACTTGAAGGAGCACAACAAGAGACTGGGAATGCCTTGAAGGTGCCCAACAAGAGGCTGGGAATGACTGGACTCCCCAAGAATAATAACAAATGAAATCATTAACAATTTGCTTTCTTTTCAGGCCATCCAAAATGTGCTATTTGAGTCCATCTTTTGCTGAGGATGGCCTTGGTTACCTTGGAGAGCTTGCAAGCCACCGAGTTTTCTGGGACAAGATAATAAAAACCCCTCTCCATCCCTCCATATTGTTAGGGCTTGCAATAACCCACGGAGAAAGGCTGAGAGAGCAAAGAGAACAATAATGCGGGGAAGTCGACAATGGTCGCTGCTGAGAGAAGGCAGGCGCTTGAAGTATTTATGTGCTCCCGGGTGATGGTATGGTTGTCATCCCTATGGCAACAGATTGCTTATCTTCGTTCTTTGGAAAGATAAAAAATAAAATTAGTAGCAGAGGATGGGAGAGGAGTGGGATCCAGCTTTGTACCAGAAGGCATTAGCCAAAGACTACGCAAGCCATCTTAATAGCGGGGGGGGGGAAAACACTTTTTTTGGAGAGGGACACCAAAGCTGGTGCCATGGTTTTGTGGTTCTCATGGTCAATTTTTCCACCAAAAGCAACACCAAGGTCTCCAAAATCCAGTGGCATGACTAGGGTTGGCATCATTCGGGGCAATAACTCATGTGCAACCCCAACATTGACCTCCATCCCTACCAGACCATGCAGAATCCTTAGTAATGCTTTTTTGGACTGACGTTCCTTGTAAATGGTAATTCCCAAATATTGCTGCATGTAATGGCAGTTGTCGGTGTGTGCCTTCAAGTTGTTTCTGACTTACGGCAACCTTAAGGTGAACCTATCTTAAGGTTTTCTTGGCCAATTTCTTTAGAGGGGGTTGGACACTGCCAGACTCTGAGGCTGAGAGTGTGTGACTTGCCTAAGGTCACCCAGTGAGTTTCATGGCTGAGCAGGGAATGAAACCCTGGTCTCTAGGGTCATAGTCCAATGCTCAAACCACTACACCACCCATTAATACCTAAACTATCCATCATCCCTGATAGTTGGTGCATAGTAAATATTAATATTTAGAATACTAATAGGTAAACTATCCATCATCCCTGATAGTTGGTGAATAGTAAATATTAATATTTAGAATACTAATAGGTAAACTATCCATCATCCCTGATAATTGAATAGCAAATATTAATATTTAGAATATTAATAGGTAAACTATCCATCATCCCTGATAGTTGGTGAATAGTAAATATTAATATTTAGAATATTAATACGTAAACTATCCATCATCCCTGATAGTTGGTGAATAGTAAAAATTAATATTTGGAATACTAATAGGTAAACTATCCATCATCCCTGATAGTTGGTGAATAGTAAATATTAATATTTAGAATATTAATAGGTAAACTATCCATCATCCCGGATAGTTGGTGAATAGTAAATATTAATATTTAGAATATTAATACGTAAACTATCCATCATCCCTGATAGTTGGTGAATAGTAAAAATTAATATTTGGAATACTAATAGGTAAACTATCCATCATCCCTGATAGTTGGTGAATAGTAAATATTAATATTTAGAATATTAATAGGTAAACTATCCATCATCCCTGATAGTTGGTGAATAGTAAATATTAATATTTAGAATATTAATAGGTAAACTATCCATCATCCCTGATAGTTGAATAGCAAATATTAATATTTAGAATATTAATAGGTAAACTATCCATCATCCCTGATAGTTGGTGACTAGAAACATGACAATCTAGCAGATGGGATCTTGTCGGTGGTGGCACAATATATTTTAGAACAAAATCTCCAAAAAGACAGACGTATGAGTGTCCATCTTGTCCAAAGACGACAACGTCCTCCTCCTCCCCGGTTAACACCTGGCGCACATTTTCCGTCGCCGCAATTTATGTATTCATTTTATTCCTGCCGCAATTTATGTATTCATTTTTATTTCGTACTAATTGGAAGATTCGGAGTCTAGCCCATTTGTCGGCTGCCTTGAGGGTTGATAATGAGACGGAAAAGGCGTCTGGACGAGGGGGGACCGTGGAAAAACACAGACGACCTTTCCGAAGGTTTTGCATTTCGGATTACCCAAAAAAGATCCCCGAGACAATTGATGATGCTTTTTCGAAGGAGTCCCATTGAAGGGATTATTGGGGCGAGGAAGAACAAAGGAGATAAGGTAAAAACTGATAATGCACACACATGCAAGGCCCTTGCACACCCCGACACTAGGCTTTGGTTAATTGTGTTTTGCGTGTGTCTCAATTATGGACGCGGAAAAATTGTTCCCTTCCATCTGGAGGCCTTTCAGCCTTCGGCCGGGAAACGGAGAGCTGTTTTTCTTCAGGTGTGCAGCGCCTTGTCAAAGCCCTGGAAATAGGCCCTATGGAGAGAATAATAATAAAACAGCTGCTCCCGACCATGCTATATATATATATATATATATATATATACACACACACACACACACACACACACACACATATATATCCTATTTTTCTACCTTTTTCACTTCAACACACAACAGGAGTCCTCTCGCTCTCAGTCTTTTCCCCATCCCTCCTTAAATGATGAAAGAAAGAAAGGTGAAGAGATGGCAAGGAGGAGGAAAAACGACAACTACAAACAACTAATACATAAAGGATCCATCTATATGGGGTAAGAGATTATTTAGAAATGTGGCTTTTAATTGTGTATTGTATTTTATTGTTATTTTTATTTGTCGTAATATGCCTCGATCCGCAGGGAGAGGCAGGCTATAAATATTGTTGTTGTTGTTGTTGTTGTTGTTGTTGTTATTATTATTATTTTCTCTCCTCTTCCAGCCTGATATATTAGCCTCATTTGTCCTTAGTGCCCTCCTAGTGCATACAAAGGACAAAGAAGGTCAGAGCATCATAGAATTGGAAGAGACCTCTGAGGGTCATCCAGTCTGACCCCATTTTGCCATGCAGGGACTCACAATCCATGTGCATATACTCACATGGATTTAGTATACTATTTATTTATATAAATATAAATATATTTTGTATATAGATATTGGACTTAGACTCACATGGGTCTTGGATGCCAGCTGGCCGGCTGCATCTCTCTCGCTCTTGCATAAGAGAATCAAAAGGCACCTTGCAAGATTATCGCTCCAGACGTGAAAAGCTGAAGACACACTTGCACACTCACTTGCACACACACACACAAAACAGACGTCTGGCGGCGGTGGTTTCGAAGGCGCAGAGGAATTATAATGCAACCTGTCAGGTCTCATCCATTCTCTGAGCCATTCATTCGGAGAAAAAGGGCAGGAGAGGAAAATGAACCGCCGAGACCGGATGGAGAAACGGTTTGGAAGGAGATCCACTTCGGCTGCATCCGCACGGCCAAAATAATCCGGTTTGATACCACTTTAGCCGTCAAGTTATGGAATTCTAGGTTGTTGCGGCACCTAAGAGAAGCTACTTCGGATGATGGAGACAAAGGGCTATGATTTTTCTGTGCATGCAGAGATACGCACAAACACCGTATGTAATTCTGGAAAGTAATTCTTTTGAAAAACAGAATATATATATATATATATATATATATATATATATATTATAAAATTTATAAAAAAAATTTATATATATAAATTTCCCCCCATGAAAAAACGTGGATTTCCACACAAAAGGTTTCCCGGAGCACACATTTTTGTGCAAATATGTGTGTTTTTTCCCTACCAAAACAAAACCATACATATATTTCTGCATCCCTTGCTTGTAACCACAAAATTGTAGAATCAGAGTTGGAAGTCAATATACATCTTGCCTTAGGAAAAACCCCAGGAAAACCAGATTTGCCTTTGGGTCAACCTAAGTCGGAAACTTATTTACTAAGTACAACTATTAGTACGAATAAGACCCAACCTGGATCCCTTTCCCAATGTATTGCTTTCAGGCCAGACATCACCCATCCTACATTTGTGCATTTCATTTTTCTTTTTCCTGCCTAGATGGAGTACCTTGTCGAAATTTGGTAATGAATTTTAGTTTTCCACGGACACTTTCAATTCCGGCTTCTGTACTCTTCGAACTCGGGTCTCCTTCGCCCGAGAGAGAATAATAGGCCTTCGATACCATTGTAACTCTCCACGGTTCTCTCCTGCAAAAACCCTGAGATTTGTAGTTCCGTGAACCGTCTGCCATGGAGCGCACCAAACTACGAATCCCAGCATCCACAGCCACAAATATTAAAGCCCTATAACCGTGTAGTGCGGACGAGGCTGTTTATATCCTCAGAGCTTCCATGGATCTCTCCACAGCAACTCCTATCATCCACCCACAGCCTCGCGTTGGATTATTTTTGCAAACTCTAACCAAAGTTTTTATTATACTTTGGACTCAAGTAAGAGATCTAGTATTATACAAGTCGAAACACACACAGAGCTTCTTCTTTAAATATCATCTTCTGAACAGGAGGCAGAGAGCTGGACCAAAATATCTCCATTTTGGAAATATATATATATATATATATATATATGCAAGCGCTTGCATTTACCTCCTACGCTGCCTTTGTTCTATTCTATTCGGGGAAATCTGGAGGATTTTTCTCTCTCTTTCTCTCTCTGAAAAGGCAATTGTCAATTTCTACCAAAAAACGACCGCTCAAAGCTTTCATGGAGAGCCACTCGTTGCTGCAAGAAACAAGCCTGCCTTATGGGATAATGAATAAAATACATAGATTTTCCGCATCGCTCCAAGGTAATGAAGCCTATTCCGCGCGCTCAACGGCATACCGCTCATGCCAGCCGCTGCGCAACGGCGAACTACAGAGCCATGGTGGACCTAGAAACCACTGGCCTTGGTGGCAGGGCATCTGGGGAGTCAATAGTCCAGGTGGCATCATCTCAAGTAGGGCATATATATATATATATATATATTTCCCCCCCCAACCATCAGCAACAGAATTGGGCATCATATGCCATGGCGCGGGCGCAATGCATACCTGCATTTCAGCCCTGGCTGCTCAGATTGCACGAAGCAAAGCTGCTTTCCATCTTGCCCAAGGCAGGTGACTCCGCCGAGAGATAAGCCCTTGCTGCATTTAGTTGTGTAAAGGGTTTATCTTGGCTGCCCTGAAGGTCTCCCGGGCAGAAGGCTCCTCCGGCCAAGGCAGTGCAAGGGAACCCATCCGCATGGGAATCTGGACAGACATGGTATGCACATATACACTCTCTCTCTCTCTCTCTCTCTCTATATATATATATATATAGAGAGAGAGAGAGAGAGAGTGTATATGTGCATATAGTGTATGCTGTGTGTGTGTATACAGATATATATTATTACACATACAGTATATGCACATATACACTCTCTCTCTCTCTCTATATATATATATATATATATAGTGTATATGTGCATATAGTGTATGCTGTGTGTGTGTATACATATATATATTATTACACATACAGTATATGCACATATACACTCTCTCTCTCTATATATATATATATAGTGTATGTGTGCATATAGTATATGCTGTGTGTGTATACAGATATATATTATTACACATACAGTATATGCACATATACACTCTCTCTCTATATATATATATAGTGTATATGTGCATATAGTATATGCTGTGTGTGTGTATACATATATATATTATTACACATACAGTATATGTACATATACACACTCTCTCTCTCTCTATATATATATAGTGTATATGTGCATATAGTGTATGCCGTATATGTGTATATATATATTACACATACAGTATATGCACATATACGCTCTCTCTCTGTACATATAGAGTATATGTGCATATACTATATGCTGTGTGTGTATATACACACACACAGATAGATATATATATATATATATATATATATATACACAATTTATGCACATATACACTCTCTCTCTCTCTCTATATATATATTATAGATACAGTATGTGTAATATATATATTACACATACATACACATTCCGTGATATATATATATATAGAGAGAGAGAGTGTATATGTGCACATACTGTATGCTCTGTGTGTGTGTGTGTGTGTGTATATATATATATATATATGTATTAGTACACATATAGTATATGCACATATACACACACTCTCAATATGTCATCCCTTATCATCTTCTTTTCTCCAGGCTAGAACATATCGAACTGCTCCTTTTTTATGTGTGTGACAATGCAGGAACCGATGATCCCTATTCCCCCCCCCTTCCCATTTCTGTGTCCGGTGCCCAAAATGTCCATTAAAGAAGAGATGCCCAGGATGCCAACCGAGGCATGGCTATAATTGAGACTATCTTTTCCATTGCTCATCTGTGCCATCTCCCAAGGGCTGTTAAACAAGTACAGTCCTGGAGCCTTTTTTGCATTTCTATCATTTTTACTTCTCCCGCCAAGGTGCATAAAGATCGGTCAAGTCAGATTATATATTCCACAAAGATATATGCAATCCACAAAACCTTCTGCCCGGCAAAATGCGTCTGTTTTTCGGGTGCCATGAGACTCTTTCCCATTTTTTTGGCTGCAAGAAACTAACCCCCTCCCTCCCTCTCCGATTATATAATATCCCAGATATGCCTGCAAATGGATTATAAAACAAGAAAAGCCTCCTTGATGGATCTGTAGGGAGAAGCTTTCCCACACAGTCATGCAAAGCAATAAATCAAAGCAATCATTAAGTGGGAAAAACGGATTAGTTGATGGGCACTTGGCTAATAATCGTGAAAAATTCTCACTCATCTACAATGCTGTCATGGTGGACCTGGACCTGGAAATAATGCCTAATAATAATAATAATAATAATCAGAATTAGAATCAGAATAATGATGGATGATAGATGCTGCAAATTTGAGGGACAGCAGACTTGGCCTGGACCTGGAAATAATGCCTAATAATAATAATAATAATAATAATAATAATGGATGATAGGTGTTGCAATTGTGGGGGACAGCAGAATTGAAGACAAAAGCAAGGAAAAGATGATGGAATAATGAGACCTACAACTGTGTCACGGTGGATTTGGCCCTGGAAATAATGCCTAATAATAATAATAGTGGATAATAGGTGCTGCAAATTTGGGGGACAGCAGACTTGAAGATAAAAGCAAGGAAAAGATGATGAAATAACGAGACCCACAACTGCGTCATGGTGGACCTAGAAATAATGCCTAATAATAATAATAATAATAATAATAATGGATGATAGGTGTTGCAATTATGGGGGACAGCAGAATTGAAGACAAAAGCAAGGAAAAGATGATGAAATAACAAGACCCACAACAATGTCACGATGGACCTGGACCTGGAAATAATACTTAATAATAATAATAATAATAATAATAATAATAGGTAAGATAAGACTATGACTCTGGAGACCAGGGCTCGATGCCCAACTTGCCCATGAAACCCAGTGACCCTGGGCAAGTCACACTCTCTCAGCCCCATGGGAAGGCAACTGCAACCTCCTCTGAAGAAACTTGCCGAGAAAATGACTTGAAGGCACGCAGCAACAACAAAACAACGTCACGAAGCAGGATGGCGGCCTAAATAAATTTTCCCGAACCCTTTTTAAAAAATCATATTTTATCAAGTTTTCTCAAAAGACACACAAAACAACAAAACACAAACCCACAACTCACCATCAGCTATACGGACGACTTCCCACCTCCCCGTACCTAGGACAGAATTGTGTATCTATTGTGTATTTTGCTGTAAAAAAATTCCCCACTTGGCCACGAGACCCACTGGGCCACCTTGCTCAAGTCACATGCTCTCAGCCTCGAGGGAAGGCCATGGCAAACCTCCTCACATAAGTCGGAAACGACGTGAAGGCACGCTCCGCCAAAAGTCCCTTCGGAAAAAACGGCAGCATTTGGAGAAGGTTGGAGAGCTCAGATCCATACAAGTATCCATACTTGTATGGATCTGAGCTCACCAACCTTCTCCAAATGCTGCTGCACGCATCCCAAAGCCCAGATTTGGGAATCAGAACTTATACATGCAATATTTATAGATGGTTTAACCTCCTCTGAACATAAGTCGGAAACGACGTGAAGGCACGCTCCGCCAAAAGTCCCCAAACACTTCGGAAAAAACGGCAGCATTTGGAGAAGGTTGGAGAGCTCAGATCCACACAAGTATCTCCGCGTGCGCCGTACGCGAAAGCAATACGCATCCCAAAGCCCAGATTTGGGAATCAGAACCTATACATGCCATATTTATAGATGGTTTAACCTCCTCTGAACAAATCTGGCCAAGAAAACCCATGGCCTTAGGGTTGCCACATAAGTCGGAAACGACATGAAGGCACGCTCCACCAAAAGTCTCCAAACACTTCGGAAAAAGCGGCAGCATTTGGAGAAGGTTGGAGAGCTCAGATCCACGCAAGTATCTCCGCGTGTGCCGTACCCGAAAGCAGCACGCATCCCAAAGCCCAGATTTGGGAATCAGAACTTATACATGCCATATTTATAATTGGTTTAACCTCCTCTGAACAAATCTGGAAAAGAAAACCCATGGCCTTAGGGTTGCCACATAAATCGGAAACGACGTGAAGGCACGCTCCACCAAAAGTCCCCAAACGCTTCGGAAAAAACGGCAGCATTTGGAGAAGTTTGGAGAGCTCAGATCCACACAGGTATCTCCGCGTGTGCCATACCCGAAAGCAGTACGCATCCCAAAGCCCAGATTTGGGAATCAGAACTTATACATGCCATATTTATAGACGGTGTTGTGGCGGCATGCCAACCTTTCCTTTGTTTGATGTCTGGGATGAATTCATTTAGGATGATTCGCCGGTTGTTGGGCGAGGTGCTCCTGACAGCAGGGGACCATTCGCCAACCTTTGGGATCTGACATCCATCCTAATTTTGGAGCCCAGGGCTCCCTCTTCATCCCGAGAACAGAGCGGCGACACTTGTGCGAACCACAGGAACCAGCCATTTTAAAGTCGGAGAGGTTCCCAATTTGTTTGAAGAGAGAGTTCCTCGCCGTTTGCAGCGTGTGCGGAGTCTCTCGCTGAAGATCTGAAGAAGTTTCTCCAAGGCACGCTTTGGAAATCAAGAGCGGGCAACTGCAGGGAGGGCAATTTTTGCCCCCAGGATCTTGCCTGGTCTGCCCCCCAAAAAGAAAAACTCAGAAATGGACAGGAAGAAAAAATATGTCTGTGTGTGTGTCGTTTGGCACGTGGAAAACGGAGGAGTGGAGATAAGAAGGAGGAACGTTCCACCATCTTCGATATGGAGATGGCAACATACTACGGGCGGAAAAGATCACAAACTTTTGGAAGTTGACTCCAACTTATGGGTCCCATCCCAGGTTTTCCTTGGCAAGATTTATTCCAAGGCTCATGGTTGGTAGTTAGAGACTTGAAGAACCAGGACAGCATTTTAGTTGGAATTAACTCATAGAATCATAGCGTTGGAAGAGACCCCAAGGGCCATCCAGTCCAACCCCATTCTGCCATGCAGGAACTCCCAATCAAAGCATCCCCATTGACAGATGGCCATCCAGCCTCTGCTTAAAGACCTCCGAGGAAGGAGACTCCACCACAATCTCCATTGAGGGAGTGTGTTCCACAGTCGAACAGCCCTTACTGTCAGGAAGTTCTGACTATCACTATGGATCGGAGTAGTTTGTGTGTCTTAGGATCCAGAATAAATCCCCGGTTAATTTTTACTAAAATGTCCCCGCTTGGCCACAAAACCCATTGGGCCACCTTGTGCAAGTCACATCCTCTCAGCCTCGAGGGAAGGCCATGGCAAACCTCCCCTGAAGAAATCTGGCCAAGAAAACCCATGGCCTTAGGGTTGCCACAGAAGTCGGAAACGACTCGAAGGCACACTCCGCCAAAAGTCCCCAAACGCTTCGGAAAAAGCAGCAGTCCCCACTTGGATGCTTGGTTCTTCAAGTCTCTCACTACCTAACCATGACACCAAGGAGGTTTGTCATTGGCTTTCCTCTTAGGCTGAGAGAGTGTGAACTCGAACTCTGGTCTCCTAGAGATCTAGGTTGACACACAAACGGCTCCGCAATACTGGCTCTCAAAAAAGATCACAGATTTTTGGAAGTTGACTCCCAAAGTTGACTTGTGTTATAATAATAATAATAATAATAATAATAATAATAAAATTTATTTGTATCCCGTCAGGGTGGCTCACAACAATAAAATCATACATAATAAATCACAACATTCCTAACCCCCCTTAAAACGGTATTAAATCAATAACAAATTACCTTATGTGCCTTCAAGTAAAACGTTTTACTGTATTTTAATGCTGTTTTATTATTGTTAGCCACTTCCATCTGTTTGGAGAGGTGGGATATAAATATATTATTATTATTATTATTATTATTATTATTATTTAACCTTATACTCATCCCCTGAAGGTAATTTTATATATAATCTTTGTAACCATTTGGTGCATAAAACAACATTTGGGTACACTGACTCATCAGAAAGCAGAAAGGTGCCACCATCTCAGCCACTCATGGAAAAAGTTTTGGATTTTGGAGCATTTGGGGATTTTGGATAAGGGACTTGTAGTACCAATAAATGAAGGAGCCAGTGTGGGGTAATAGTGTGACCGTTGTAGTAGGATTTTGGAGAAAACCCCATCATAGGGTTGCCTTGGGGTCACCTAAGGCACACAACAAAACAACAATGACAACCGACAATTGATGCCGAATTTCAAATCTCTCTTGTTGCTGAGGTCTGGATAGGCTCAGTGCAAACTCCCTTCCCAACTGTTGGCCTTTGCATAATGCATACAACCAATAAATAAAATAAATCCAAAACACTTCTGGTTCCAAACTTTTTTGGGGTAAGGGATACTCAGCCTGTATTACTTTATTCATTTAAATGCCATGGATTTTCCTGCAAATGCAAAACCTCGTATCCGTAGCATCGCCAAATCGAGTCACAGTTGGTGTTTTTGTTCGCTTGCAGCAACAAAGAAATGAAAGCCGCACACTTGGGAATAAAAAAAGAGTATGCATCATCTATGCATACACCCCAGTATTATTATTATTATTATTATTATTATTATTATTATTATTTCGCCTCCCGGAAACCTCATTTGCAAAGCAAGGCACAGAGTTCTTCTCTGCCCGCCAAAGAAATACTCAGATTAAATCGGAAAGGGGCCTCTTCCCGGACTCCATCCCATCTTCTTCCAACTATCCCATAAATCCAAGAGTGGTACTACAACTTCCCTTGATCTAGACACCATACTTCCATTGATGCAGCCTAGAATCGCACTGGCCTTTGTAGCTGCCGCGTCACACTCTTGACTCATGTTCAACTTGGGGTCTATTTAACGGGACTTGAGGTCCGACTAAAACAGAATAGGGTCAAGCTCCTACTTTCCTTGATCCAGACACCATACTTCCATTGGTGCAGCCTAGAATCACATTGGCCTTTGTAGCTGCCGCATCACACTCTTAACTCATGTTCAACTTGGGGTCTATTTAATGGGACTTGAGGTCCGACTAAAGCAGAATAGGGTCAAGCTCCTACTTTCCTTGATCCAGACACCATACTTCCATTGGTGCAGCCTAGAATCACATTGGCCTTTGTAGCTGCCGCATCACACTCTTGACTCATGTTCAACTTGGGGTCTATTTAACGGGACTTGAGGTCCGACTAAAACAGAATAGGGTCAAGCTCCTACTTTCCTTGATCCAGACACCATACTTCCATTGGTGCAGCCTAGAATCACATTGGCCTTTGTAGCTGCCGCATCACACTCTTAACTCATGTTCAACTTGGGGTCTATTTAATGGGACTTGAGGTCCGACTAAAGCAGAATAGGGTCGCGCTACTACTATCCTTGATCTGGACTAAAACCTGGAGCAGATTCTCCTGTGTTGTTGCCCCCCGCAAAAAAAATGCTGGAGCTAGGCCACACAACTTTAACAACCTTTAAGCAGAGTGTCGACTATCTCCTATATATATATATATATATATATATTTGGAGGGGGAGAAGAAGCCTCTCTCAGCTATTTGGGGAACAGACACACGTAGTCCACAAACGCCTTTGCGCCAGAAGACAAGCGCGTTGTGCAAGATGACCAAAAAAGCGTTGCTGCAAATGCAGAAAATTTGGGAACCTTCTTGCTTTGCACGCCTTGAACAATTTGGCTCCCCTGACACACACACATATACACACACATACACACACACGCCTTTTGCAATCTGCTTTTGCTTTAATCCCACAAGGCACTGGATCAACCAGTTTTTTGGCAAGGCCGGGGAGCAGGTGGAGAACTCATTGCGAGGCTGTGCCAGATCATCAATTTTGCAGACGCACCACAAGCGCACAATCCCAAAGACACACACACACACACCACCACACACACACCCTCCTGCCCTCGGGAGCATTGCAAAAGCTTTCCAGTGCGGAAAAAAAAATGAAATGAACCGACAAAGGACAAAAAGATGTTGTGGCGGTCTGGAATATAAAGGGAGGGCTCCCACTATGGGCAAGGAAATCCGAATTCGTCACCTGCGTTCATCACACACACACACACACACACACACACCAAAAAAGGAGCAAATGGAAGTGCAATCCAGATAGAAGGAATATTTTGGGAGATGTTAAGTAACGGCTGACATCCCATTCAGCGCTTACAAGACCCGGAGTTAAAGGATGGCAAAGGTGCATTTTGTTGCAGTATAACACCTGGAGGACCAAAGTCTGAGATCCACTGCTTCTAGGTTAATAATAATAATAATAATAAGTCTTCTTACCCATTAATGTCCCTGTCCCCACATATCCAGGGAACCAACGGTTCTGAGTTCCAGTCTGGCTTTGCTCAGCCCTGGGTGACCTTGGGCAAGTCACACTCTCTCAGCCCCAGAGGAAGACTGCATCTTCTGAACAAACCTCGCCAAGAACACCTTGCCAAGATTTGCTGCTGTCCTTCAAGTCCCTTCTGAGTTTAAGGAGAACCTATCACGGGTTCAGCACCATGGAGAGCTCCTTTAACATTTAACCTCAAACCCAGAGTGGATCCCCTGCTCACCCGAGCCAGGCCTGAGTGGGTCCGCCGATCACGCAAATCAGGTCTCAGTAGACCCGCTGATCATCTTAAATCAGGTCTGAGCGGATCCCCCGATCACCTGAATCAGACCTGAGTTGGATCCCCTGCTCAACTGAACTAGGTGTGGGTGGACCCCCTGATTCCCCTCAATCAGATCTGAGTGGATCCCTTGCTCAACTGAATCAGACCTGAGTGGTTCCCCTGCTCACCTGAATCAGGTCTGAGTAGATCCCCTGCTCAACTGAACTAGGTGTGAGTGGTTCCCCTGAATCAGATCTGAGTAGATCCCTTGCTCAACTGAATCAGCCCTGCTCACCTGAATCAGGTCTGAGTGGATCCTCTGTTCAACTGAACTATGTGTGAGTGGATCCCCTGCTTACCTGAATCAGCCCTGCTCACCCAAATCAGGTCTGAGTGGATGCGCTGCTCAACTGGACTAGGTGTGAGTGGATCCCCCGAATCGGATCTGAGTGGATCCTGTGCTCAACTGAATCAGACCTGAGTGGATCCCCTGCTCACCTGAACCAGATCCACTCACCATCGCTGCCTGGAGATCATCACCTGAAAGCCTTCCCCCTCTCCCCAAGTTTTACCACAGATTTAAGTCTAATAAAATGAATCCAAGACTCCCCATTTGGCCATGGAAACCCATTGGGTGACCTTGGCCAAGTCACACTCTCTCAGCCTCAACAGAAGTCAAAAAGCATGCCCCCTCTGAGCAAATATGGCCGAGGAAGCTTTGTAATGGGGAGTGCCCTGAGTGACTCCGGAGACCAGGGTTCGAACCTCAGCTCTGCTACGAAACCCCCTGGGTGACCTTGGCCAAGTCACACTCTCTCAGCCTCGGGGCAAGTCATACTCTCTGCCATGCCATGCCATGCCATGCCATGCCTGGACCCAGGCAACACAGATGCCCCAAAAACAACAGAGAAGGGTCACTGTCGCCACCTTGCACCCAATTGCCTCCTTCCGCTTACCTTCCCTCGCAAGGCGGCTCCCTCCGAGGCTCCTTCCAGCCCGCCTGCCTCGGCTCTGCCCGCTGCGCCTCCCCTGCCGAGCCTTTGACGTCTCTCCCGGGTCGAACCCGCCCCAAATCCCGTCCGGACGCTCCTCTCTCCGCTGGCGAAACGAAGCCCCACGCCCCCTCCAATCCCCAGCCTCCTACTCTACGCCACGCTCCTTCCCCGGGCCAGTTTTGTGACGCCCGCCGCGATTGGTCGATTAGTCCCTCCCTCTCGTCTCCGCTGCGCTGGTTCTCATTGGGTGGAATCCTCGCGCTGCCTCCTGATTGGTCCGTCCCTGGAAGGGGCCGCCGGGCTCGCTCGCTCCAGCCTCATTCGGCTTCCGGACGCCGGAGAGGACGCGTCGCTTCCTTGGCTCTGCCTTCTTTGTTGGTTGCGACGCCAAACAAAGCCTTCCAAGGGCCTTGCGGCGGCTAAACTATAGGCTGCATTCAAACTGTTTGCAATTAATTCCCTGCCCTTCATTGTGTTTATTATTTACTTAGTTGGGGCGAAACATTTCATTTATGAGTCGCTTAGCTGAGGCAGCCTTTATTTTATTTACTGCTTTGTTGGTGGGGGCAGCATTTATTTTATTGTTTACTCACTTTGTTGGTGGGGCAGCATTTATTTTATTACTTTGTTGGTGGGTGCCACATGTATTTTATTATTTACTTAGTTGGTGCTGGCTACATTTTATTTGTTATATACTCTGTTGTTGTTGTTGTTGTTGTGTGCCTTCAAGTTGTTTCCGACTTATGGCAACCCTAAAGTGAACCTATCCTGGGGATTCCTTGGTATCATCTCTATCTATCTATCTATCATCTATGCATCATCTATTTATCGATCTTCTATCGATCTATCTATCCTTCCTATGATCTGTCTGTCTATCTATCTATCTATCTATCTATCTATCTATGTATCTATCTTATGATCCATCTATCATCTATCATCTATGTATCATCTATCTATCTATCCATCCGTCCATCCATCCATCTTATGCTATCTATCTATGTATCATTCATCTATCTATCTATCTATCTATCCATCCATCCATTCTATGAGATATCCATCTATCTATCTTATCTATCTATCTGTCTATCTATATCTATCATCTATGTATCATCTATCTATCTATTTATCTATCTATCCATCCTATGATATATCTATCTATCAGTCATCTATCATCTATGTATCATCTATCTATCTATCCATCCATCCATCCATCCATCCATCCATCTTATGCTATCTATCTATGTATCATCTATCTATCTATCTATCTATCTATCTATCCATCCATTCTATGAGATATCCATCTATATATCTTATCTATCTATATCTATCATCTATCATCTATGTATCATCTATCTATCTATTTATCTATCTATCCATCCTATGATATATCTATCTATCAATCATCTATCATCTATGTATCATCTATCTATCCATCTATCTATCCATCCATCCTTCCTATGCTATCTATAGATATTTATCATCTATCTATCTATCTATCTATCATCTATTATCAGCTGTCTATTGGTAGGATAGATGATAGGTGAAAAATAGCTGATAGATGGAGGAAAATAGATAGATAGATGATAGATGAAAGATACATAGATATCTATTATCTATAATATATCTATCCATCCATCATCTATCTATCTATCTCATCTACCATCTATATATCATCTATGTATCATCTATCTATCATCTCTATCTATCTATCTATCATTATCTATCTGTCTATCTCATCTACCATCTATATATCATCTAGGATATTGTATTACGGTTTTATGGCATGTCTGTTTTTAATATATATTTGTACTTGTAAGCCTCCTTGATTGCCAAGGCAAAAGGCGGGGTATAAGAAATTATTATTATTATTATTATTATTAATCATCTATCTATCTATCTATCTATCATTATCTGTCTATCTCATCTATATATCATCTAGGGTATTGTATTTATGGCATGTATGTTTTTAATATGTATTTGTACTTGTAAGCCTCCTTGATTGCCAAGGCAAAAGGCGCGGTATAAGAAATTATTATAATTATTATTAATCATCTATCTATCTATCTATCTATCATCTCTCTCTCTCTATCATCTATCTAGCCAACATCTATCTATCTGTCTATCTATCGGATGCAGTTGTGGCAGTGCCCTTGCTGCCACGATCCTGTGAGTCCCTGGGATTTGTAGTGTCCTGGGCCAGCAGAGCAAAGAAACCGAACTCTCTTATGGAACTACAAAGCCCAGGGTACCACCGGATGGAAGCAGGACAGTGAAAGTGGGATGATAGCAGTATAGTTGTGTAGTGTGAACAGGTGCCAGGTGTGGACCCAGGCGGGATGGGCGCAGTTGTGGGTTGTTGTGTGTTGTTGTGACAACTCCCTTCAAGGTGCCTGGTCTTGTATCCCTTTTGGATCCAGGCTCCTTGTAGAAATAAAACTTGCAATTAAAAGCACGAAAGGATCTCCGCTGCAGGAAATTGGAGTAGGCCAAGGAAAAGAATTCGGACTCTCGTGGCATCGTGAAGACACTGCCAGCAACGAAAGGGAGGGAGATGCTGAAAGTCACACTCTCTGGCCTCTTGTTCCTGCTGGCAGAAGGAAGAGACACCATTTCGGCCTCAAAGCCACAAGTGTTTTCTCTCGGGGGATACTCCCTTGTGTCTGGTGCTGCCTTGAAGTCCTTTGGCAACCCTGTCCTGGCAGGGTTTGCTCAGAGGAGGTTTGCCATGGCCTTCCCTCGAGGCTGAGAGAGTGTGACTTATGGCCCAAGGTCACCCAGTGGGTTTCCAGGGCCGAACTGGGAATCGAACCCTGGTCTCCACAATCATAGCCCAACACTCAAACCACCCTGGCTCTCAAATCGGTTCCATAGAAAGAAAAATCCGGCTGCCCATCTAGTCCACCTTTGCTCTTGGCATCATCATCATCATCTTCATCTAATATTTCTTGGCAAAGCTATTTATTGATTCATAAGGGACTGCACTCCCCAGAATCCCCCAGAATAGCCAGGGTCAAAGAAAGATCCAGCTGCCAACCTAATCCCCCTTTGCACTTGGCATCATCATCATCATCATCATCATCATCTTCATCCAGTATTTCTTAGCAAAGCTATTGATTGATTGATTGATTGATTGGGGACTGCACTCCCCAGAATCCCCCCCTCCAGCTGGCATTTGCAATGGATCACAGCCATATTTTTTACCCATTTCTAAAACCAAGCCAGCCTGGCCCCTGTTCTGTGCAAAGGGAGCCGACATTTTCCAGAAAGACATCTCTCTGCCTCTCCAAAAGGTTGACCAAAGTTGCCAACAAATTTTTCAGAGATGCGATGATGTCTCAGACTTTCCTGCTTGCGTTTCCGGAGGCAGAAATGGGATCTCGGTCTCTCCGCCGCTGCTTTTTCTCTTTTTTCTCCTTCATTCCTTCCTTCCTTCCTTCCTTCATTCATATTTTCCATTTTCTCCTCCCTGGGTGACTCATTTGCAGGCTCCTTTTTTTCCGCTTTGGAATACCTGATGGAATATCTCTTTGGAAAAATGATCTGGATGGAGAGGATGAGTCAGGGAGAGCCTTTGGAAACGCTCTTAGGCAACAAACACACAAAGACAAACCATGACACAACGAGGCAAGAAAATAAAAATACGGACTTCGAAGAGGCAGAGAAGGCCCATTCGGAGGACAGGGCAATATTGATTTGGAAGACTTTTTAGTCTTCCGAACCTTCCCATCTCCTTCCCTCCGGCATTTTTTGCAGGTGCATTTTTAGCAACTGAGCCAACGATTTAAAAACCAAAGCTATACACCAGAGATAGTCTTACTAGGAATTATATATATATATATATATAGTCCATCATGCAGAATTATAAGAACTAGCAGTCTTAGGTTGGTGTGTGTGTGTATATATCTATATATCTCTATCTATCTATCTATATATATATTCATCATGCAGAATGATAAGAACTAGTAGTCAAGTTGGTGCATATATATATATATATATATATAATGCAGAATGATAAGAACTAGCAGTCAGGTTGGTGTGTGTGTATATATATATATATATATACATGCAGAATGATAAGAACTAGCAGTCTTAAGTTGGTGCATATATATATATAAATAAAATGCAGAATGATAAGAACTAGCAGTCTTAGGTTGGTGTGTGTGTGTATATATCTATATCTATCTATATATATATATTCATCATGCAGAATGATAAGAACTAGCAGTCAAGTTGGTGTGTGTGTGTGTATATATATATATATATTTTCATCATGCAGAATTATAAGAACTAGCAGTCAAGTTGGTGCATATATATATATATATATATAATGCAGAATGATAAGAACTAGCAGTCAGGTTGGTGTGTGTGTGTATATATATATATATATATATTTTCATCATGCAGAATTATAAGAACTAGCAGTCAAGTTGGTGCATATATATATATATATATATAATGCAGAATGATAAGAACTAGCAGTCAGGTTGGTGTGTGTGTGTGTATATATATATATATATTTTCATCATGCAGAATTATAAGAACTAGCAGTCAAGTTGGTGCATATATATATATATATATATATAATGCAGAATGATAAGAACTAGCAGTCAGGTTGGTGTGTGTGTGTATATATATATATATATATATATATACACATGCAGAATGATAAGAACTAGCAGTCAGGTTGGTGTGTGTGTGTGTATATATATATATATATATTTTCATCATGCAGAATTATAAGAACTAGCAGTCAAGTTGGTGCATATATATATATATATATAATGCAGAATGATAAGAACTAGCAGTCAGGTTGGTGTGTGTGTGTATATATATATATATATATATACACATGCAGAATGATAAGAACTAGCAGTCTTAAGTTGGTGCATATATATATATAAATAAAATGCAGAATGATAAGAACTAGCAGTCTTAGGTTGGTGTGTGTGTGTATATATCTATATCTATCTATATATATATATTCATCATGCAGAATGATAAGAACTAGCAGTCAAGTTGGTGCATATATATATATATATATATAATGCAGAATGATAAGAACTAGCAGTCAGGTTGGTGTGTGTGTGTGTGTATATATATATATATTTTCATCATGCAGAATGATAAGAACTAGCAGTCTTAAGTTGGTGCACATATATATATATATATATATATATATATATATATAATTAGTTCATCATGCAGAATGATAAGAACTAGCCGGATTACTTTTGGTACGCCTATGTCAAAGAAGCAGGCCACCATCTCTGGGTTTTGGGAGGCTTTAAAGGAGCTCTCCAAAGTGCTGGAATTATTTGGGAAAGAGAGGAATGCCAAGGATAAATCCTTTAAAGCAACGGTTGCCATACGTTGGTCCTCCGAGGTGTTTTGGACTCCAGCCACCGGATCTCAGAAAAGTTACATATTTTGGGATGCATGTAGAGCGATCGTGTAGCACCTTTGAGCCTAACTGAAAGAAAGAAGTTGGCAGCATGAGCTTTCGGCGACTTCAGTCTCCTTCCTCGGGTGCATCTTTTTTAGGATGATCGCTCCCAGAATAAGATTCTGGGATTTGTGGTCCAAAAAAAACCACCTTCTCCAATCTGATGCCCCCCCCCAACACATTTGTTGCTAAATCCATGGCAATGCGGGTTCCTTTGGGTACCACTAAGGGGAATAAATGACCAAAGCAAGATGAGGTAGTACCAAAAACTAGAGATTTATTGCTCTCTCGTCTGTCCCCCCCGCTATATCCCACCCTCCCTTATACACCCCAAAATAAAACCTATTATTTCATATTTTCTCTTTGCAACCCCCCCCCCACCTTTTTCCCCTGGATTCATGCAACAGGAACCGTAGCTGTTGGTGGTCTTGGTGGAAAGGGATTGCAGGAGGTAGTGATGGATGGGTGCAAAAGGCCCGTGGCTGTGTGCATGTGTGTATATGTGTGCACTGACCATTCAGTCCCATGGGTTGGCAAGGGTCTGCTGGCGCATGCGCCAACGTTTCCGGTGGTACTGGGAGAAAACCATGTCCCATTTTTAAATTTACCGGCACCTCCTCATAGGCATGGTCCGCATGCCCCCTGCAGAGGCTCAGAACAAAGCTGCCAGGTTTATTATCCATCATGGCATTCGCTCCCTGGCATTGGCTAATTTGGTCCACCATTTTTCCGTAGCAAAGAAAGCGTTATTTGGCTGGGTCTGCAACGTGACATGAAGGGCTTCCCACTTTCTGCAACGGCTTAGATGGGAATCACAAAGACTCCCATTCCTTTGTCACAGATGTCTCATAGTTCATGCTCCGCAATCCCTTCCAGACTTCATTCTCCACAATCCTTTCCAGACTTCATTCTCCGCAATCCCTTCCAAACCTCATTCTCCGCAATCCTTTCCAAACCTCATTCTCCGCAATCCTTTCCAGACTTCATTCTCCACAATCCCTTCCAGACTTGTCTTTGAATGAAGGATGTCCCATATCCAGAAGCAAACCCAACAAATAGCAGAACCTCAGTTCAACAGTGATGAAGGAACAGTGTCTTCTCTCATATCTAGGGGCGATTTGGATAGTTTAGTGAAGTTACAGCATAGCCCATGTGCCACACACAGCTCCGTCCGCCAACTCCTTGCATATATATAATAAGACCACCATTTAAAAGGCATCAGCCATGCCATCCCAGTGTTGTGTGCTAAAATAAAACATGGAAGGGTTCGGTCAAAGTTTCCAAGGGGTGACAACTCCAGTGTGTAAGAAGGCAAGTTCGGCAATGGTGTTGATCAGGAGAAAAAGTCGATCCGTCTCGGAGATCAGTGTTTGAGGAGAAAGGAGAGGAAACAGAACAGCATTGGAGTGTAGCATGAGAAATAATCCTGCAAGAAATAAATAAAAAAAGAAAGAAAAGAGAAACGGCTAAGGGAGATTTCTGAAAGCAAAATAATAGAATCCTAGAGTTGGAAGAGACCCCAAGGGTCATCCAATCCAACCCCCTCGAAATTTTAATATTTGTTTTTTCTTCCAACTTACAATTTCCTTGAGGCCCCTTTTCCTTCCCTTGTAAGTTGTACATGAAGGAGCTGTCGGCCTCTTCTTTTTCCTAAGGGCGTGTTCAAAAAACATATTTAAAATCGACAAAACAAGAGATGCCTTTCTGGAGATCCACGGCGGCTAAAGAGGTCTCAGGCTAAATCCGCACTGAAGAAATAATGTAGTTTTGACGCCGCTTTGAACGGCCATGGCTCAAATGCTATGAAATCGTGGGATCTGGAGCACCAGAGCTCTCTGACAGAGGAGGCTAAATATCTCACAAAACTACAAATCCCAGGATTCAGTAGCATGGAGCCATGGCAGTTAAAGTGGCATTAAAGTGTATTATTTCTGCAGTGCACACAGCAGGAGAGGTTTCACCTTTGGAAGAACTTTACATACATTTTTCAGTGGAGAATAGAGTGGTTTTAAAGGGGAATGCTATTGATTCGTTCCAACTAAAGTGAATGCATGGACTCTATTGCGGAATAAAGCGAATGCATTGGCTCTATTGCGGAATAAAGCCAATGCATTGGCTCTATTGCGGAATAAAGCCAATGCATTGGCTCTATTGCGGATTGGCTCTATTGCGGAATAAAGCGAATGCATTGGCTCTATTGCGGATTGGCTCTATTGCGGAATAAAGCGAATGCATTGGCTCTATTGCAGAATAAAGCGAATGCATTGGCTCTATTGCGGAATAAAGCGAATGCATTGGCTCTATTGCGGAATAAAGCGAATGCATTGGCTCTATTGCGGAATAAAGCGAATGCATTGGCTCTATTGCGGAATAAAGCCAATGCATTGGCTCTATTGCGGATTGGCTCTATTGCGGAATAAAGCGAATGCATTGGCTCTATTGCGGATTGGCTCTATTGCGGAATAAAGCGAATGCATTGGCTCTATTGCGGAATAAAGCGAATGCATTGGCTCTATTGCGGAATAAAGCGAATGCATTGGCTCTATTGCGGAATAAAGCGAATGCATTGGCTCTATTGCGGAATAAAGCGAATGCATTGGCTCTATTGCGGAATAAAGCCAATGCATTGGCTCTATTGCGGATTGGCTCTATTGCGGAATAAAGCGAATGCATTGGCTCTATTGCGGATTGGCTCTATTGCGGAATAAAGCGAATGCATTGGCTCTATTGCAGAATAAAGCGAATGCATTGGCTCTATTGCGGAATAAAGCAAATGCATTGGCTCTATTGCGGAATAAAGCGAATGCATTGGCTCTATTGCGGATTGGCTCTATTGCGGAATAAAGCGAATGCATTGGCTCTATTGCGGATTGGCTCTATTGCGGAATAAAGCGAATGCATTGGCTCTATTGCAGAATAAAGCGAATGCATTGGCTCTATTGCGGAATAAAGCCAATGCATTGACTATTGTTGAATAAAGCGAATGTATGGACTATTGCAGAATAAAGAGGATGCATTGGCTCTATTGCTGAATAAAGCGAATGCATTGACTCTGTTGCAGAATAAAGCAAATGCATGGACTATTGCGGAATAAAGTGAATGCATTGACTATTGCAGAATAAAGCGAATGTATGGACTGTATTGCGGAATAAAGCGAATGCATTGACTCTATTGCTGAATAAAGCGAATGTATGGACTGTTGCAGAATAAAGTGAATGCATTGGCTCTATTGCAAAATAAAGCAAATGCATTGGCTCTATTGCGGAATAAAGAGAATGCATGGACTCTATTGCAGAATAAAGTGAATGCGACTCTATTGCGGTGCATTTGATTATACGTACATTATTTTCTTTCCAGGTTTTCTGTGTAAAACAACCATATATAGAGAAACGTAGAGAGTGGTTCCCTGTAACCGAATTTTGCAATTTTGCAAGGTGGCGTTAGGCTACAAGTATTAAAAAGTAAAGAATTGTGAATCATACGGAATATTTAGTTATTGAGTTATGAAAAAGGGAATGATAAATCCTCGGCGTACGGTGTGGATAAGTGAAAAGTAGTAACAAAAGGATGGAGGAAAAAATGCGTGTGATCAAAAGTGAATTACGCAGGAGATCCTTAGGAGATATTAATTTATGTAATTACAAAAATTGTGGTTTGATTGTGATTTGGAGATTAACGCTTTAGAACTGAATTTTATAAAAATAAAATAAGTTTTAAAAAATAAAATAAAACAACTGCGTTGCATCGAAAACGTCCCAAACTGTGAAAATTCCCATCCATCAGCGATTTGTCTTGGGTGCACCGAAATAACGCTTGAACTGCGATGTCGCCACTGTCCTACAGAACCCTGGGATGTGTAGTTTGTTGTGGCACCGGATCTCTCTCAATATCCCCCAAAACTATCAATCCCAGGATTCCGCAGCATTGAGCCACGGTGGTTCTTTCTCCAGTGCTGATGCACCCTTGGTCACACTTTCGGACCATCTTTCTGGGATATTTGCAAATATTCTTTCCATCTCTACATCAGAGTTAGGTGACTTTGCCTCAATGTATTGCAGTGCCAAATACTTGCAATGGATTATTTGGATTTTTTGGGGAGACTGGAGGTGTCTTGCCACACTGAAGGGGAAGACATAGTATCATACTTACAGGTGGGATAGCGTCCTGTTGGGCGTACTTGAACTTCTTTTGCTTGTAGTAGTCCCGGTTGGATAGGAAATTTAGCAGGAGGACATCACAAACTACGGAGGCCTAGCAAAAGTGCAAGAGAGGAGATCACCTTGACTTTAGTAAATGTGCGTGCAAATGCATTGCAAAGCCCTGCCTGGTGAAGTGTCCTATTTTACAAAGGACAGTCCTTTACTTAAGGGGCGGAGGACAGTCCTCAATTTATGCTCTTCTCGTGTGCCTTCAAGTCATTTCCAACCCATGGTGACCCTAAGGCGAACCTATCATAGGGTTTTCTTGGAAAGATTGAATCATAGAATCCTAGAGATGGAAGGGACCCCCAAGGGCCATCCAGTCCAACCCCATTCTGCCATGAAGGAATACATAGTATCCTAGAGTTGGAAGGGACTCTAAGGGCCATCCAGTCCAACCCCATTCTGCCATGTAGGAATACATAGAGACCTAGAGTTGGAAGGGACCCCAAGGGCCATCCAGTCCAACCCCATTGTGCCATAATAATAATAATAATAATAATAATAATAATAATAATAATAATAATAATAATAATAATAATAATATCTTATACCCCGCCTTTTGCTGTGGCCATCAAGGCGGCTTACAAGTACAAATACAGATTAAAAACATACATGCCATAAAACTGCCATGCATGAATACATAGGATCCTAGAGTTGGAAGAGACCCCAAGGGCCATCCAGTCCTACCCCATTCTGCCATGGAGGAATACATAGGATCCTAGAGTTGGAAGGGACCCAAAGGGCCATCCAGTCCAACCCCATTCTGCCATGAAGGAATACATAGGATCCTAGAGTTGGAAGAGACCCCAAAGGCCATCCAGTCCAACCCCATTCTTCCATGGAGGAATGCATAGGATCCTAGAGATGGAAGAGACCCCAAAGGCCATCCAGTCCAACCCCATTCTGCCATGCAGGAACTCAAAATCAAAGCATTCCTGACAGATGGTCAAGGAAGCCCAAGCGGAATTGCACACAGGGGTGCCATTTTGCTTTTTGTTGGGAGTGCAGAAACACTGTAGAACTACTGTAGCCCCCGAGTTGTGCAACGTCACAACTCACAAATGAGGTCCTCCAAATTTCGTCGGACTACAGTTCCCATCAGGTCCAGCCAGCAGAACTAGTGGTTGAGGACCGCTGGAGGTGGCAGTCAAGCAGCACCTCGAGGGCTTCATAGTTCCCAGGAAAAATGCTACCACTGGCTTTTAGGAACGGAGAGGAGAAAATCCGAACTTACTACGCCGAAGATGCCGATCCCGGAGCCTATGGTTGTCATTGTTGGAATAATGTCAAATTTTCCTGCCTGGATGATGAAAAAAGATGGCAAGGTGAAGATGGGCAGCGATATAGTGGAACAACTTTGACTATGAAGGATCATCAATCAATCAATCAATCAAATATTATGAAGGATCATCAATCAATCAATCAATCAATCAAATATTATGAAGGATCATCAATCAATCAATCAATCAATCAAATCAAAGAGATCAGCTCTTTTAACAGAGTCATCTATCTCATCCCAATTGGCACCAATACTGGTTTCCTTTGGGCGCCAGTTCGAGAGATGGCTTTTTTACCAAAGCTTTTGGAGGAGCCTAATTTATTTTTTTTAAAATGCATATGTACATGGTTTTAATTTTAGACAGATTCTGCAGCAAATTAAATTTTAAAAAAATTAAATTAAATTATTATTATTTTTAAATTAAGAAGTTGTCAGCAGAGTTTTTGTTGACTTCGGTCTACTTATAAGAATTAGAGTTACACTTCTACAGACTATATCTTTGGGACCAATGGCTGATGGAGAAGTTATTCGATAAAATGAAATGTAACTTAATACAAGAATCCTGTATGAAAAATGGCTTCATTTAATCGATTAGGTTAATATAAATTTTATAGTTGTCCACCCTCCAACTTGCCACTGGTCACTATGGTCCAATCCTTTTTTCAAACAACTCAAACTGTATAGGACTATATCTATTTGAAAGTTTATTTTGTAATTGTAAAATTGATTTGCGGGGTTTTTAACCATCTTTTACTGTTTTATTCTTTGCCTAGTTTTTTAATTTAAAAAAATAGTGGGGGGGAAAAAAAAGAGTGGCATCTACATGATTGAAGTAATGCAGCTTGACACCACTTGAACTCCCGTGGATCCATTCCCCCAGAAGCCTGGGATTTGTAGTTTTGCAAGGCACCAGTCCTCTTTTGCAGCCATCTCTTTCCACAATTATGTAAGCCACCCTGGTTGTATTTTACAGAGAGGTGGGATATATTATTATTATTATTATTATTATTATTATTATTATTATTTATATCCTGCTTATTGACAATAATCCAAGCGGCTTACAATAAAATCCAAATAACATATTTCAAAAGAAGAACCAACCCGCCCCCTTAAAACAGTATTAAATGTTAGATAGTTAAAATGGCAACAAGATAAAATTAAACATAAAATTAAACACATTATTATTATTATTATTATTATTATTATTATTATTATTCAGGAAGGGTCACAGAGCTCTCTTGCGTCTGCCAAAAGGGAGCCTTAAAGAAAAAGAGTAAAAGAAAGAAGAAACAAAGATTGTATGTATTATAGATGTTATAAAACGAAGTAAATTAAGTAAGCGTAAATAAGTGTGTACGTATATCTCTGAAAGGTTTTAGATGTATTGTTCTGCAATTGTGTAATTTTAATTAATAAAATATATTTTAAAAATTAAAAAAAAGAAAAGAAAGAAAACCACAATTTGCACAATTCCTCTGCAAAGACATCTTCTTACCTTTCCGTTCACCAGGATGTCAAAGCGGATGCCGAACACCTTGTAGAGATCCCTGAGGTCTCTTCCGTTCTCTCTGTAATATCTGGCATGCCTTTCAAAACAGAGAATCATAGAATCTTCGAGTTGGAAGGGACCCCCAAGGGACATCTAGTCCAACCCCGTTTCTGCCAGTAGGAAAACCTGCAAGCCTTGTCATGACCTTATTTGCACCTGGGATAAGCATCCTTATACTCTAGCAGGTACATTGTCCTAATGTAAAAAGTCCGTTCCATAGCCATACGGCTAGCAAATATTTCACAAGGCCTCCCAGCGAATTACAATAATCGTGTCCAAAGGATGAGAAAAGTCGGCCTAAGCTCCGTACCTGAAGTTGAATCCGGGAGAGATGTTGTTGTCTTCGTTGTAAAGGCCGTGAAACTGGTAAACGGGGAGGCAGTATCGGACGGGCCAGTCGAGGTCGCAGTCCCAACTGATGGTGACCCCAACAACGCCGCCCTGGAAAAGCCAAAGAGATCGCTTTCATGGATGACTACTTGCTCTCGACATTTGGGGCTACTGGATCCAAAGATATAGCCGCCTTAGTCTGCAGAACCAGATTTTAGAGAGATCTGGATTCACCTTTGAGACGCACTGAAAGAAAGAAAGAAGTTGGAAGCATGAGCTTTCCTAGACTTAAGTCGGCAAATGCATCTGAGGAAGTAGGCTTAGATCTACGAACGCTCATGCTGCCAACTTCTTTCTTGCAAAGATACAGCCGTGTGAGTCTGTAGGATCAGTATGTAGAGAGATCTTGTAGCACCTTTGAGACTCAATGAAAGAAAGAAGTTGGCAGCATGAGCTTTCCAAGACTAAAGTCTATTTCCTCAGATGCATTTGGTGGAGAGGATTGAGTGGAAATCCATCATCCTCTGCAAGAAAAAAAAAAAAAAAAAAAAGACCGAATGCATCTGAAGAAGTAGACTAAAAAGTCTCCAAAAGCTCATGCTGCCAACTTCTTTCTTTCACCGGGTCTCAAAGGGGCTACAAGATCTCTCGACATACAAATAGGAATCAGTTTTGGCTTTTTGGTGACTTGTTATACTTACATGCAATGACTGTAATAATCATTTTTGGATGCCCCAGTCATACCACAGTAAACATATGCTATTCTTGGTTCATAGGTGGTAAGACCAACCTTCTGTTTCTCTCGATGGTCAGCCAGATGCCTCCAGTGTCTATCTTGCTATTGCTATATCTATGTGCTATATCTTGCTATTGCTATATCTCCGGTAGAATATATGTAGATGGAGCGTCAGCCATCCCAAAAAGTATGTGACTTTGACTTTGGCCTCCTTCGCTTTCTAATAGTCTTCTCCTCCCGAACATTGGGGACACCATTATCTTTGAGGTCCAACCTACGTCTTCTTGGGTTCCCGCCACCCGTTGCTCCCAAAAAATGACCGATGGATCCTTACCTTACGGGCAAGGACCGAAAACGTCTGCCCAGATTCCTTCACTACGTATCCCAATTCGAACACGGGGCACAAGGGATCCCTCACTTTGTGGTAGGTGCAGTTCCTCAGGTAGGACTTGGTGACCTTCTCGACAAGGTTGCGTCTACGGAGAAGGCAAAAACCACCCTTGATGACCTCTGCCTTCTTGGTTTGAGTCTTGGAACAGGGTGGTGGAAACCAGGATTCGAATCCCACCCAGGTATTGAAACCCAGTGGGTGACTTGAGGCAGGTCATACTGTCTCAACCTCAGAGGAAGGCAATGGCAGCAAACCTCCTCGGAATAAATCTTGCCAAGAAAAGTGTAGAAGAGGAGTCCGAGAAGTTTGAAATAATCTGAAGATTCATGACAATAGTTGTTTCCTTTTAGAATCATAGAGCTGGAAGGGACCCCAAGGGCCATCCAGTCCAACCCTATCCTGCCACGAAGGAATACATAGAGCCCTAGAGTTGGAAGGGACCCCAAGGGCCATCCAGTCCAACCCCATTCTGCCATGCAGGAATACATAGGATCCTAGAGTTGGAAGGGACCCCAAGGGCCATCCATTCCAACCCCATTCTGCCATGAAGGAAGACATAGGATCCTAGAGTTGGAAGGGACCCTAAGGGCCATCCAGTCCAACCCCTTCTGCCATGCAGGAACTCTCAATCAAAGCATCCCTGATAGATGCCTCTGTTTAAAGACCTCAAAAGATGTTGTGCTTCTTTCATTCTGTGGTTGCTATGAACGTATGTCATTATTATTATTTATTTAGCCAAGAAACATAGCAAAACAACAACAACAACCAAGGAAAAGCATATATACTATACTATACTATACTATACTATACTATACTATACTATATGATGTGAATGGACACTGGGCATGGCTCTGCAATTCAGAGGCATGGAGGAATCTGGGGCAACTCCAGGATCAGAATATTTTGGGAGCAGCCCAAAATATTCTGGCCAGTGTAGACCCACCTTTTTAGTCATCAGAATTGTTCACTTACCTGGAGACTTTGAATTTGGGGAAAGTGATGCTGTTCTTGATAAATAAAGTGAAGTTTTCAGCTGCTAGGAGCAACGGTGGGCTGCAAGACACAAAGGAGGCATCCAGATATCAAAACTGGTACGTTTTAATACGTTTTAATATGTTTTAATATATAACTTGTTTAATACTTTTTTAAGGGGTGGGTGGGTTCTGGGATTCCTAGGTTTTTATGTAATATTGTAATACATTTGTTGGATTTTAATGCTGTAAGCCACCCTGATTGCTTGGCAGAGGGGAGGGGTATAAATAAAAATTATTATTATTATTATTATTATTATTATTAAAATGCGGAGGGAGCAAAGAAAAAAAGAGGAATATAATGTGTTTCTCTAGTTTACCATCATTTACCTCCATTACGATACTTTCCGACCTTTCACAGACGAAAAAGGGGATACGTCGCCCAAGAAAATATTGGAATGTGATCAAGACACAAATGTTGTTGATGAAGAAAAACCCACAAGATAGGGGAGGCCACAACCATTTGCTTTTGCTTGCATTTTTACAGGCAAGAATTTGTGCAAACTACTTTTACACTTAGAGCTCCATTTGCAGCAATGGAAGTAAGCTGAGGACAAAGGCGGGAGTGGAGAGAGAAACCGGGACATTTTAAAAGCAGCTGAAAAAGTGGGATGACAGAGGAGTAAATGGGACTGAATGAAGAATAATCCTGCCAAGACAGAGGTGTTTATCGGTGCGACTACACAATCCACTAAATATTTAGTTTTATTCCAGATGGGTCAAGGATCTAACTGAGTATAAGACAACTGTGTTCTTGTAAAAATGAGCATCATTTGGATAAGAAAGCAGAAACTCAGCTCCTTACTTGGGCACTTCATCATCAATTTCTACAGGGCACCAGCCAAAGATCTCGCAGGTCTTCTGCGTATGACTGAAATTCACACATTTCCCAGTCATGATCCCTGGAGAAAATAGATAGCAAATGTAGATATACAAATAGATAGCAAAGATTCAGCCTCTTCTTCCTTCCTGCTGAATTAATTCCGGGGAAACTGCTTTTGCACTTTGAACTCACTTTGCAGCAATTGAAGTAAAAAAGGGGGAAAGTGGGAGAAAGAGAGAGAAACCGGGACATTTAACAGCATCTTTGAAAAGTGGGACAGCAGAGAATTAATTGAAATTAATTAATAATTTTGCCAAATTGGGTATGTGGCCACATTTTAAAATGTAGACACTCACAAGAACTACACAGACACCCTGTGACATTTGCTGTCCCCACACATTTTGAGGTCTGAGGTCCTATTTTAATTTCCAAAGTCAAGGCCCCTAGATCAGACATATCTTAGGTCAGACAGGTTACTTTGGTACCTGAAAGAGAAAAATCTCATCCTTTCCAGTTAGGAAAAATACCCTTACTTAATAAATGAAATAAGTAAAAATTTGCTGTCCTTCCATGTCATTGAAAACCTGCCTCCTTCTAACTAATAGTTGCTTTGGCCCAGATATAATAAGTGATAGAATAAAAGGCATGAACTGCAAATTAATTTGCAAAAAAAGAAAAAAAGAAAAAAGAAGTTTTTTTTCCAGGGGGATGTTGTTCTTCTTACCTTGACCCTGACGAAGAAACTTTCCTTCCGCACATTTACTGTCTTCATTACATTTGCTTGCATCTGGATGCTGGGAGAAAGGCAAAATGGGAGCCAATCGGTAACAAAAATAGGATAATAATAATAATAATAATAATAATAATAATATCATCTTTGGTAAAAAGATCTCATTCTTCTGGTGGGATTTTAAAAATATATTTAATAATTTTACTAAATATTTAAATAGAAATATATATATATATATATATATATATATGTATATCTATAATTATACATATATATATACATCTAACTATCTATTTAGAAATTTATGAAGTATATATGTATAATTATATATATATATATATATATATATATATATATATAAAATTAAAATTAAAATATAAATTAAAAATATATAAAAATTGAAATATAAAAATATATACACATAAACACAAACACAAATAAATACACATACACATATATATATATATATGTAAAATGGCAATACATTTGAAATTTATATATAAAATATATATATTTTATATAAATATATAAATAGATAGATCAATATTTAAATATATATACAAAATATAATATATATATGAAAAATATATGAATATATATAGTTATACATATATATATATATATATATATATATTGAAATTAAAATTAAAATAAAATTATAATATATAAAAATTATAAATATTAAATATTTTCCATTTATTTCAATTAAAAATATATAAAAATTAAAATATAAAAAATATATTTAAAAAATTGGTTTGCAGTATGAGACTGTGTCCACAAGGAGGTCAACGTCTCCTTTTCCTTTATATATAAAAGAAGGAGAAGCCTACCATCTGGTGGAAGCATTTGGGTCCTGCAAGCCAATTTTTTAGACATATATTTAATAAATATATAAATTTATAAAATTAAAATTAAAATTGAAATATAAATTATAATATACAAAAATCAAAATATAAAATATTTTATATAAATTAAAAATAAATAAAAATTAAAATATAAAATATTGGCTATATATATAAGATATCTGTCTATCTATCTATCTATATTTATGTCTATATATATTTAGACATTATATTTATATCTATCTATCTATCCATTTAGATATATATATATATATAAATTAAATACATATACATAAATTAAAATAAAAATATAAATTATAAAATAATATATAAAATAAGGAGAAATTGAAAATAAAAAATTTAAAATATGAAAAATAATATAAGTAAAACTATACATTAAAAAATAAAAAAATAAAAATATTTAAAATAATTTTAAAAAATAGCTTGCAGTACCTCATTGTTTCCACCAGATGGCAGGCTTCTCCTTCTCTTATATATGGAGGAAAAGGAGATGTGCGCCACCTTCTGGAGATATTATGCTACTGCAAGGCAATTTTAAAAAATATTTTAAATATAATTTTTTAATTTTTTAATATATAGTTTTACATATATTATTATTCATATTGTAAATTTTATATTTTCAATTTAAATAAATAATATATATATTATATTGGTAAGTTTTTACATATTTATTATTCATATTTTGAATTTTATTTTTACATTTATATATTGATTAAATATATTTTAAAAATTGGCTTGCAGTACCGCACTGTTTCCACCAGATGGCACGCTTCTCCTTCTCTTATATATGGAGGAAAAAGAGATGTGCATCCTCTTGTGGAGATATTATGCTACTGCAAGCCAATTTTTAATTTTTTAAAATTATTTTAATTTTTATATTTTAGTGTATAGCTTTACATATATTGTTTTAAATATTGTAAAATTTATTTAAATAATATATATATATATATATATATATATATATATATATAATATTTGTAAACTTTAAAATATTTTATTATTAATATTTTGAATTTTATTTTTTAATATATATATATAATAAATATATTTAAAAAATTGGCTTGCAGTAGCGCACTGTTTCCACCAGAAACTCCTTCTCTTATATATGGAGGGAAAAGAGACGTGCGCCCCCTTGTGGAGATATTCTGCTACTTCAAGCCAATTTTTAAAAATTTAAAAATATTTTAATTTTTTAATATTTTAACGTATACTATTACTCATGGTATTTTTCATATTGAAAATTTTATATTTTTAGTTTAAATTAATAATATAATTATTACATTTGTATGTTTAAACATATCCTATTTTTCAAATTCAAAATTTTATTCTGCTACTGAAAGCCAATTATTGAATTTTTAAAAATATTTTAATTTTTTTATATTTTTCAGGTCGAAAATTTTATATTTTTAGTTTAATTTAATAATATATATATTACATTCGTACCTTTAAACATATTCCATTTTTCCTATTTCCAATTTTATTCTGCTACTGCAAGCCCATTTTTAGAATTTTAAAAATATTTTAATTTTTTGACATTTTCACCTGTACATCAGGGTATTTTTCAGGTCGAAAATTTTATATTTTTAGTTTAAGTTAATAATATATTTATTACATTCGTACCTTTAAACCGATTCCATTTTTCCTATTTCCAATTTTATTCTGCTACTGCAAGCCCATTTTTAGAATTTTAAAAATATTTTAATTTTTTGACATTTTCACCTGTACTATACATCAGGGTATTTTTCAGGTCGAAACATTTATATTTTTAGTTTAAGTTAATAATATATTTATTACATTCGTACCTTTAAACCGATTCCATTTTTCCTATTTCCAATTTTATTCTGCTACTGCAAGCCCATTTGTAGAATTTTAAAAATATTTTAATTTTTTGACATTTTCACCTGTACTATACATCAGGGTATTTTTCAGGTCGAAACATTTATATTTTTAGTTTAAGTTAATAATATATTTATTACATTCGTACCTTTAAACCGATTCCATTTTTCCTATTTCCAATTTTATTCTGCTACTGCAAGCCCATTTTTAGAATTTTAAAAATATTTTAATTTTTTGACATTTTCACCTGTACTATACATCAGGGTATTTTTCAGGTCGAAAAATTTATATTTTTAGTTTAAGTTAATAATATATTTATTACATTCGTACCTTTAAACCGATTGCATTTTTCCTATTTCCAGTTTTATTCTGCTACTGCAAGCCCATTTTTAGAATTTTAAAAATATTTTAATTTTTTGACATTTTCACCTGTACTATACATCAGGGTATTTTTCAGGTCGAAAATTTTATATTTTTAGTTTAAGTTAATAATATATTTATTACATTCCTACCTTTAAACCGATTGCATTTTTCCTATTTCCAATTTTATTCTGCCACTGCAAGCCCATTTTTAGAATTTTAAAAATATTTTAATTTTTTGACATTTTCACCTGTACTATACATCAGGGTATTTTTCAGGTCCAAAAATTTATATTTTTAGTTTAAGTTAATAATATATTTATTACATTCGTACCTTTAAACCGATTCCATTTTTCCTATTTACAATTTTATTCTGCTACTGCAAGCCCATTTTTAGAATTTTCAAAATATTTTATTTTTTTGACATTTTCACCTGTACTATACATCAGGGTATTTTTCAGGTCGAAAAATTTATATTTTTAGTTTAAGTTAATAATATATTTATTACATTCGTATCTTTAAACATAGTCCATTTTTCCTATTTCCAATTTTATTCTGCTACTGCAAGCCCATTTTTAGAATTTTAAAAATATTTTAATTTTTTGACATTTTCACCTGTACTATACATCAGGGTATTTTTCAGGTCGAAAAATTTATATTTTTAGTTTAAGTTAATAATATATTTATTACATTCGTATCTTTAAACATAGTCCATTTTTCCTATTTCCAATTTTATTCTGCCACTGCAAGCCCATTTTTAGAATTTTAAAAATATTTTAATTTTTTGACATTTTCACCTGTACTATACATCAGGGTATTTTTCAGGTCGAAAAATTTATATTTTTAGTTTACGTTAATAATATATTTATTACATTCCTACCTTTAAACCGATTGTATTTTTCCTATTTCCAATTTTATTCTGCTACTGCAAGCCCATTTTTAGAATTTTAAAAATATTTTAATTTTTTGACATTTTCACCTGTACTATACATCAGGGTATTTTTCAGGTCGAAAAATTTATATTTTTAGTTTAAGTTAATAATATATTTATTACATTCGTATCTTTAAACATAGTCCATTTTTCCTATTTCCAATTTTATTCTGCTACTGCAAGCCCATTTTTAGAATTTTAAAAATATTTTAATTTTTTGACATTTTCACCTGTACTATACATCAGGGTATTTTTCAGGTCGAAAAATTTATATTTTTAGTTTAAGTTAATAATATATTTATTACATTCGTACCTTTAAACATAGTCCATTTTTCCTATTTCCAATTTTATTCTGCCACTGCAAGCCCATTTTTAGAATTTTAAAAATATTTTAATTTTTTGACATTTTCACCTGTACTATACATCAGGGTATTTTTCAGGTCGAAAAATTTATATTTTTAGTTTACGTTAATAATATATTTATTACATTCCTACCTTTAAACCGATTGTATTTTTCCTATTTCCAATTTTATTCTGCTACTGCAAGCCCATTTTTAGAATTTTAAAAATATTTTAATTTTTTGACATTTTCACCTGTACTATACATCAGGGTATTTTTCAGGTCGAAAAATTTATATTTTTAGTTTAAGTTAATAATATATTTATTACATTCGTATCTTTAAACATAGTCCATTTTTCCTATTTCCAATTTTATTCTGCTACTGCAAGCCCATTTTTAGAATTTTAAAAATATTTTCATTTTTTGACATTTTCACCTGTACTATACATCAGGGTATTTTTCAGGTCGAAAAATTTATATTTTTAGTTTAAGTTAATAATATATTTATTACATTCGTACCTTTAAACCGATTCCATTTTTCCTATTTCCAATTTTATTCTGCTACTGCAAGCCCATTTTTAGAATTTTAAAAATATTTTAATTTTTTGACATTTTCACCTGTACTATACATCAGGGTATTTTTCAGGTTGAAAAATTTATATTTTTAGTTTAAATTAATAATATATTTATTACATTCCTACCTTTAAACCGATTGCATTTTTCCTATTTCCAATTTTATTCTGCCACTGCAAGCCCATTTTTAGAATTTTAAAAATATTTTAATTTTTTGACATTTTCACCTGTACTATACATCAGGGTATTTTTCAGGTCGAAAAATTTATATTTTTAGTTTAAGTTAATAATATATTTATTACATTCCTACCTTTAAACCGATTGCATTTTTCCTATTTCCAATTTTATTCTGCCACTGCAAGCCCATTTTTAGAATTTTAAAAATATTTTAATTTTTTGACATTTTCACCTGTACTATACATCAGGGTATTTTTCAGGTCGAAAAATTTATATTTTTAGTTTAAGTTAATAATATATTTATTACATTCCTACCTTTAAACCGATTGCATTTTTCCTATTTCCAATTTTATTCTGCTACTGCAAGCCCATTTTTAGAATTTTAAAAATTTTTAAATTTTTTGACATTTTCACCTGTACTATACATCAGGGTATTTTTCAGGTCGAAAATTTTATATTTTTAGTTTAAGTTAATAATATATTTATTACATTCGTACCTTTAAACCGATTGCATTTTTCCTATTTCCAATTTTATTCTGCCACTGCAAGCCCATTTTTAGAATTTTAAAAATATTTTCATTTTTTGACATTTTCACCTGTACTATACATCAGGGTATTTTTCAGGTCGAAAAATTTATATTTTTAGTTTAAGTTAATAATATATTTATTACATTCCTACCTTTAAACCGATTGCATTTTTCCTATTTCCAATTTTATTCTGCCACTGCAAGCCCATTTTTAGAATTTTAAAAATATTTTAATTTTTTGACATTTTCACCTGTACTATACATCAGGGTATTTTTCAGGTCGAAAAATTTATATTTTTAGTTTAAGTTAATAATATATTTATTACATTCCTACCTTTAAACCGATTCCATTTTTCCTATTTCCAATTTTATTCTGCTACTGCAAGCCCATTTTTAGAATTTTAAAAATATTTTAATTTTTTGACATTTTCACCTGTACTATACATCAGGGTATTTTTCAGGTCGAAAAATTTATATTTTTAGTTTAAGTTAATAATATATTTATTACATTCCTACCTTTAAACCGATTGCATTTTTCCTATTTCCAATTTTATTCTGCTACTGCAAGCCCATTTTTAGAATTTTTAAAATATTTTAATTTTTTGACATTTTCACCTGTACTATACATCAGGGTATTTTTCAGGTCGAAAAATTTATATTTTTAGTTTAAGTTAATAATATATTTATTACATTCCTACCTTTAAACCGATTGCATTTTTCCTATTTCCAATTTTATTCTGCTACTGCAAGCCCATTTTTAGAATTTTAAAAATATTTTAATTTTTTGACATTTTCACCTGTACTATACATCAGGGTATTTTTCAGGTCGAAAATTTTATATTTTTAGTTTAAGTTAATAATATATTTATTACATTCCTACCTTTAAACCGATTGCATTTTTCCTATTTCCAATTTTATTCTGCTACTGCAAGCCCATTTTTAGAATTTTAAAAATATGTTAATTTTTTGACATTTTAAAAATATGTTAATTTTTTGACATTTTATATTTTTAGTTTAAGTTAATAATATATTTATTACATTCCTACCTTTAAACATAGTCCATTTTTCCTATTTCCAATTTTATTCTGCTACTGCAAGCCCATTTTTAGCATTTTAAAAATATTTTAATTTTTTGACATTTTCACCTGTACTATACATCAGGGTATTTTTCAGGTCGAAAAATTTATATTTTTAGTTTAAGTTAATAATATATTTATTACATTCCTACCTTTAAACCGATTGCATTTTTCCTATTTCCAATTTTATTCTGCTACTGCAAGCCCATTTTTAGAATTTTAAAAATATTTTAATTTTTTGACATTTTCACCTGTACTATACATCAGGGTATTTTTCAGGTCGAAAAATTTATATTTTTAGTTTAAGTTAATAATATATTTATTACATTCCTACCTTTAAACCGATTCCATTTTTCCGATTTCCAATTTTATTCTGCTACTGCAAGCCCATTTTTAGAATTTTAAAAATATTTTAATTTTTTGACATTTTCACCTGTACTATACATCAGGGTATTTTTCAGGTCGAAAAATTTATATTTTTAGTTTAAGTTAATAATATATTTATTACATTCGTACCTTTAAACTGATTCCATTTTTCCTATTTCCAATTTTATTCTGCTACTGCAAGCCCATTTTTAGAATTTTAAAAATATTTTAATTTTTTGACATTTTCACCTGTACATTTCACCTGTACATTTTCACCTGTACATTTCACCTGTACATTTTCACCATCAGGGTATTTTTCAGGTCGAAAAATTTATATTTTTAGTTTAAGTTAATAATATATTTATTACATTCGTATCTTTAAACATAGTCCATTTTTCCTATTTCCAATTTTATTCTGATACTGCAAGCCCATTTTTAGAATTTTAAAAATATTTTCATTTTTTGACATTTTCACCTGTACTATACATCAGGGTATTTTTCAGGTCGAAAAATTTATATTTTTAGTTTAAGTTAATAATATATTTATTACATTCCTACCTTTAAACCGATTGCATTTTTCCTATTTCCAATTTTATTCTGCCACTGCAAGCCCATTTTTAGAATTTTAAAAATATTTTAATTTTTTGACATTTTCACCTGTACTATACATCAGGGTATTTTTCAGGTCGAAAAATTTATATTTTTAGTTTAAGTTAATAATATATTTATTACATTCGTATCTTTAAACATAGTCCATTTTTCCTATTTCCAATTTTATTCTGCTACTGCAAGCCCATTTTTAGAATTTTAAATATATTTTAATTTTTTGACATTTTCACCTGTACTATACATCAGGGTATTTTTCAGGTCGAAAAATTTATATTTTTAGTTTAAGTTAATAATATATTTATTACATTCCTACCTTTAAACCGATTGCATTTTTCCTATTGCCAATTTTATTCTGCTACTGCAAGCCCATTTTTAGAATTTTAAAAATATTTTAATTTTTTGACATTTTCACCTGTACTATACATCAGGGTATTTTTCAGGTCGAAAAATTTATATTTTTAGTTTAAGTTAATAATATATTTATTACATTCCTACCTTTAAACCGATTCCATTTTTCCGATTTCCAATTTTATTCTGCTACTGCAAGCCCATTTTTAGAATTTTAAAAATATTTTAATTTTTTGACATTTTCACCTGTACTATACATCAGGGTATTTTTCAGGTCGAAAAATTTATATTTTTAGTTTAAGTTAATAATATATTTATTACATTCCTACCTTTAAACCGATTGCATTTTTCCTATTTCCAATTTTATTCTGCCACTGCAAGCCCATTTTTAGAATTTTAAAAATATTTTAATTTTTTGACATTTTCACCTGTACTATACATCAGGGTATTTTTCAGGTCGAAAAATTTATATTTTTAGTTTAAGTTAATAATATATTTATTACATTCGTATCTTTAAACATAGTCCATTTTTCCTATTTCCAATTTTATTCTGCTACTGCAAGCCCATTTTTAGAATTTTAAATATATTTTAATTTTTTGACATTTTCACCTGTACTATACATCAGGGTATTTTTCAGGTCGAAAAATTTATATTTTTAGTTTAAGTTAATAATATATTTATTACATTCCTACCTTTAAACCGATTCCATTTTTCCGATTTCCAATTTTATTCTGCTACTGCAAGCCCATTTTTAGAATTTTAAAAATATTTTCATTTTTTGACATTTTCACCTGTACTATACATCAGGGTATTTTTCAGGTCGAAAAATTTATATTTTTAGTTTAAGTTAATAATATATTTATTACATTCCTACCTTTAAACCGATTGCATTTTTCCTATTTCCAATTTTATTCTGCCACTGCAAGCCCATTTTTAGAATTTTAAAAATATTTTAATTTTTTGACATTTTCACCTGTACTATACATCAGGGTATTTTTCAGGTCGAAAAATTTATATTTTTAGTTTAAGTTAATAATATATTTATTACATTCGTATCTTTAAACTGATTCCATTTTTCCTATTTCCAATTTTATTCTGCTACTGCAAGCCCATTTTTAGAATTTTCAAAATATTTTCATTTTTTGACATTTTCACCTGTACTATACATCAGGGTATTTTTCAGGTCGAAAAATTTATATTTTTAGTTTAAGTTAATAATATATTTATTACATTCGTACCTTTAAACCGATTCCATTTTTCCTATTTCCAATTTTATTCTGCTACTGCAAGCCCATTTTTAGAATTTTCAAAATATTTTAATTTTTTGACATTTTCACCTGTACTATATACATCAGGGTATTTTTCAGGTCCAAAAATTTATATTTTTAGTTTAAGTTAATAATATATTTATTACATTCCTACCTTTAAACCGATTGCATTTTTCCTATTTCCAATTTTATTCTGCTACTGCAAGCCCATTTTTAGAATTTTAAAAATATTTTAATTTTTTGACATTTTCACCTGTACTATACATCAGGGTATTTTTCAGGTCGAAAAATTTATATTTTTAGTTTAAGTTAATAATATATTTATTACATTCGTATCTTTAAACATAGTCCATTTTTCCTATTTCCAATTTTATTCTGCCACTGCAAGCCCATTTTTAGAATTTTAAAAATATTTTAATTTTTTGACATTTTCACCTGTACTATACATCAGGGTATTTTTCAGGTCGAAAAATTTATATTTTTAGTTTAAGTTAATAATATATTTATTACATTCCTACCTTTAAACCGATTCCATTTTTCCTATTTCCAATTTTATTCTGCTACTGCAAGCCCATTTTTAGAATTTTAAAAATATTTTAATTTTTTGACATTTTCACCTGTACTATACATCAGGGTATTTTTCAGGTCGAAAAATTTATATTTTTAGTTTAAGTTAATAATATAATTATTACATTCGTACCTTTAAACCGATTCCATTTTTCCTATTTCCAATATTATTCTGCTACTGCAAGCCCATTTTTAGAATTTTAAAAATATTTTCATTTTTTGACATTTTCACCTGTACTATACATCAGGGTATTTTTCAGGTCGAAAAATTTATATTTTTAGTTTAAGTTAATAATATATTTATTACATTCCTACCTTTAAACCGATTGCATTTTTCCTATTTCCAATTTTATTCTGCTACTGCAAGCCCATTTTTAGAATTTTAAAAATATTTTAATTTTTTGACATTTTCACCTGTACTATACATCAGGGTATTTTTCAGGTCGAAAATTTTATATTTTTAGTTTAAGTTAATAATATATTTATTACATTCCTACCTTTAAACCGATTGCATTTTTCCTATTTCCAATTTTATTCTGCTACTGCAAGCCCATTTTTAGAATTTTAAAAATATTTTAATTTTTTGACATTTTCACCTGTACTATACATCAGGGTATTTTTCAGGTCGAAAAATTTATATTTTTAGTTTAAGTTAATAATATATTTATTACATTCCTACCTTTAAACCGATTGCATTTTTCCTATTTCCAATTTTATTCTGCTACTGCAAGCCCATTTTTAGAATTTTAAAAATATTTTAATTTTTTGACATTTTCACCTGTACTATACATCAGGGTATTTTTCAGGTCGAAAAATTTATATTTTTAGTTTAAGTTAATAATATATTTATTACATTCGTACCTTTAAACATAGTCCATTTTTCCTATTTCCAATTTTATTCTGCTACTGCAAGCCCATTTTTAGAATTTTAAAAATATGTTAATTTTTTGACATTTTCACCTGTACTATACATCAGGGTATTTTTCAGGTCGAAAAATTTATATTTTTAGTTTAAGTTAATAATATATTTATTACATTCCTACCTTTAAACATAGTCCATTTTTCCTATTTCCAATTTTATTCTGCTACTGCAAGCCCATTTTTAGCATTTTAAAAATATTTTAATTTTTTGACATTTTCACCTGTACTATACATCAGGGTATTTTTCAGGTCGAAAAATTTATATTTTTAGTTTAAGTTAATAATATATTTATTACATTCCTACCTTTAAACCGATTGCATTTTTCCTATTTCCAATTTTATTCTGCTACTGCAAGCCCATTTTTAGAATTTTAAAAATATTTTAATTTTTTGACATTTTCACCTGTACTATACATCAGGGTATTTTTCAGGTCGAAAAATTTATATTTTTAGTTTAAGTTAATAATATATTTATTACATTCCTACCTTTAAACCGATTCCATTTTTCCGATTTCCAATTTTATTCTGCTACTGCAAGCCCATTTTTAGAATTTTAAAAATATTTTAATTTTTTGACATTTTCACCTGTACTATACATCAGGGTATTTTTCAGGTCGAAAAATTTATATTTTTAGTTTAAGTTAATAATATATTTATTACATTCGTACCTTTAAACTGATTCCATTTTTCCTATTTCCAATTTTATTCTGCTACTGCAAGCCCATTTTTAGAATTTTAAAAATATTTTAATTTTTTGACATTTTCACCTGTACTATACATCAGGGTATTTTTCAGGTCGAAAAATTTATATTTTTAGTTTAAGTTAATAATATATTTATTACATTCGTATCTTTAAACATAGTCCATTTTTCCTATTTCCAATTTTATTCTGATACTGCAAGCCCATTTTTAGAATTTTAAAAATATTTTCATTTTTTGACATTTTCACCTGTACTATACATCAGGGTATTTTTCAGGTCGAAAAATTTATATTTTTAGTTTAAGTTAATAATATATTTATTACATTCCTACCTTTAAACCGATTGCATTTTTCCTATTTCCAATTTTATTCTGCCACTGCAAGCCCATTTTTAGAATTTTAAAAATATTTTAATTTTTTGACATTTTCACCTGTACTATACATCAGGGTATTTTTCAGGTCGAAAAATTTATATTTTTAGTTTAAGTTAATAATATATTTATTACATTCGTATCTTTAAACATAGTCCATTTTTCCTATTTCCAATTTTATTCTGCTACTGCAAGCCCATTTTTAGAATTTTAAATATATTTTAATTTTTTGACATTTTCACCTGTACTATACATCAGGGTATTTTTCAGGTCGAAAAATTTATATTTTTAGTTTAAGTTAATAATATATTTATTACATTCCTACCTTTAAACCGATTCCATTTTTCCTATTTCCAATTTTATTCTGCTACTGCAAGCCCATTTTTAGAATTTTAAAAATATTTTAATTTTTTGACATTTTCACCTGTACTATACATCAGGGTATTTTTCAGGTCGAAAAATTTATATTTTTAGTTTAAGTTAATAATATATTTATTACATTCCTACCTTTAAACCGATTCCATTTTTCCGATTTCCAATTTTATTCTGCTACTGCAAGCCCATTTTTAGAATTTTAAAAATATTTTAATTTTTTGACATTTTCACCTGTACTATACATCAGGGTATTTTTCAGGTCGAAAAATTTATATTTTTAGTTTAAGTTAATAATATATTTATTACATTCGTACCTTTAAACATTCCATTTTTCCTATTTCCAATTTTATTCTGCTACTGCAAGCCCATTTTTAGAATTTTAAAAATATTTTCATTTTTTGACATTTTCACCTGTACTATACATCAGGGTATTTTTCAGGTCGAAAAATTTATATTTTTAGTTTAAGTTAATAATATATTTATTACATTCCTACCTTTAAACCGATTGCATTTTTCCTATTTCCAATTTTATTCTGCCACTGCAAGCCCATTTTTAGAATTTTAAAAATATTTTAATTTTTTGACATTTTCACCTGTACTATACATCAGGGTATTTTTCAGGTCGAAAAATTTATATTTTTAGTTTAAGTTAATAATATATTTATTACATTCGTATCTTTAAACATAGTCCATTTTTCCTATTTCCAATTTTATTCTGCTACTGCAAGCCCATTTTTAGAATTTTAAAAATATTTTAATTTTTTGACATTTTCACCTGTACTATACATCAGGGTATTTTTCAGGTCGAAAAATTTATATTTTTAGTTTAAGTTAATAATATATTTATTACATTCCTACCTTTAAACCGATTGCATTTTTCCTATTTCCAATTTTATTCTGCCACTGCAAGCCCATTTTTAGAATTTTAAAAATATTTTAATTTTTTGACATTTTCACCTGTACTATACATCAGGGTATTTTTCAGGTCGAAAAATTTATATTTTTAGTTTAAGTTAATAATATATTTATTACATTCCTACCTTTAAACCGATTGCATTTTTCCTATTTCCAATTTTATTCTGCTACTGCAAGCCCATTTTTAGAATTTTAAAAATTTTTAAATTTTTTGACATTTTCACCTGTACTATACATCAGGGTATTTTTCAGGTCGAAAATTTTATATTTTTAGTTTAAGTTAATAATATATTTATTACATTCCTACCTTTAAACCGATTGCATTTTTCCTATTTCCAATTTTATTCTGCCACTGCAAGCCCATTTTTAGAATTTTAAAAATATTTTCATTTTTTGACATTTTCACCTGTACTATACATCAGGGTATTTTTCAGGTCGAAAAATTTATATTTTTAGTTTAAGTTAATAATATAATTATTACATTCGTACCTTTAAACCGATTCCATTTTTCCTATTTCCAATATTATTCTGCTACTGCAAGCCCATTTTTAGAATTTTAAAAATATTTTCATTTTTTGACATTTTCACCTGTACTATACATCAGGGTATTTTTCAGGTCGAAAAATTTATATTTTTAGTTTAAGTTAATAATATATTTATTACATTCCTACCTTTAAACCGATTGCATTTTTCCTATTTCCAATTTTATTCTGCTACTGCAAGCCCATTTTTAGAATTTTAAAAATATTTTAATTTTTTGACATTTTCACCTGTACTATACATCAGGGTATTTTTCAGGTCGAAAATTTTATATTTTTAGTTTAAGTTAATAATATATTTATTACATTCCTACCTTTAAACCGATTGCATTTTTCCTATTTCCAATTTTATTCTGCTACTGCAAGCCCATTTTTAGAATTTTAAAAATATTTTAATTTTTTGACATTTTCACCTGTACTATACATCAGGGTATTTTTCAGGTCGAAAAATTTATATTTTTAGTTTAAGTTAATAATATATTTATTACATTCCTACCTTTAAACCGATTGCATTTTTCCTATTTCCAATTTTATTCTGCTACTGCAAGCCCATTTTTAGAATTTTAAAAATATTTTAATTTTTTGACATTTTCACCTGTACTATACATCAGGGTATTTTTCAGGTCGAAAAATTTATATTTTTAGTTTAAGTTAATAATATATTTATTACATTCGTACCTTTAAACATAGTCCATTTTTCCTATTTCCAATTTTATTCTGCTACTGCAAGCCCATTTTTAGAATTTTAAAAATATGTTAATTTTTTGACATTTTCACCTGTACTATACATCAGGGTATTTTTCAGGTCGAAAAATTTATATTTTTAGTTTAAGTTAATAATATATTTATTACATTCCTACCTTTAAACATAGTCCATTTTTCCTATTTCCAATTTTATTCTGCTACTGCAAGCCCATTTTTAGCATTTTAAAAATATTTTAATTTTTTGACATTTTCACCTGTACTATACATCAGGGTATTTTTCAGGTCGAAAAATTTATATTTTTAGTTTAAGTTAATAATATATTTATTACATTCCTACCTTTAAACCGATTGCATTTTTCCTATTTCCAATTTTATTCTGCTACTGCAAGCCCATTTTTAGAATTTTAAAAATATTTTAATTTTTTGACATTTTCACCTGTACTATACATCAGGGTATTTTTCAGGTCGAAAAATTTATATTTTTAGTTTAAGTTAATAATATATTTATTACATTCCTACCTTTAAACCGATTCCATTTTTCCGATTTCCAATTTTATTCTGCTACTGCAAGCCCATTTTTAGAATTTTAAAAATATTTTAATTTTTTGACATTTTCACCTGTACTATACATCAGGGTATTTTTCAGGTCGAAAAATTTATATTTTTAGTTTAAGTTAATAATATATTTATTACATTCGTACCTTTAAACTGATTCCATTTTTCCTATTTCCAATTTTATTCTGCTACTGCAAGCCCATTTTTAGAATTTTAAAAATATTTTAATTTTTTGACATTTTCACCTGTACTATACATCAGGGTATTTTTCAGGTCGAAAAATTTATATTTTTAGTTTAAGTTAATAATATATTTATTACATTCGTATCTTTAAACATAGTCCATTTTTCCTATTTCCAATTTTATTCTGATACTGCAAGCCCATTTTTAGAATTTTAAAAATATTTTCATTTTTTGACATTTTCACCTGTACTATACATCAGGGTATTTTTCAGGTCGAAAAATTTATATTTTTAGTTTAAGTTAATAATATATTTATTACATTCCTACCTTTAAACCGATTGCATTTTTCCTATTTCCAATTTTATTCTGCCACTGCAAGCCCATTTTTAGAATTTTAAAAATATTTTAATTTTTTGACATTTTCACCTGTACTATACATCAGGGTATTTTTCAGGTCGAAAAATTTATATTTTTAGTTTAAGTTAATAATATATTTATTACATTCGTATCTTTAAACATAGTCCATTTTTCCTATTTCCAATTTTATTCTGCTACTGCAAGCCCATTTTTAGAATTTTAAATATATTTTAATTTTTTGACATTTTCACCTGTACTATACATCAGGGTATTTTTCAGGTCGAAAAATTTATATTTTTAGTTTAAGTTAATAATATATTTATTACATTCCTACCTTTAAACCGATTCCATTTTTCCTATTTCCAATTTTATTCTGCTACTGCAAGCCCATTTTTAGAATTTTAAAAATATTTTAATTTTTTGACATTTTCACCTGTACTATACATCAGGGTATTTTTCAGGTCGAAAAATTTATATTTTTAGTTTAAGTTAATAATATATTTATTACATTCCTACCTTTAAACCGATTCCATTTTTCCGATTTCCAATTTTATTCTGCTACTGCAAGCCCATTTTTAGAATTTTAAAAATATTTTAATTTTTTGACATTTTCACCTGTACTATACATCAGGGTATTTTTCAGGTCGAAAAATTTATATTTTTAGTTTAAGTTAATAATATATTTATTACATTCGTACCTTTAAACATTCCATTTTTCCTATTTCCAATTTTATTCTGCTACTGCAAGCCCATTTTTAGAATTTTAAAAATATTTTCATTTTTTGACATTTTCACCTGTACTATACATCAGGGTATTTTTCAGGTCGAAAAATTTATATTTTTAGTTTAAGTTAATAATATATTTATTACATTCCTACCTTTAAACCGATTGCATTTTTCCTATTTCCAATTTTATTCTGCCACTGCAAGCCCATTTTTAGAATTTTAAAAATATTTTAATTTTTTGACATTTTCACCTGTACTATACATCAGGGTATTTTTCAGGTCGAAAAATTTATATTTTTAGTTTAAGTTAATAATATATTTATTACATTCGTATCTTTAAACATAGTCCATTTTTCCTATTTCCAATTTTATTCTGCTACTGCAAGCCCATTTTTAGAATTTTAAAAATATTTTAATTTTTTGACATTTTCACCTGTACTATACATCAGGGTATTTTTCAGGTCGAAAAATTTATATTTTTAGTTTAAGTTAATAATATATTTATTACATTCCTAAATTTAAACCGATTGCATTTTTCCTATTTCCAATTTTATTCTGCCACTGCAAGCCCATTTTTAGAATTTTAAAAATATTTTAATTTTTTGACATTTTCACCTGTACTATACATCAGGGTATTTTTCAGGTCGAAAAATTTATATTTTTAGTTTAAGTTAATAATATATTTATTACATTCCTACCTTTAAACCGATTGCATTTTTCCTATTTCCAATTTTATTCTGCTACTGCAAGCCCATTTTTAGAATTTTAAAAATTTTTAAATTTTTTGACATTTTCACCTGTACTATACATCAGGGTATTTTTCAGGTCGAAAATTTTATATTTTTAGTTTAAGTTAATAATATATTTATTACATTCCTACCTTTAAACCGATTGCATTTTTCCTATTTCCAATTTTATTCTGCCACTGCAAGCCCATTTTTAGAATTTTAAAAATATTTTCATTTTTTGACATTTTCACCTGTACTATACATCAGGGTATTTTTCAGGTCGAAAAATTTATATTTTTAGTTTAAGTTAATAATATATTTATTACATTCCTACCTTTAAACCGATTCCATTTTTCCTATTTCCAATTTTATTCTGCTACTGCAAGCCCATTTTTAGAATTTTAAAAATATTTTAATTTTTTGACATTTTCACCTGTACTATACATCAGGGTATTTTTCAGGTCGAAAAATTTATATTTTTAGTTTAAGTTAATAATATAATTATTACATTCGTACCTTTAAACCGATTCCATTTTTCCTATTTCCAATATTATTCTGCTACTGCAAGCCCATTTTTAGAATTTTAAAAATATTTTAATTTTTTGACATTTTCACCTGTACTATACATCAGGGTATTTTTCAGGTCGAAAAATTTATATTTTTAGTTTAAGTTAATAATATATTTATTACATTCCTACCTTTAAACCGATTGCATTTTTCCTATTTCCAATTTTATTCTGCTACTGTAAGCCCATTTTTAGAATTTTAAAAATATTTTAATTTTTTGACATTTTCACCTGTACTATACATCAGGGTATTTTTCAGGTCGAAAAATTTATATTTTTAGTTTAAGTTAATAATATATTTATTACATTCCTACCTTTAAACCGATTGCATTTTTCCTATTTCCAATTTTATTCTGCTACTGCAAGCCCATTTTTAGAATTTTAAAAATATTTTAATTTTTTGACATTTTCACCTGTACTATACATCAGGGTATTTTTCAGGTCGAAAATTTTATATTTTTAGTTTAAGTTAATAATATATTTATTACATTCCTACCTTTAAACCGATTGCATTTTTCCTATTTCCAATTTTATTCTGCTACTGCAAGCCCATTTTTAGAATTTTAAAAATATGTTAATTTTTTGACATTTTCACCTGTACTATACATCAGGGTATTTTTCAGGTCGAAAAATTTATATTTTTAGTTTAAGTTAATAATATATTTATTACATTCCTACCTTTAAACCGATTGCATTTTTCCTATTTCCAATTTTATTCTGCTACTGCAAGCCCATTTTTAGAATTTTAAAAATATTTTAATTTTTTGACATTTTCACCTGTACTATACATCAGGGTATTTTTCAGGTCGAAAAATTTATATTTTTAGTTTAAGTTAATAATATATTTATTACATTCGTACCTTTAAACATAGTCCATTTTTCCTATTTCCAATTTTATTCTGCTACTGCAAGCCCATTTTTAGAATTTTAAAAATATGTTAATTTTTTGACATTTTCACCTGTACTATACATCAGGGTATTTTTCAGGTCGAAAAATTTATATTTTTAGTTTAAGTTAATAATATATTTATTACATTCCTACCTTTAAACATAGTCCATTTTTCCTATTTCCAATTTTATTCTGCTACTGCAAGCCCATTTTTAGCATTTTAAAAATATTTTAATTTTTTGACATTTTCACCTGTACTATACATCAGGGTATTTTTCAGGTCGAAAAATTTATATTTTTAGTTTAAGTTAATAATATATTTATTACATTCCTACCTTTAAACCGATTGCATTTTTCCTATTTCCAATTTTATTCTGCTACTGCAAGCCCATTTTTAGAATTTTAAAAATATTTTAATTTTTTGACATTTTCACCTGTACTATACATCAGGGTATTTTTCAGGTCGAAAAATTTATATTTTTAGTTTAAGTTAATAATATATTTATTACATTCCTACCTTTAAACCGATTCCATTTTTCCGATTTCCAATTTTATTCTGCTACTGCAAGCCCATTTTTAGAATTTTAAAAATATTTTAATTTTTTGACATTTTCACCTGTACTATACATCAGGGTATTTTTCAGGTCGAAAAATTTATATTTTTAGTTTAAGTTAATAATATATTTATTACATTCGTACCTTTAAACTGATTCCATTTTTCCTATTTCCAATTTTATTCTGCTACTGCAAGCCCATTTTTAGAATTTTAAAAATATTTTAATTTTTTGACATTTTCACCTGTACTATACATCAGGGTATTTTTCAGGTCGAAAAATTTATATTTTTAGTTTAAGTTAATAATATATTTATTACATTCGTATCTTTAAACATAGTCCATTTTTCCTATTTCCAATTTTATTCTGATACTGCAAGCCCATTTTTAGAATTTTAAAAATATTTTCATTTTTTGACATTTTCACCTGTACTATACATCAGGGTATTTTTCAGGTCGAAAAATTTATATTTTTAGTTTAAGTTAATAATATATTTATTACATTCCTACCTTTAAACCGATTGCATTTTTCCTATTTCCAATTTTATTCTGCCACTGCAAGCCCATTTTTAGAATTTTAAAAATATTTTAATTTTTTGACATTTTCACCTGTACTATACATCAGGGTATTTTTCAGGTCGAAAAATTTATATTTTTAGTTTAAGTTAATAATATATTTATTACATTCGTATCTTTAAACATAGTCCATTTTTCCTATTTCCAATTTTATTCTGCTACTGCAAGCCCATTTTTAGAATTTTAAATATATTTTAATTTTTTGACATTTTCACCTGTACTATACATCAGGGTATTTTTCAGGTCGAAAAATTTATATTTTTAGTTTAAGTTAATAATATATTTATTACATTCCTACCTTTAAACCGATTGCATTTTTCCTATTTCCAATTTTATTCTGCTACTGCAAGCCCATTTTTAGAATTTTAAAAATATTTTAATTTTTTGACATTTTCACCTGTACTATACATCAGGGTATTTTTCAGGTCGAAAAATTTATATTTTTAGTTTAAGTTAATAATATATTTATTACATTCCTACCTTTAAACCGATTCCATTTTTCCGATTTCCAATTTTATTCTGCTACTGCAAGCCCATTTTTAGAATTTTAAAAATATTTTAATTTTTTGACATTTTCACCTGTACTATACATCAGGGTATTTTTCAGGTCGAAAAATTTATATTTTTAGTTTAAGTTAATAATATATTTATTACATTCGTACCTTTAAACATTCCATTTTTCCTATTTCCAATTTTATTCTGCTACTGCAAGCCCATTTTTAGAATTTTAAAAATATTTTCATTTTTTGACATTTTCACCTGTACTATACATCAGGGTATTTTTCAGGTCGAAAAATTTATATTTTTAGTTTAAGTTAATAATATATTTATTACATTCCTACCTTTAAACCGATTGCATTTTTCCTATTTCCAATTTTATTCTGCCACTGCAAGCCCATTTTTAGAATTTTAAAAATATTTTAATTTTTTGACATTTTCACCTGTACTATACATCAGGGTATTTTTCAGGTCGAAAAATTTATATTTTTAGTTTAAGTTAATAATATATTTATTACATTCGTATCTTTAAACATAGTCCATTTTTCCTATTTCCAATTTTATTCTGCTACTGCAAGCCCATTTTTAGAATTTTAAAAATATTTTAATTTTTTGACATTTTCACCTGTACTATACATCAGGGTATTTTTCAGGTCGAAAAATTTATATTTTTAGTTTAAGTTAATAATATATTTATTACATTCCTACCTTTAAACCGATTGCATTTTTCCTATTTCCAATTTTATTCTGCCACTGCAAGCCCATTTTTAGAATTTTAAAAATATTTTAATTTTTTGACATTTTCACCTGTACTATACATCAGGGTATTTTTCAGGTCGAAAAATTTATATTTTTAGTTTAAGTTAATAATATATTTATTACATTCCTACCTTTAAACCGATTGCATTTTTCCTATTTCCAATTTTATTCTGCTACTGCAAGCCCATTTTTAGAATTTTAAAAATTTTTAAATTTTTTGACATTTTCACCTGTACTATACATCAGGGTATTTTTCAGGTCGAAAATTTTATATTTTTAGTTTAAGTTAATAATATATTTATTACATTCCTACCTTTAAACCGATTGCATTTTTCCTATTTCCAATTTTATTCTGCCACTGCAAGCCCATTTTTAGAATTTTAAAAATATTTTCATTTTTTGACATTTTCACCTGTACTATACATCAGGGTATTTTTCAGGTCGAAAAATTTATATTTTTAGTTTAAGTTAATAATATATTTATTACATTCCTACCTTTAAACCGATTGCATTTTTCCTATTTCCAATTTTATTCTGCCACTGCAAGCCCATTTTTAGAATTTTAAAAATATTTTAATTTTTTGACATTTTCACCTGTACTATACATCAGGGTATTTTTCAGGTCGAAAAATTTATATTTTTAGTTTAAGTTAATAATATATTTATTACATTCCTACCTTTAAACCGATTCCATTTTTCCTATTTCCAATTTTATTCTGCTACTGCAAGCCCATTTTTAGAATTTTAAAAATATTTTAATTTTTTGACATTTTCACCTGTACTATACATCAGGGTATTTTTCAGGTCGAAAAATTTATATTTTTAGTTTAAGTTAATAATATATTTATTACATTCCTACCTTTAAACCGATTGCATTTTTCCTATTTCCAATTTTATTCTGCTACTGCAAGCCCATTTTTAGAATTTTAAAAATATTTTAATTTTTTGACATTTTCACCTGTACTATACATCAGGGTATTTTTCAGGTCGAAAATTTTATATTTTTAGTTTAAGTTAATAATATATTTATTACATTCCTACCTTTAAACCGATTGCATTTTTCCTATTTCCAATTTTATTCTGCTACTGCAAGCCCATTTTTAGAATTTTAAAAATATTTTAATTTTTTGACATTTTCACCTGTACTATACATCAGGGTATTTTTCAGGTCGAAAAATTTATATTTTTAGTTTAAGTTAATAATATATTTATTACATTCCTACCTTTAAACCGATTGCATTTTTCCTATTTCCAATTTTATTCTGCTACTGCAAGCCCATTTTTAGAATTTTAAAAATATTTTAATTTTTTGACATTTTCACCTGTACTATACATCAGGGTATTTTTCAGGTCGAAAAATTTATATTTTTAGTTTAAGTTAATAATATATTTATTACATTCGTACCTTTAAACATAGTCCATTTTTCCTATTTCCAATTTTATTCTGCTACTGCAAGCCCATTTTTAGAATTTTAAAAATATTTTAATTTTTTGACATTTTCACCTGTACTATACATCAGGGTATTTTTCAGGTCGAAAAATTTATATTTTTAGTTTAAGTTAATAATATATTTATTACATTCCTACCTTTAAACCGATTGCATTTTTCCTATTTCCAATTTTATTCTGCTACTGCAAGCCCATTTTTAGAATTTTAAAAATATTTTAATTTTTTGACATTTTCACCTGTACTATACATCAGGGTATTTTTCAGGTCGAAAAATTTATATTTTTAGTTTAATTTAATAATATATTTATTACATTCCTACCTTTAAACCGATTCCATTTTTCCTATTTCCAATTTTATTCTGCTACTGCAAGCCCATTTTTAGAATTTTAAAAATATGTTAATTTTTTGACATTTTCACCTGTACTATACATCAGGGTATTTTTCAGGTCGAAAAATTTATATTTTTAGTTTAAGTTAATAATATATTTATTACATTCCTACCTTTAAACCGATTGCATTTTTCCTATTTCCAATTTTATTCTGCTACTGCAAGCCCATTTTTAGAATTTTAAAAATTTTTAAATTTTTTGACATTTTCACCTGTACTATACATCAGGGTATTTTTCAGGTCGAAAATTTTATATTTTTAGTTTAAGTTAATAATATATTTATTACATTCCTACCTTTAAACCGATTGCATTTTTCCTATTTCCAATTTTATTCTGCCACTGCAAGCCCATTTTTAGAATTTTAAAAATATTTTAATTTTTTGACATTTTCACCTGTACTATACATCAGGGTATTTTTCAGGTCGAAAAATTTATATTTTTAGTTTAAGTTAATAATATATTTATTACATTCCTACCTTTAAACCGATTGCATTTTTCCTATTTCCAATTTTATTCTGCTACTGCAAGCCCATTTTTAGAATTTTAAAAATTTTTAAATTTTTTGACATTTTCACCTGTACTATACATCAGGGTATTTTTCAGGTCGAAAATTTTATATTTTTAGTTTAAGTTAATAATATATTTATTACATTCCTACCTTTAAACCGATTGCATTTTTCCTATTTCCAATTTTATTCTGCCACTGCAAGCCCATTTTTAGAATTTTAAAAATATTTTAATTTTTTGACATTTTCACCTGTACTATACATCAGGGTATTTTTCAGGTCGAAAAATTTATATTTTTAGTTTAAGTTAATAATATATTTATTACATTCCTACCTTTAAACCGATTGCATTTTTCCTATTTCCAATTTTATTCTGCCACTGCAAGCCCATTTTTAGAATTTTAAAAATATTTTAATTTTTTGACATTTTCACCTGTACTATACATCAGGGTATTTTTCAGGTCGAAAAATTTATATTTTTAGTTTAAGTTAATAATATATTTATTACATTCGTATCTTTAAACATAGTCCATTTTTCCTATTTCCAATTTTATTCTGCTACTGCAAGCCCATTTTTAGAATTTTAAATATATTTTAATTTTTTGACATTTTCACCTGTACTATACATCAGGGTATTTTTCAGGTCGAAAAATTTATATTTTTAGTTTAAGTTAATAATATATTTATTACATTCCTACCTTTAAACCGATTGCATTTTTCCTATTTCCAATTTTATTCTGCTACTGCAAGCCCATTTTTAGAATTTTAAAAATATTTTAATTTTTTGACATTTTCACCTGTACTATACATCAGGGTATTTTTCAGGTCGAAAAATTTATATTTTTAGTTTAAGTTAATAATATATTTATTACATTCCTACCTTTAAACCGATTCCATTTTTCCGATTTCCAATTTTATTCTGCTACTGCAAGCCCATTTTTAGAATTTTAAAAATATTTTAATTTTTTGACATTTTCACCTGTACTATACATCAGGGTATTTTTCAGGTCGAAAAATTTATATTTTTAGTTTAAGTTAATAATATATTTATTACATTCGTACCTTTAAACATTCCATTTTTCCTATTTCCAATTTTATTCTGCTACTGCAAGCCCATTTTTAGAATTTTAAAAATATTTTCATTTTTTGACATTTTCACCTGTACTATACATCAGGGTATTTTTCAGGTCGAAAAATTTATATTTTTAGTTTAAGTTAATAATATATTTATTACATTCCTACCTTTAAACCGATTGCATTTTTCCTATTTCCAATTTTATTCTGCCACTGCAAGCCCATTTTTAGAATTTTAAAAATATTTTAATTTTTTGACATTTTCACCTGTACTATACATCAGGGTATTTTTCAGGTCGAAAAATTTATATTTTTAGTTTAAGTTAATAATATATTTATTACATTCGTATCTTTAAACATAGTCCATTTTTCCTATTTCCAATTTTATTCTGCTACTGCAAGCCCATTTTTAGAATTTTAAAAATATTTTAATTTTTTGACATTTTCACCTGTACTATACATCAGGGTATTTTTCAGGTCGAAAAATTTATATTTTTAGTTTAAGTTAATAATATATTTATTACATTCCTACCTTTAAACCGATTGCATTTTTCCTATTTCCAATTTTATTCTGCCACTGCAAGCCCATTTTTAGAATTTTAAAAATATTTTAATTTTTTGACATTTTCACCTGTACTATACATCAGGGTATTTTTCAGGTCGAAAAATTTATATTTTTAGTTTAAGTTAATAATATATTTATTACATTCCTACCTTTAAACCGATTGCATTTTTCCTATTTCCAATTTTATTCTGCTACTGCAAGCCCATTTTTAGAATTTTAAAAATTTTTAAATTTTTTGACATTTTCACCTGTACTATACATCAGGGTATTTTTCAGGTCGAAAATTTTATATTTTTAGTTTAAGTTAATAATATATTTATTACATTCCTACCTTTAAACCGATTGCATTTTTCCTATTTCCAATTTTATTCTGCCACTGCAAGCCCATTTTTAGAATTTTAAAAATATTTTCATTTTTTGACATTTTCACCTGTACTATACATCAGGGTATTTTTCAGGTCGAAAAATTTATATTTTTAGTTTAAGTTAATAATATATTTATTACATTCCTACCTTTAAACCGATTGCATTTTTCCTATTTCCAATTTTATTCTGCCACTGCAAGCCCATTTTTAGAATTTTAAAAATATTTTAATTTTTTGACATTTTCACCTGTACTATACATCAGGGTATTTTTCAGGTCGAAAAATTTATATTTTTAGTTTAAGTTAATAATATATTTATTACATTCCTACCTTTAAACCGATTCCATTTTTCCTATTTCCAATTTTATTCTGCTACTGCAAGCCCATTTTTAGAATTTTAAAAATATTTTAATTTTTTGACATTTTCACCTGTACTATACATCAGGGTATTTTTCAGGTCGAAAAATTTATATTTTTAGTTTAAGTTAATAATATAATTATTACATTCGTACCTTTAAACCGATTCCATTTTTCCTATTTCCAATATTATTCTGCTACTGCAAGCCCATTTTTAGAATTTTAAAAATATTTTCATTTTTTGACATTTTCACCTGTACTATACATCAGGGTATTTTTCAGGTCGAAAAATTTATATTTTTAGTTTAAGTTAATAATATATTTATTACATTCCTACCTTTAAACCGATTGCATTTTTCCTATTTCCAATTTTATTCTGCTACTGTAAGCCCATTTTTAGCATTTTAAAAATATTTTAATTTTTTGACATTTTCACCTGTACTATACATCAGGGTATTTTTCAGGTCGAAAAATTTATATTTTTAGTTTAAGTTAATAATATATTTATTACATTCCTACCTTTAAACCGATTGCATTTTTCCTATTTCCAATTTTATTCTGCTACTGCAAGCCCATTTTTAGAATTTTAAAAATATTTTAATTTTTTGACATTTTCACCTGTACTATACATCAGGGTATTTTTCAGGTCGAAAATTTTATATTTTTAGTTTAAGTTAATAATATATTTATTACATTCCTACCTTTAAACCGATTGCATTTTTCCTATTTCCAATTTTATTCTGCTACTGCAAGCCCATTTTTAGAATTTTAAAAATATTTTAATTTTTTGACATTTTCACCTGTACTATACATCAGGGTATTTTTCAGGTCGAAAAATTTATATTTTTAGTTTAAGTTAATAATATATTTATTACATTCCTACCTTTAAACCGATTGCATTTTTCCTATTTCCAATTTTATTCTGCTACTGCAAGCCCATTTTTAGAATTTTAAAAATATTTTAATTTTTTGACATTTTCACCTGTACTATACATCAGGGTATTTTTCAGGTCGAAAAATTTATATTTTTAGTTTAAGTTAATAATATATTTATTACATTCGTACCTTTAAACATAGTCCATTTTTCCTATTTCCAATTTTATTCTGCTACTGCAAGCCCATTTTTAGAATTTTAAAAATATTTTAATTTTTTGACATTTTCACCTGTACTATACATCAGGGTATTTTTCAGGTCGAAAAATTTATATTTTTTGTTTAAGTTAATAATATATTTATTACATTCCTACCTTTAAACCGATTGCATTTTTCCTATTTCCAATTTTATTCTGCTACTGCAAGCCCATTTTTAGAATTTTAAAAATATTTTAATTTTTTGACATTTTCACCTGTACTATACATCAGGGTATTTTTCAGGTCGAAAAATTTATATTTTTAGTTTAATTTAATAATATATTTATTACATTCCTACCTTTAAACCGATTCCATTTTTCCTATTTCCAATTTTATTCTGCTACTGCAAGCCCATTTTTAGAATTTTAAAAATATGTTAATTTTTTGACATTTTCACCTGTACTATACATCAGGGTATTTTTCAGGTCGAAAAATTTATATTTTTAGTTTAAGTTAATAATATATTTATTACATTCCTACCTTTAAACCGATTGCATTTTTCCTATTTCCAATTTTATTCTGCTACTGCAAGCCCATTTTTAGAATTTTAAAAATTTTTAAATTTTTTGACATTTTCACCTGTACTATACATCAGGGTATTTTTCAGGTCGAAAAATTTATATTTTTAGTTTAAGTTAATAATATATTTATTACATTCCTACCTTTAAACCGATTGCATTTTTCCTATTTCCAATTTTATTCTGCTACTGCAAGCCCATTTTTAGAATTTTAAAAATTTTTAAATTTTTTGACATTTTCACCTGTACTATACATCAGGGTATTTTTCAGGTCGAAAATTTTATATTTTTAGTTTAAGTTAATAATATATTTATTACATTCCTACCTTTAAACCGATTGCATTTTTCCTATTTCCAATTTTATTCTGCCACTGCAAGCCCATTTTTAGAATTTTAAAAATATTTTAATTTTTTGACATTTTCACCTGTACTATACATCAGGGTATTTTTCAGGTCGAAAAATTTATATTTTTAGTTTAAGTTAATAATATATTTATTACATTCCTACCTTTAAACCGATTGCATTTTTCCTATTTCCAATTTTATTCTGCCACTGCAAGCCCATTTTTAGAATTTTAAAAATATTTTAATTTTTTGACATTTTCACCTGTACTATACATCAGGGTATTTTTCAGGTCGAAAAATTTATATTTTTAGTTTAAGTTAATAATATATTTATTACATTCCTACCTTTAAACCGATTCCATTTTTCCTATTTCCAATTTTATTCTGCTACTGCAAGCCCATTTTTAGAATTTTAAAAATATTTTAATTTTTTGACATTTTCACCTGTACTATACATCAGGGTATTTTTCAGGTCGAAAAATTTATATTTTTAGTTTAAGTTAATAATATATTTATTACATTCGTACCTTTAAACCGATTCCATTTTTCCTATTTCCAATTTAATCTGCTACTGCAAGCCCATTTTTAGAATTTTAAAAATATTTTCATTTTTTGACATTTTCACCTGTACTATACATCAGGGTATTTTTCAGGTCGAAAAATTTATATTTTTAGTTTAAGTTAATAATATATTTATTACATTCCTACCTTTAAACCGATTCCATTTTTCCGATTTCCAATTTTATTCTGCTACTGCAAGCCCATTTTTAGAATTTTAAAAATATTTTAATTTTTTGACATTTTCACCTGTACTATACATCAGGGTATTTTTCAGGTCGAAAAATTTATATTTTTAGTTTAAGTTAATAATATATTTATTACATTCGTACCTTTAAACTGATTCCATTTTTCCTATTTCCAATTTTATTCTGCTACTGCAAGCCCATTTTTAGAATTTTAAAAATATTTTAATTTTTTGACATTTTCACCTGTACTATACATCAGGGTATTTTTCAGGTCGAAAAATTTATATTTTTAGTTTAAGTTAATAATATATTTATTACATTCCTACCTTTAAACCGATTGCATTTTTCCTATTTCCAATTTTATTCTGCCACTGCAAGCCCATTTTTAGAATTTTAAAAATATTTTAATTTTTTGACATTTTCACCTGTACTATACATCAGGGTATTTTTCAGGTCGAAAATTTTATATTTTTAGTTTAAGTTAATAATATATTTATTACATTCCTACCTTTAAACCGATTGCATTTTTCCTATTTCCAATTTTATTCTGCCACTGCAAGCCCATTTTTAGAATTTTAAAAATATTTTAATTTTTTGACATTTTCACCTGTACTATACATCAGGGTATTTTTCAGGTCGAAAAATTTATATTTTTAGTTTAAGTTAATAATATATTTATTACATTCCTACCTTTAAACCGATTGCATTTTTCCTATTTCCAATTTTATTCTGCCACTGCAAGCCCATTTTTAGAATTTTAAAAATATTTTAATTTTTTGACATTTTCACCTGTACTATACATCAGGGTATTTTTCAGGTCGAAAAATTTATATTTTTAGTTTAAGTTAATAATATATTTATTACATTCCTACCTTTAAACCGATTGCATTTTTCCTATTTCCAATTTTATTCTGCCACTGCAAGCCCATTTTTAGAATTTTAAAAATATTTTAATTTTTTGACATTTTCACCTGTACTATACATCAGGGTATTTTTCAGGTCGAAAAATTTATATTTTTAGTTTAAGTTAATAATATATTTATTACATTCCTACCTTTAAACCGATTCCATTTTTCCTATTTCCAATTTTATTCTGCTACTGCAAGCCCATTTTTAGAATTTTAAAAATATTTTAATTTTTTGACATTTTCACCTGTACTATACATCAGGGTATTTTTCAGGTCGAAAAATTTATATTTTTAGTTTAAGTTAATAATATATTTATTACATTCGTACCTTTAAACCGATTCCATTTTTCCTATTTCCAATTTAATCTTCTACTGCAAGCCCATTTTTAGAATTTTAAAAATATTTTCATTTTTTGACATTTTCACCTGTACTATACATCAGGGTATTTTTCAGGTCGAAAAATTTATATTTTTAGTTTAAGTTAATAATATATTTATTACATTCCTACCTTTAAACCGATTGCATTTTTCCTATTTCCAATTTTATTCTGCCACTGCAAGCCCATTTTTAGAATTTTAAAAATATTTTAATTTTTTGACATTTTCACCTGTACTATACATCAGGGTATTTTTCAGGTCGAAAAATTTATATTTTTAGTTTAAGTTAATAATATATTTATTACATTCCTACCTTTAAACCGATTGCATTTTTCCTATTTCCAATTTTATTCTGCCACTGCAAGCCCATTTTTAGAATTTTAAAAATATTTTAATTTTTTGACATTTTCACCTGTACTATACATCAGGGTATTTTTCAGGTCGAAAAATTTATATTTTTAGTTTAAGTTAATAATATATTTATTACATTCGTACCTTTAAACATAGTCCATTTTTCCTATTTCCAATTTTATTCTGCTACTGCAAGCCCATTTTTAGAATTTTAAAAATATTTTAATTTTTTGACATTTTCACCTGTACTATACATCAGGGTATTTTTCAGGTCGAAAAATTTATATTTTTAGTTTAATTTAATAATATATTTATTACATTCCTACCTTTAAACCGATTGCATTTTTCCTATTTCCAATTTTATTCTGCTACTGCAAGCCCATTTTTAGAATTTTAAAAATATGTTAATTTTTTGACATTTTCACCTGTACTATACATCAGGGTATTTTTCAGGTCGAAAATTTTATATTTTTAGTTTAAGTTAATAATATATTTATTACATTCCTACCTTTAAACCGATTGCATTTTTCCTATTTCCAATTTTATTCTGCCACTGCAAGCCCATTTTTAGAATTTTAAAAATATTTTAATTTTTTGACATTTTCACCTGTACTATACATCAGGGTATTTTTCAGGTCGAAAAATTTATATTTTTAGTTTAAGTTAATAATATATTTGTTACATTCCTACCTTTAAACCGATTGCATTTTTCCTATTTCCAATTTTATTCTGCTACTGCAAGCCCATTTTTAGAATTTTAAAAATTTTTAAATTTTTTGACATTTTCACCTGTACTATACATCAGGGTATTTTTCAGGTCGAAAATTTTATATTTTTAGTTTAAGTTAATAATATATTTATTACATTCCTACCTTTAAACCGATTGCATTTTTCCTATTTCCAATTTTATTCTGCCACTGCAAGCCCATTTTTAGAATTTTAAAAATATTTTAATTTTTTGACATTTTCACCTGTACTATACATCAGGGTATTTTTCAGGTCGAAAAATTTATATTTTTAGTTTAAGTTAATAATATATTTATTACATTCCTACCTTTAAACCGATTGCATTTTTCCTATTTCCAATTTTATTCTGCCACTGCAAGCCCATTTTTAGAATTTTAAAAATATTTTAATTTTTTGACATTTTCACCTGTACTATACATCAGGGTATTTTTCAGGTCGAAAAATTTATATTTTTAGTTTAAGTTAATAATATATTTATTACATTCCTACCTTTAAACCGATTCCATTTTTCCTATTTCCAATTTTATTCTGCTACTGCAAGCCCATTTTTAGAATTTTAAAAATATTTTAATTTTTTGACATTTTCACCTGTACTATACATCAGGGTATTTTTCAGGTCGAAAAATTTATATTTTTAGTTTAAGTTAATAATATATTTATTACATTCGTACCTTTAAACCGATTCCATTTTTCCTATTTCCAATTTAATCTGCTACTGCAAGCCCATTTTTAGAATTTTAAAAATATTTTCATTTTTTGACATTTTCACCTGTACTATACATCAGGGTATTTTTCAGGTCGAAAAATTTATATTTTTAGTTTAAGTTAATAATATATTTATTACATTCCTACCTTTAAACCGATTGCATTTTTCCTATTTCCAATTTTATTCTGCCACTGCAAGCCCATTTTTAGAATTTTAAAAATATTTTAATTTTTTGACATTTTCACCTGTACTATACATCAGGGTATTTTTCAGGTCGAAAAATTTATATTTTTAGTTTAAGTTAATAATATATTTATTACATTCCTACCTTTAAACCGATTGCATTTTTCCTATTTCCAATTTTATTCTGCCACTGCAAGCCCATTTTTAGAATTTTAAAAATATTTTAATTTTTTGACATTTTCACCTGTACTATACATCAGGGTATTTTTCAGGTCGAAAAATTTATATTTTTAGTTTAAGTTAATAATATATTTATTACATTCGTACCTTTAAACCGATTCCATTTTTCCTATTTCCAATATTATTCTGCTACTGCAATCCCATTTTTAGAATTTTAAAAATATTTTAATTTTTTGACATTTTCACCTGTACTATACATCAGGGTATTTTTCAGGTCGAAAAATTTATATTTTTAGTTTAAGTTAATAATATATTTATTACATTCCTACCTTTAAACCGATTGCATTTTTCCTATTTCCAATTTTATTCTGCCACTGCAAGCCCATTTTTAGAATTTTAAAAATATTTTAATTTTTTGACATTTTCACCTGTACTATACATCAGGGTATTTTTCAGGTCGAAAAATTTATATTTTTAGTTTAAGTTAATAATATATTTATTACATTCCTACCTTTAAACCGATTGCATTTTTCCTATTTCCAATTTTATTCTGCTACTGCAAGCCCATTTTTTTGAATTTTAAAAATATTTTAATTTTTTGACATTTTCACCTGTACTATACATCAGGGTATTTTTTAGGTCGAAAAATTTATATTTTTAGTTTAAGTTAATAATATATTTATTACATTCCTACCTTTAAACCGATTGCATTTTTTCTATTTCCAATTTTATTCTGCTACTGCAAGCCCATTTTTAGAATTTTAAAAATATTTTAATTTTTTGACATTTTCACCTGTACTATACATCAGGGTATTTTTCAGGTCAAAAAATTTATATTTTTAGTTTAAGTTAATAATATATTTATTACATTCCTACCTTTAAACCGATTGCATTTTTCCTATTTCCAATTTTATTCTGCTACTGTAAGCCCATTTTTAGAATTTTAAAAATATTTTAATTTTTTGACATTTTCACCTGTACTATACATCAGGGTATTTTTCAGGTCCAAAAATTTATATTTTTAGTTTAAGTTAATAATATATTTATTACATTCCTACCTTTAAACCGATTGCATATTTCCTATTTCCAATTTTATTCTGCTACTGCAAGCCCATTTTTAGAATTTTAAAAATATTTTAATTTTTTGACATTTTCACCTGTACTATACATCAGGGTATTTTTCAGGTCGAAAAATTTATATTTTTAGTTTAAGTTAATAATATATTTATTACATTCCTACCTTTAAACATAGTCCATTTTTCCTATTTCCAATTTTATTCTGCTACTGCAAGCCCATTTTTAGAATTTTAAAAATATTTTCATTTTTTGACATTTTCACCTGTACTATACATCAGGGTATTTTTCAGGTCGAAAAATTTATATTTTTAGTTTAAGTTAATAATATATTTATTACATTCGTATCTTTAAACATAGTCCATTTTTCCTATTTCCAATTTTATTCTGCTACTGCAAGCCCATTTTTAGAATTTTAAAAATATTTTCATTTTTTGACATTTTCACCTGTACTATACATCAGGGTATTTTTCAGGTCGAAAATTTTATATTTTTAGTTTAAGTTAATAATATATTTATTACATTCCTACCTTTAAACCGATTGCATTTTTCCTATTTCCAATTTTATTCTGCCACTGCAAGCCCATTTTTAGAATTTTAAAAATATTTTAATTTTTTGACATTTTCACCTGTACTATACATCAGGGTATTTTTCAGGTCGAAAAATTTATATTTTTAGTTTAAGTTAATAATATATTTATTACATTCCTACCTTTAAACCGATTGCATTTTTCCTATTTCCAATTTTATTCTGCCACTGCAAGCCCATTTTTAGAATTTTAAAAATATTTTAATTTTTTGACATTTTCACCTGTACTATACATCAGGGTATTTTTCAGGTCGAAAAATTTATATTTTTAGTTTAAGTTAATAATATATTTATTACATTCCTACCTTTAAACCGATTCCATTTTTCCTATTTCCAATTTTATTCTGCTACTGCAAGCCCATTTTTAGAATTTTAAAAATATTTTAATTTTTTGACATTTTCACCTGTACTATACATCAGGGTATTTTTCAGGTCGAAAAATTTATATTTTTAGTTTAAGTTAATAATATATTTATTACATTCGTACCTTTAAACCGATTCCATTTTTCCTATTTCCAATTTAATCTGCTACTGCAAGCCCATTTTTAGAATTTTAAAAATATTTTCATTTTTTGACATTTTCACCTGTACTATACATCAGGGTATTTTTCAGGTCGAAAAATTTATATTTTTAGTTTAAGTTAATAATATATTTATTACATTCCTACCTTTAAACCGATTGCATTTTTCCTATTTCCAATTTTATTCTGCCACTGCAAGCCCATTTTTAGAATTTTAAAAATATTTTAATTTTTTGACATTTTCACCTGTACTATACATCAGGGTATTTTTCAGGTCGAAAAATTTATATTTTTAGTTTAAGTTAATAATATATTTATTACATTCCTACCTTTAAACCGATTGCATTTTTCCTATTTCCAATTTTATTCTGCCACTGCAAGCCCATTTTTAGAATTTTAAAAATATTTTAATTTTTTGACATTTTCACCTGTACTATACATCAGGGTATTTTTCAGGTCGAAAAATTTATATTTTTAGTTTAAGTTAATAATATATTTATTACATTCGTACCTTTAAACCGATTCCATTTTTCCTATTTCCAATATTATTCTGCTACTGCAATCCCATTTTTAGAATTTTAAAAATATTTTAATTTTTTGACATTTTCACCTGTACTATACATCAGGGTATTTTTCAGGTCGAAAAATTTATATTTTTAGTTTAAGTTAATAATATATTTATTACATTCGTACCTTTAAACCGATTGCATTTTTCCTATTTCCAATTTTATTCTGCCACTGCAAGCCCATTTTTAGAATTTTAAAAATATTTTAATTTTTTGACATTTTCACCTGTACTATACATCAGGGTATTTTTCAGGTCGAAAAATTTATATTTTTAGTTTAAGTTAATAATATATTTATTACATTCCTACCTTTAAACCGATTGCATTTTTCCTATTTCCAATTTTATTCTGCTACTGCAAGCCCATTTTTAGAATTTTAAAAATATTTTAATTTTTTGACATTTTCACCTGTACTATACATCAGGGTATTTTTCAGGTCAAAAAATTTATATTTTTAGTTTAAGTTAATAATATATTTATTACATTCCTACCTTTAAACCGATTGCATTTTTCCTATTTCCAATTTTATTCTGCTACTGTAAGCCCATTTTTAGAATTTTAAAAATATTTTAATTTTTTGACATTTTCACCTGTACTATACATCAGGGTATTTTTCAGGTCCAAAAATTTATATTTTTAGTTTAAGTTAATAATATATTTATTACATTCCTACCTTTAAACCGATTGCATATTTCCTATTTCCAATTTTATTCTGCTACTGCAAGCCCATTTTTAGAATTTTAAAAATATTTTAATTTTTTGACATTTTCACCTGTACTATACATCAGGGTATTTTTCAGGTCGAAAAATTTATATTTTTAGTTTAAGTTAATAATATATTTATTACATTCCTACCTTTAAACATAGTCCATTTTTCCTATTTCCAATTTTATTCTGCTACTGCAAGCCCATTTTTAGAATTTTAAAAATATTTTAATTTTTTGACATTTTCACCTGTACTATACATCAGGGTATTTTTCAGGTCGAAAAATTTATATTTTTAGTTTAAGTTAATAATATATTTATTACATTCCTACCTTTAAACCGATTGCATTTTTCCTATTTCCAATTTTATTCTGCTACTGTAAGCCCATTTTTAGAATTTTAAAAATATTTTAATTTTTTGACATTTTCACCTGTACTATACATCAGGGTATTTTTCAGGTCGAAAAATTTATATTTTTAGTTTAAGTTAATAATATATTTATTACATTCCTACCTTTAAACCGATTGCATTTTTCCTATTTCCAATTTTATTCTGCTACTGCAAGCCCATTTTTTTGAATTTTAAAAATATTTTAATTTTTTGACATTTTCACCTGTACTATACATCAGGGTATTTTTCAGGTCGAAAAATTTATATTTTTAGTTTAAGTTAATAATATATTTATTACATTCCTACCTTTAAACCGATTGCATTTTTTCTATTTCCAATTTTATTCTGCTACTGCAAGCCCATTTTTAGAATTTTAAAAATATTTTAATTTTTTGACATTTTCACCTGTACTATACATCAGGGTATTTTTCAGGTCAAAAAATTTATATTTTTAGTTTAAGTTAATAATATATTTATTACATTCCTACCTTTAAACCGATTGCATTTTTCCTATTTCCAATTTTATTCTGCTACTGTAAGCCCATTTTTAGAATTTTAAAAATATTTTAATTTTTTGACATTTTCACCTGTACTATACATCAGGGTATTTTTCAGGTCCAAAAATTTATATTTTTAGTTTAAGTTAATAATATATTTATTACATTCCTACCTTTAAACCGATTGCATTTTTCCTATTTCCAATTTTATTCTGCTACTGCAAGCCCATTTTTAGAATTTTAAAAATATTTTAATTTTTTGACATTTTCACCTGTACTATACATCAGGGTATTTTTCAGGTCGAAAAATTTATATTTTTAGTTTAAGTTAATAATATATTTATTACATTCCTACCTTTAAACATAGTCCATTTTTCCTATTTCCAATTTTATTCTGCTACTGCAAGCCCATTTTTAGAATTTTAAAAATATTTTCATTTTTTGACATTTTCACCTGTACTATACATCAGGGTATTTTTCAGGTCGAAAAATTTATATTTTTAGTTTAAGTTAATAATATATTTATTACATTCCTACTTTTAAACATAGTCCATTTTTCCTATTTCCAATTTTATTCTGCTACTGCAAGCCCATTTTTAGAATTTTAAAAATATTTTAATTTTTTGACATTTCACCTGTACTATACATCAGGGTATTTTTCAGGTCGAAAAATTTATATTTTTAGTTTAAGTTAATAATATATTTATTACATTCCTACCTTTAAACCGATTGCATTTTTCCTATTTCCAATTTTATTCTGCTACTGTAAGCCCATTTTTAGAATTTTAAAAATATTTTAATTTTTTGACATTTTCACCTGTACTATACATCAGGGTATTTTTCAGGTCGAAAAATTTATATTTTTAGTTTAAGTTAATAATATATTTATTACATTCCTACCTTTAAACCGATTGCATTTTTCCTATTTCCAATTTTATTCTGCTACTGCAAGCCCATTTTTTTGAATTTTAAAAATATTTTAATTTTTTGACATTTTCACCTGTACTATACATCAGGGTATTTTTCAGGTCGAAAAATTTATATTTTTAGTTTAAGTTAATAATATATTTATTACATTCCTACCTTTAAACCGATTGCATTTTTCCTATTTCCAATTTTATTCTGCCACTGCAAGCCCATTTTTAGAATTTTAAAAATATTTTAATTTTTTGACATTTTCACCTGTACTATACATCAGGGTATTTTTCAGGTCGAAAAATTTATATTTTTAGTTTAAGTTAATAATATATTTATTACATTCCTACCTTTAAACCGATTGCATTTTTCCTATTTCCAATTTTATTCTGCCACTGCAAGCCCATTTTTAGAATTTTAAAAATATTTTAATTTTTTGACATTTTCACCTGTACTATACATCAGGGTATTTTTCAGGTCGAAAAATTTATATTTTTAGTTTAAGTTAATAATATATTTATTACATTCGTACCTTTAAACCGATTCCATTTTTCCTATTTCCAATTTTATTCTGCTACTGCAAGCCCATTTTTAGAATTTTAAAAATATTTTAATTTTTTGACATTTTCACCTGTACTATACATCAGGGTATTTTTCAGGTCGAAAAATTTATATTTTTAGTTTAAGTTAATAATATATTTATTACATTCCTACCTTTAAACCGATTGCATTTTTCCTATTTCCAATTTTATTCTGCTACTGCAAGCCCATTTTTTTGAATTTTAAAAATATTTTAATTTTTTGACATTTTCACCTGTACTATACATCAGGGTATTTTTCAGGTCGAAAAATTTATATTTTTAGTTTAAGTTAATAATATATTTATTACATTCGTACCTTTAAACCGATTCCATTTTTCCTATTTCCAATTTTATTCTGCTACTGCAAGCCCATTTTTAGAATTTTAAAAATATTTTAATTTTTTGACATTTTCACCTGTACTATACATCAGGGTATTTTTCAGGTCGAAAAATTTATATTTTTAGTTTAAGTTAATAATATATTTATTACATTCCTACCTTTAAACATAGTCCATTTTTCCTATTTCCAATTTTATTCTGCTACTGCAAGCCCATTTTTAGAATTTTAAAAATATTTTCATTTTTTGACATTTTCACCTGTACTATACATCAGGGTATTTTTCAGGTCGAAAAATTTATATTTTTAGTTTAAGTTAATAATATATTTATTACATTCCTACCTTTAAACATAGTCCATTTTTCCTATTTCCAATTTTATTCTGCTACTGCAAGCCCATTTTTAGAATTTTAAAAATATTTTAATTTTTTGACATTTTCACCTGTACTATACATCAGGGTATTTTTCAGGTCGAAAAATTTATATTTTTAGTTTAAGTTAATAATATATTTATTACATTCCTACCTTTAAACCGATTGCATTTTTCCTATTTCCAATTTTATTCTGCTACTGCAAGCCCATTTTTAGAATTTTAAAAATATTTTAATTTTTTGACATTTTCACCTGTACTATACATCAGGGTATTTTTCAGGTCGAAAAATTTATATTTTTAGTTTAAGTTAATAATATATTTATTACATTCCTACCTTTAAACCGATTGCATTTTTCCTATTTCCAATTTTATTCTGCCACTGCAAGCCCATTTTTAGAATTTTAAAAATATTTTAATTTTTTGACATTTTCACCTGTACTATACATCAGGGTATTTTTCAGGTCGAAAAATTTATATTTTTAGTTTAAGTTAATAATATATTTATTACATTCCTACCTTTAAACCGATTCCATTTTTCCTATTTCCAATTTTATTCTGCCACTGCAAGCCCATTTTTAGAATTTTAAAAATATTTTAATTTTTTGACATTTTCACCTGTACTATACATCAGGGTATTTTTCAGGTCGAAAAATTTATATTTTTAGTTTAAGTTAATAATATATTTATTACATTCCTACCTTTAAACCGATTGCATTTTTCCTATTTCCAATTTTATTCTGCTACTGCAAGCCCATTTTTAGAATTTTAAAAATATTTTAATTTTTTGACATTTTCACCTGTACTATACATCACGGTATTTTTCAGGTCGAAAAATTTATATTTTTAGTTTAAGTTAATAATATATTTATTACATTCCTACCTTTAAACCGATTGCATTTTTCCTATTTCCAATTTTATTCTGCTACTGCAAGCCCATTTTTAGAATTTTAAAAATATTTTAATTTTTTGACATTTTCACCTGTACTATACATCAGGGTATTTTTCAGGTCGAAAATTTTATATTTTTAGTTTAAGTTAATAATATATTTATTACATTCCTACCTTTACACCGATTGCATTTTTCCTATTTCCAATTTTATTCTGCCACTGCAAGCCCATTTTTAGAATTTTCAAAATATTTTAATTTTTTGACATTTTCACCTGTACTATACATCAGGGTATTTTTCAGGTCGAAAAATTTATATTTTTAGTTTAAGTTAATAATATATTTATTACATTCCTTCCTTTAAACCGATTGCATTTTTCCTATTTCCAATTTTATTCTGCTACTGCAAGCCCATTTTTAGAATTTTAAAAATTTTTAAATTTTTTGACATTTTCACCTGTACTATACATCAGGGTATTTTTCAGGTCGAAAATTTTATATTTTTAGTTTAAGTTAATAATATATTTATTACATTCCTACCTTTACACCGATTGCATTTTTCCTATTTCCAATTTTATTCTGCCACTGCAAGCCCATTTTTAGAATTTTCAAAATATTTTAATTTTTTGACATTTTCACCTGTACTATACATCAGGGTATTTTTCAGGTCGAAAATTTTATATTTTTAGTTTAAGTTAATAATATATTTATTACATTCCTACCTTTAAACCGATTGCATTTTTCCTATTTCCAATTTTATTCTGCCACTGCAAGCCCATTTTTAGAATTTTAAAAATATTTTAATTTTTTGACATTTTCACCTGTACTATACATCAGGGTATTTTTCAGGTCGAAAAATTTATATTTTTAGTTTAAGTTAATAATATATTTATTACATTCCTACCTTTAAACCGATTGCATTTTTCCTATATCCAATTTTATTCTGCCACTGCAAGCCCATTTTTAGAATTTTAAAAATATTTTAATTTTTTGACATTTTCACCTGTACTATACATCAGGGTATTTTTCAGGTCGAAAAATTTATATTTTTAGTTTAAGTTAATAATATATTTATTACATTCGTACCTTTAAACCGATTGCATTTTTCCTATTTCCAATTTTATTCTGCCACTGCAAGCCCATTTTTAGAATTTTAAAAATATTTTAATTTTTTGACATTTTCACCTGTACTATACATCAGGGTATTTTTCAGGTCGAAAAATTTATATTTTTAGTTTAAGTTAATAATATATTTATTACATTCCTACCTTTAAACCGATTCCATTTTTCCTATTTCCAATTTTATTCTGCTACTGCAAGCCCATTTTTAGAATTTTAAAAATATTTTAATTTTTTGACATTTTCACCTGTACTATACATCAGGGTATTTTTCAGGTCGAAAAATTTATATTTTTAGTTTAAGTTAATAATATATTTATTACATTCCTACCTTTAAACCGATTCCATTTTTCCTATTTCCAATTTTATTCTGCCACTGCAAGCCCATTTTTAGAATTTTAAAAATATTTTAATTTTTTGACATTTTCACCTGTACTATACATCAGGGTATTTTTCAGGTCGAAAAATTTATATTTTTAGTTTAAGTTAATAATATATTTATTACATTCGTACCTTTAAACCGATTCCATTTTTCCTATTTCCAATTTTATTCTGCTACTGCAAGCCCATTTTTAGAATTTTAAAAATATTTTAATTTTTTGACATTTTCACCTGTACTATACATCAGGGTATTTTTCAGGTCGAAAAATTTATATTTTTAGTTTAAGTTAATAATATATTTATTACATTCCTACCTTTAAACATAGTCCATTTTTCCTATTTCCAATTTTATTCTGCTACTGCAAGACCATTTTAAGAATTTTAAAAATATTTTCATTTTTTGACATTTTCACCTGTACTATACATCAGGGTATTTTTCAGGTCGAAAAATTTATATTTTTAGTTTAAGTTAATAATATATTTATTACATTCCTACCTTTAAACATAGTCCATTTTTCCTATTTCCAATTTTATTCTGCTACTGCAAGCCCATTTTTAGAATTTTAAAAATATTTTAATTTTTTGACATTTTCACCTGTACTATACATCAGGGTATTTTTCAGGTCGAAAAATTTATATTTTTAGTTTAAGTTAATAATATATTTATTACATTCCTACCTTTAAACCGATTCCATTTTTCCTATTTCCAATTTTATTCTGCCACTGCAAGCCCATTTTTAGAATTTTAAAAATATTTTAATTTTTTGACATTTTCACCTGTACTATACATCAGGGTATTTTTCAGGTCGAAAAATTTATATTTTTAGTTTAAGTTAATAATATATTTATTACATTCCTACCTTTAAACCGATTGCATTTTTCCTATTTCCAATTTTATTCTGCTACTGCAAGCCCATTTTTAGAATTTTAAAAATATTTTAATTTTTTGACATTTTCACCTGTACTATACATCAGGGTATTTTTCAGGTCGAAAAATTTATATTTTTAGTTTAAGTTAATAATATATTTATTACATTCCTACCTTTAAACCGATTGCATTTTTCCTATTTCCAATTTTATTCTGCTACTGCAAGCCCATTTTTAGAATTTTAAAAATATTTTAATTTTTTGACATTTTCACCTGTACTATACATCAGGGTATTTTTCAGGTCGAAAATTTTATATTTTTAGTTTAAGTTAATAATATATTTATTACATTCCTACCTTTACACCGATTGCATTTTTCCTATTTCCAATTTTATTCTGCCACTGCAAGCCCATTTTTAGAATTTTCAAAATATTTTAATTTTTTGACATTTTCACCTGTACTATACATCAGGGTATTTTTCAGGTCGAAAAATTTATATTTTTAGTTTAAGTTAATAATATATTTATTACATTCCTACCTTTAAACCGATTGCATTTTTCCTATTTCCAATTTTATTCTGCCACTGCAAGCCCATTTTTAGAATTTTAAAAATATTTTAATTTTTTGACATTTTCACCTGTACTATACATCAGGGTATTTTTCAGGTCGATAAATTTATATTCTTAGTTTAAGTTAATAATATATTTATTACATTCCTACCTTTAAACCGATTGCATTTTTCCTATTTCCAATTTTATTCTGCCACTGCAAGCCCATTTTTAGAATTTTAAAAATATTTTAATTTTTTGACATTTTCACCTGTACTATACATCAGGGTATTTTTCAGGTCGAAAAATTTATATTTTTAGTTTAAGTTAATAATATATTTATTACATTCGTACCTTTAAACCGATTGCATTTTTCCTATTTCCAATTTTATTCTGCCACTGCAAGCCCATTTTTAGAATTTTAAAAATATTTTAATTTTTTGACATTTTCACCTGTACTATACATCAGGGTATTTTTCAGGTCGAAAAATTTATATTTTTAGTTTAAGTTAATAATATATTTATTACATTCCTACCTTTAAACCGATTCCATTTTTCCTATTTCCAATTTTATTCTGCTACTGCAAGCCCATTTTTAGAATTTTAAAAATATTTTAATTTTTTGACATTTTCACCTGTACTATACATCAGGGTATTTTTCAGGTCGAAAAATTTATATTTTTAGTTTAAGTTAATAATATATTTATTACATTCCTACCTTTAAACCGATTCCATTTTTCCTATTTCCAATTTTATTCTGCCACTGCAAGCCCATTTTTAGAATTTTAAAAATATTTTAATTTTTTGACATTTTCACCTGTACTATACATCAGGGTATTTTTCAGGTCGAAAAATTTATATTTTTAGTTTAAGTTAATAATATATTTATTACATTCGTACCTTTAAACCGATTCCATTTTTCCTATTTCCAATTTTATTCTGCTACTGCAAGCCCATTTTTAGAATTTTAAAAATATTTTAATTTTTTGACATTTTCACCTGTACTATACATCAGGGTATTTTTCAGGTCGAAAAATTTATATTTTTAGTTTAAGTTAATAATATATTTATTACATTCCTACCTTTAAACATAGTCCATTTTTCCTATTTCCAATTTTATTCTGCTACTGCAAGCCCATTTTTAGAATTTTAAAAATATTTTCATTTTTTGACATTTTCACCTGTACTATACATCAGGGTATTTTTCAGGTCGAAAAATTTATATTTTTAGTTTAAGTTAATAATATATTTATTACATTCCTACCTTTAAACATAGTCCATTTTTCCTATTTCCAATTTTATTCTGCTACTGCAAGCCCATTTTTAGAATTTTAAAAATATTTTAATTTTTTGACATTTTCACCTGTACTATACATCAGGGTATTTTTCAGGTCGAAAAATTTATATTTTTAGTTTAAGTTAATAATATATTTATTACATTCCTACCTTTAAACCGATTGCATTTTTCCTATTTCCAATTTTATTCTGCTACTGTAAGCCCATTTTTAGAATTTTAAAAATATTTTAATTTTTTGACATTTTCACCTGTACTATACATCAGGGTATTTTTCAGGTCGAAAAATTTATATTTTTAGTTTAAGTTAATAATATATTTATTACATTCCTACCTTTAAACCGATTGCATTTTTCCTATTTCCAATTTTATTCTGCTACTGCAAGCCCATTTTTAGAATTTTAAAAATATTTTAATTTTTTGACATTTTCACCTGTACCCGGCATCATGGTATTTTTCAGGTCGAAAAATTTATATTTTTAGTTTAAGTTAATAATATATTTATTACATTCCTACCTTTAAACCGATTGCATTTTTCCTATTTCCAATTTTATTCTGCTACTGCAAGCCCATTTTTAGAATTTTAAAAATATTTTAATTTTTTGACATTTTCACCTGTACTATACATCAGGGTATTTTTCAGGTCGAAAAATTTATATTTTTAGTTTAAGTTAATAATATATTTATTACATTCCTACCTTTAAACATAGTCCATTTTTCCTATTTCCAATTTTATTCTGCTACTGCAAGCCCATTTTTAGAATTTTAAAAATATTTTAATTTTTTGACATTTTCACCTGTACTATACATCAGGGTATTTTTCAGGTCGAAAAATTTATATTTTTAGTTTAAGTTAATAATATATTTATTACATTCCTACCTTTAAACCGATTGCATTTTTCCTATTTCCAATTTTATTCTGCTACTGTAAGCCCATTTTTAGAATTTTAAAAATATTTTAATTTTTTGACATTTTCACCTGTACTATACATCAGGGTATTTTTCAGGTCGAAAAATTTATATTTTTAGTTTAAGTTAATAATATATTTATTACATTCCTACCTTTAAACCGATTGCATTTTTCCTATTTCCAATTTTATTCTGCTACTGTAAGCCCATTTTTAGAATTTTAAAAATATTTTAATTTTTTGACATTTTCACCTGTACTATACATCAGGGTATTTTTCAGGTCGAAAAATTTATATTTTTAGTTTAAGTTAATAATATATTTATTACATTCCTACCTTTAAACCGATTGCATTTTTCCTATTTCCAATTTTATTCTGCTACTGCAAGCCCATTTTTAGAATTTTAAAAATATTTTAATTTTTTGACATTTTCACCTGTACTATACATCAGGGTATTTTTCAGGTCGAAAAATTTATATTTTTAGTTTAAGTTAATAATATATTTATTACATTCCTACCTTTAAACCGATTGCATTTTTCCTATTTCCAATTTTATTCTGCCACTGCAAGCCCATTTTTAGAATTTTAAAAATATTTTAATTTTTTGACATTTTCACCTGTACTATACATCAGGGTATTTTTCAGGTCGAAAAATTTATATTTTTAGTTTAAGTTAATAATATATTTATTACATTCCTACCTTTAAACCGATTCCATTTTTCCTATTTCCAATTTTATTCTGCCACTGCAAGCCCATTTTTAGAATTTTAAAAATATTTTAATTTTTTGACATTTTCACCTGTACTATACATCAGGGTATTTTTCAGGTCGAAAAATTTATATTTTTAGTTTAAGTTAATAATATATTTATTACATTCCTACCTTTACACCGATTGCATTTTTCCTATTTCCAATTTTATTCTGCTACTGCAAGCCCATTTTTAGAATTTTAAAAATATTTTAATTTTTTGACATTTTCACCTGTACTATACATCAGGGTATTTTTCAGGTCGAAAAATTTATATTTTTAGTTTAAGTTAATAATATATTTATTACATTCGTACCTTTAAACCGATTGCATTTTTCCTATTTCCAATTTTATTCTGCCACTGCAAGCCCATTTTTAGAATTTTAAAAATATTTTAATTTTTTGACATTTTCACTTGTACTATACATCAGGGTATTTTTCAGGTCGAAAAATTTATATTTTTAGTTTAAGTTAATAATATATTTATTACATTCCTACCTTTAAACCGATTCCATTTTTCCTATTTCCAATTTTATTCTGCTACTGCAAGCCCATTTTTAGAATTTTAAAAATATTTTAATTTTTTGACATTTTCACCTGTACTATACATCAGGGTATTTTTCAGGTCGAAAAATTTATATTTTTAGTTTAAGTTAATAATATATTTATTACATTCCTACCTTTAAACCGATTGCATTTTTCCGATTTCCAATTTTATTCTGCTACTGCAAGCCCATTTTTAGAATTTTAAAAATATTTTAATTTTTTGACATTTTCACCTGTACTATACATCAGGGTATTTTTCAGGTCGAAAATTTTATATTTTTAGTTTAAGTTAATAATATATTTATTACATTCCTACCTTTACACCGATTGCATTTTTCCTATTTCCAATTTTATTCTGCCACTGCAAGCCCATTTTTAGAATTTTCAAAATATTTTAATTTTTTGACATTTTCACCTGTACTATACATCAGGGTATTTTTCAGGTCGAAAAATTTATATTTTTAGTTTAAGTTAATAATATATTTATTACATTCCTACCTTTAAACCGATTGCATTTTTCCTATTTCCAATTTTATTCTGCCACTGCAAGCCCATTTTTAGAATTTTCAAAATATTTTAATTTTTTGACATTTTCACCTGTACTATACATCAGGGTATTTTTCAGGTCGAAAAATTTATATTTTTAGTTTAAGTTAATAATATATTTATTACATTCCTACCTTTAAACCGATTGCATTTTTCCTATTTCCAATTTTATTCTGCCACTGCAAGCCCATTTTTAGAATTTTAAAAATATTTTAATTTTTTGACATTTTCACCTGTACTATACATCAGGGTATTTTTCAGGTCGAAAAATTTATATTTTTAGTTTAAGTTAATAATATATTTATTACATTCGTACCTTTAAACCGATTGCATTTTTCCTATTTCCAATTTTATTCTGCCACTGCAAGCCCATTTTTAGAATTTTAAAAATATTTTAATTTTTTGACATTTTCACCTGTACTATACATCAGGGTATTTTTCAGGTCGAAAAATTTATATTTTTAGTTTAAGTTAATAATATATTTATTACATTCCTACCTTTAAACCGATTCCATTTTTCCTATTTCCAATTTTATTCTGCTACTGCAAGCCCATTTTTAGAATTTTAAAAATATTTTAATTTTTTGACATTTTCACCTGTACTATACATCAGGGTATTTTTTCAGGTCGAAAAATTTATATTTTTAGTTTAAGTTAATAATATATTTATTACATTCCTACCTTTAAACCGATTCCATTTTTCCTATTTCCAATTTTATTCTGCCACTGCAAGCCCATTTTTAGAATTTTAAAAATATTTTAATTTTTTGACATTTTCACCTGTACTATACATCAGGGTATTTTTCAGGTCGAAAAATTTATATTTTTAGTTTAAGTTAATAATATATTTATTACATTCGTACCTTTAAACCGATTCCATTTTTCCTATTTCCAATTTTATTCTGCTACTGCAAGCCCATTTTTAGAATTTTAAAAATATTTTAATTTTTTGACATTTTCACCTGTACTATACATCAGGGTATTTTTCAGGTCGAAAAAATTTATATTTTTAGTTTAAGTTAATAATATATTTATTACATTCCTACCTTTAAACCGATTGCATTTTTCCTATTTCCAATTTTATTCTGCTACTGTAAGCCCATTTTTAGAATTTTAAAAATATTTTAATTTTTTGACATTTTCACCTGTACTATACATCAGGGTATTTTTCAGGTCGAAAAATTTATATTTTTAGTTTAAGTTAATAATATATTTATTACATTCCTACCTTTAAACCGATTGCATTTTTCCTATTTCCAATTTTATTCTGCTACTGCAAGCCCATTTTTAGAATTTTAAAAATATTTTAATTTTTTGACATTTTCACCTGTACTATACATCAGGGTATTTTTCAGGTCGAAAAATTTATATTTTTAGTTTAAGTTAATAATATATTTATTACATTCCTACCTTTAAACCGATTGCATTTTTTCCTATTTCCAATTTTATTCTGCTACTGCAAGCCCATTTTTAGAATTTTAAAAATATTTTAATTTTTTGACATTTTCACCTGTACTATACATCAGGGTATTTTTCAGGTCGAAAAATTTATATTTTTAGTTTAAGTTAATAATATATTTATTACATTCCTACCTTTAAACCGATTGCATTTTTCCTATTTCCAATTTTATTCTGCCACTGCAAGCCCATTTTTAGAATTTTAAAAATATTTTAATTTTTTGACATTTTCACCTGTACTATACATCAGGGTATTTTTCAGGTCGAAAAATTTATATTTTTAGTTTAAGTTAATAATATATTTATTACATTCCTACCTTTAAACCGATTCCATTTTTCCTATTTCCAATTTTATTCTGCCACTGCAAGCCCATTTTTAGAATTTTAAAAATATTTTAATTTTTTGACATTTTCACCTGTACTATACATCAGGGTATTTTTCAGGTCGAAAAATTTATATTTTTAGTTTAAGTTAATAATATATTTATTACATTCCTACCTTTAAACCGATTGCATTTTTCCTATTTCCAATTTTATTCTGCTACTGCAAGCCCATTTTTAGAATTTTAAAAATATTTTAATTTTTTGACATTTTCACCTGTACTATACATCAGGGTATTTTTCAGGTAGAAAAATTTATATTTTTAGTTTAAGTTAATAATATATTTATTACATTCCTACCTTTAAACCGATTGCATTTTTCCTATTTCCAATTTTATTCTGCTACTGCAAGCCCATTTTTAGAATTTTAAAAATATTTTAATTTTTTGACATTTTCACCTGTACTATACATCAGGGTATTTTTCAGGTCGAAAATTTTATATTTTTAGTTTAAGTTAATAATATATTTATTACATTCCTACCTTTACACCGATTGCATTTTTCCTATTTCCAATTTTATTCTGCCACTGCAAGCCCATTTTTAGAATTTTCAAAATATTTTAATTTTTTGACATTTTCACCTGTACTATACATCAGGGTATTTTTCAGGTCGAAAAATTTATATTTTTAGTTTAAGTTAATAATATATTTATTACATTCCTACCTTTAAACCGATTGCATTTTTCCTATTTCCAATTTTATTCTGCTACTGCAAGCCCATTTTTAGAATTTTAAAAATTTTTAAATTTTTTGACATTTTCACCTGTACTATACATCAGGGTATTTTTCAGGTCGAAAATTTTATATTTTTAGTTTAAGTTAATAATATATTTATTACATTCCTACCTTTAAACCGATTGCATTTTTCCTATTTCCAATTTTATTCTGCCACTGCAAGCCCATTTTTAGAATTTTAAAAATATTTTAATTTTTTGACATTTTCACCTGTACTATACATCAAGGTATTTTTCAGGTCGAAAAATTTATATTTTTAGTTTAAGTTAATAATATATTTATTACATTCCTACCTTTAAACCGATTGCATTTTTCCTATTTCCAATTTTATTCTGCCACTGCAAGCCCATTTTTAGAATTTTAAAAATATTTTAATTTTTTGACATTTTCACCTGTACTATACATCAGGGTATTTTTCAGGTCGAAAAATTTATATTTTTAGTTTAAGTTAATAATATATTTATTACATTCGTACCTTTAAACCGATTGCATTTTTCCTATTTCCAATTTTATTCTGCCACTGCAAGCCCATTTTTAGAATTTTAAAAATATTTTAATTTTTTGACATTTTCACCTGTACTATACATCAGGGTATTTTTCAGGTCGAAAAATTTATATTTTTAGTTTAAGTTAATAATATATTTATTACATTCCTACCTTTAAACCGATTCCATTTTTCCTATTTCCAATTTTATTCTGCTACTGCAAGCCCATTTTTAGAATTTTAAAAATATTTTAATTTTTTGACATTTTCACCTGTACTATACATCAGGGTATTTTTCAGGTCGAAAAATTTATATTTTTAGTTTAAGTTAATAATATATTTATTACATTCGTACCTTTAAACCGATTGCATTTTTCCTATTTCCAATTTTATTCTGCTACTGCAAGCCCATTTTTAGAATTTTAAAAATATTTTAATTTTTTGACATTTTCACCTGTACTATACATCAGGGTATTTTTCAGGTCGAAAATTTTATATTTTTAGTTTAAGTTAATAATATATTTATTACATTCCTACCTTTACACCGATTGCATTTTTCCTATTTCCAATTTTATTCTGCCACTGCAAGCCCATTTTTAGAATTTTCAAAATATTTTAATTTTTTGACATTTTCACCTGTACTATACATCAGGGTATTTTTCAGGTCGAAAAATTTATATTTTTAGTTTAAGTTAATAATATATTTATTACATTCCTACCTTTAAACCGATTGCATTTTTCCTATTTCCAATTTTATTCTGCTACTGCAAGCCCATTTTTAGAATTTTAAAAATTTTTAAATTTTTTGACATTTTCACCTGTACTATACATCAGGGTATTTTTCAGGTCGAAAATTTAATATTTTTAGTTTAAGTTAATAATATATTTATTACATTCCTACCTTTACACCGATTGCATTTTTCCTATTTCCAATTTTATTCTGCCACTGCAAGCCCATTTTTAGAATTTTCAAAATATTTTAATTTTTTGACATTTTCACCTGTACTATACATCAGGGTATTTTTCAGGTCGAAAAATTTATATTTTTAGTTTAAGTTAATAATATATTTATTACATTCCTACCTTTAAACCGATTGCATTTTTCCTATTTCCAATTTTATTCTGCTACTGCAAGCCCATTTTTAGAATTTTAAAATTTTTTAAATTTTTTGACATTTTCACCTGTACTATACATCAGGGTATTTTTCAGGTCGAAAATTTTATATTTTTAGTTTAAGTTAATAATATATTTATTACATTCCTACCTTTACACCGATTGCATTTTTCCTATTTCCAATTTTATTCTGCCACTGCAAGCCCATTTTTAGAATTTTCAAAATATTTTAATTTTTTGACATTTTCACCTGTACTATACATCAGGGTATTTTTCAGGTCGAAAATTTTATATTTTTAGTTTAAGTTAATAATATATTTATTACATTCGTACCTTTAAACCGATTGCATTTTTCCTATTTCCAATTTTATTCTGCCACTGCAAGCCCATTTTTAGAATTTTAAAAATATTTTAATTTTTTGACATTTTCACCTGTACTATACATCAGGGTATTTTTCAGGTCGAAAAATTTATATTTTTAGTTTAAGTTAATAATATATTTATTACATTCCTACCTTTAAACCGATTGCATTTTTCCTATTTCCAATTTTATTCTGCCACTGCAAGCCCATTTTTAGAATTTTAAAAATATTTTAATTTTTTGACATTTTCACCTGTACTATACATCAGGGTATTTTTCAGGTCGAAAAATTTATATTTTTAGTTTAAGTTAATAATATATTTATTACATTCGTACCTTTAAACCGATTGCATTTTTCCTATTTCCAATTTTATTCTGCCACTGCAAGCCCATTTTTAGAATTTTAAAAATATTTTAATTTTTTGACATTTTCACCTGTACTATACATCAGGGTATTTTTCAGGTCGAAAAATTTATATTTTTAGTTTAAGTTAATAATATATTTATTACATTCCTACCTTTAAACCGATTGCATTTTTCCTATTTCCAATTTTATTCTGCTACTGCAAGCCCATTTTTAGAATTTTAAAAATATTTTAATTTTTTGACATTTTCACCTGTACTATACATCAGGGTATTTTTCAGGTCGAAAAATTTATATTTTTAGTTTAAGTTAATAATATATTTATTACATTCCTACCTTTAAACCGATTGCATTTTTCCTATTTCCAATTTTATTCTGCCACTGCAAGCCCATTTTTAGAATTTTAAAAATATTTTAATTTTTTGACATTTTCACCTGTACTATACATCAGGGTATTTTTCAGGTCGAAAAATTTATATTTTTAGTTTAAGTTAATAATATATTTATTACATTCGTACCTTTAAACCGATTGCATTTTTCCTATTTCCAATTTTATTCTGCTACTGCAAGCCCATTTTTAGAATTTTAAAAATATTTTAATTTTTTGACATTTTCACCTGTACTATACATCAGGGTATTTTTCAGGTCGAAAAATTTATATTTTTAGTTTAAGTTAATAATATATTTATTACATTCCTACCTTTAAACATAGTCCATTTTTCCTATTTCCAATTTTATTCTGCTACTGCAAGCCCATTTTTAGAATTTTAAAAATATTTTAATTTTTTGACATTTTCACCTGTACTATACATCAGGGTATTTTTCAGGTCGAAAAATTTATATTTTTAGTTTAAGTTAATAATATATTTATTACATTCCTACCTTTAAACCGATTGCATTTTTCCTATTTCCAATTTTATTCTGCTACTGCAAGTCCATTTTTAGAATTTTAAAAATTTTTAAATTTTTTGACATTTTCACCTGTACTATACATCAGGGTATTTTTCAGGTCGAAAATTTTATATTTTTAGTTTAAGTTAATAATATATTTATTACATTCCTACCTTTACACCGATTGCATTTTTCCTATTTCCAATTTTATTCTGCCACTGCAAGCCCATTTTTAGAATTTTCAAAATATTTTAATTTTTTGACATTTTCACCTGTACTATACATCAGGGTATTTTTCAGGTCGAAAATTTTATATTTTTAGTTTAATTTAATAATATATTTATTACATTCCTACCTTTAAACCGATTGCATTTTTCCTATTTCCAATTTTATTCTGCCACTGCAAGCCCATTTTTAGAATTTTAAAAATATTTTAATTTTTTGACATTTTCACCTGTACTATACATCAGGGTATTTTTCAGGTCGAAAAATTTATATTTTTAGTTTAAGTTAATAATATATTTATTACATTCCTACCTTTAAACCGATTGCATTTTTCCTATTTCCAATTTTATTCTGCCACTGCAAGCCCATTTTTAGAATTTTAAAAATATTTTAATTTTTTGACATTTTCACCTGTACTATACATCAGGGTATTTTTCAGGTCGAAAAATTTATATTTTTAGTTTAAGTTAATAATATATTTATTACATTCGTACCTTTAAACCGATTCCATTTTTCCTATTTCCAATTTTATTCTGCCACTGCAAGCCCATTTTTAGAATTTTAAAAATATTTTAATTTTTTGACATTTTCACCTGTACTATACATCAGGGTATTTTTCAGGTCGAAAAATTTATATTTTTAGTTTAAGTTAATAATATATTTATTACATTCCTACCTTTAAACCGATTCCATTTTTCCTATTTCCAATTTTATTCTGCTACTGCAAGCCCATTTTTAGAATTTTAAAAATATTTTAATTTTTTGACATTTTCACCTGTACTATACATCAGGGTATTTTTCAGGTCGAAAAATTTATATTTTTAGTTTAAGTTAATAATATATTTATTACATTCCTACCTTTAAACCGATTCCATTTTTCCTATTTCCAATTTTATTCTGCCACTGCAAGCCCATTTTTAGAATTTTAAAAATATTTTAATTTTTTGACATTTTCACCTGTACTATACATCAGGGTATTTTTCAGGTCGAAAAATTTATATTTTTAGTTTAAGTTAATAATATATTTATTACATTCGTACCTTTAAACCGATTCCATTTTTCCTATTTCCAATTTTATTCTGCTACTGCAAGCCCATTTTTAGAATTTTAAAAATATTTTAATTTTTTGACATTTTCACCTGTACTATACATCAGGGTATTTTTCAGGTCGAAAAATTTATATTTTTAGTTTAAGTTAATAATATATTTATTACATTCCTACCTTTAAACATAGTCCATTTTTCCTATTTCCAATTTTATTCTGCTACTGCAAGCCCATTTTTAGAATTTTAAAAATATTTTAATTTTTTGACATTTTCACCTGTACTATACATCAGGGTATTTTTCAGGTCGAAAAATTTATATTTTTAGTTTAAGTTAATAATATATTTATTACATTCCTACCTTTAAACCGATTGCATTTTTCCTATTTCCAATTTTATTCTGCTACTGCAAGCCCATTTTTAGAATTTTAAAAATATTTTAATTTTTTGACATTTTCACCTGTACTATACATCAGGGTATTTTTCAGGTCGAAAAATTTATATTTTTAGTTTAAGTTAATAATATATTTATTACATTCCTACCTTTAAACCGATTGCATTTTTCCTATTTCCAATTTTATTCTGCTACTGTAAGCCCATTTTTAGAATTTTAAAAATATTTTAATTTTTTGACATTTTCACCTGTACTATACATCAGGGTATTTTTCAGGTCGAAAAATTTATATTTTTAGTTTAAGTTAATAATATATTTATTACATTCCTACCTTTAAACCGATTGCATTTTTCCTATTTCCAATTTTATTCTGCTACTGCAAGCCCATTTTTAGAATTTTAAAAATATTTTAATTTTTTGACATTTTCACCTGTACTATACATCACGGTATTTTTCAGGTCGAAAAATTTATATTTTTAGTTTAAGTTAATAATATATTTATTACATTCCTACCTTTAAACCGATTGCATTTTTCCTATTTCCAATTTTATTCTGCTACTGCAAGCCCATTTTTAGAATTTTAAAAATATTTTAATTTTTTGACATTTTCACCTGTACTATACATCAGGGTATTTTTCAGGTCGAAAAATTTATATTTTTAGTTTAAGTTAATAATATATTTATTACATTCCGACCTTTAAACCGATTCCATTTTTCCTATTTCCAATTTTATTCTGCCACTGCAAGCCCATTTTTAGAATTTTAAAAATATTTTAATTTTTTGACATTTTCACCTGTACTATACATCAGGGTATTTTTCAGGTCGAAAAATTTATATTTTTAGTTTAAGTTAATAATATATTTATTACATTCCTACCTTTAAACCGATTGCATTTTTCCTATTTCCAATTTTATTCTGCTACTGCAAGCCCATTTTTAGAATTTTAAAAATATTTTAATTTTTTGACATTTTCACCTGTACTATACATCACGGTATTTTTCAGGTCGAAAAATTTATATTTTTAGTTTAAGTTAATAATATATTTATTACATTCCTACCTTTAAACCAATTGCATTTTTCCTATTTCCAATTTTATTCTGCTACTGCAAGCCCATTTTTAGAATTTTAAAAATATTTTAATTTTTTGACATTTTCACCTGTACTATACATCAGGGTATTTTTCAGGTCGAAAATTTTATATTTTTAGTTTAAGTTAATAATATATTTATTACATTCCTACCTTTACACCGATTGCATTTTTCCTATTTCCAATTTTATTCTGCCACTGCAAGCCCATTTTTAGAATTTTCAAAATATTTTAATTTTTTGACATTTTCACCTGTACTATACATCAGGGTATTTTTCAGGTCGAAAAATTTATATTTTTAGTTTAAGTTAATAATATATTTATTACATTCCTACCTTTAAACCGATTGCATTTTTCCTATTTCCAATTTTATTCTGCTACTGCAAGCCCATTTTTAGAATTTTAAAAATTTTTAAATTTTTTGACATTTTCACCTGTACTATACATCAGGGTATTTTTCAGGTCGAAAAATTTATATTTTTAGTTTAAGTTAATAATATATTTATTACATTCGTACCTTTAAACCGATTCCATTTTTCCTATTTCCAATTTTATTCTGCTACTGCAAGCCCATTTTTAGAATTTTAAAAATATTTTAATTTTTTGACATTTTCACCTGTACTATACATCAGGGTATTTTTCAGGTCGAAAAATTTATATTTTTAGTTTAAGTTAATAATATATTTATTACATTCCTACCTTTAAACATAGTCCATTTTTCCTATTTCCAATTTTATTCTGCTACTGCAAGCCCATTTTTAGAATTTTAAAAATATTTTAATTTTTTGACATTTTCACCTGTACTATACATCAGGGTATTTTTCAGGTCGAAAAATTTATATTTTTAGTTTAAGTTAATAATATATTTATTACATTCCTACCTTTAAACCGATTGCATTTTTCCTATTTCCAATTTTATTCTGCTACTGCAAGCCCATTTTTAGAATTTTAAAAATATTTTAATTTTTTGACATTTTCACCTGTACTATACATCAGGGTATTTTTCAGGTCGAAAAATTTATATTTTTAGTTTAAGTTAATAATATATTTATTACATTCCTACCTTTAAACCGATTGCATTTTTCCTATTTCCAATTTTATTCTGCTACTGTAAGCCCATTTTTAGAATTTTAAAAATATTTTAATTTTTTGACATTTTCACCTGTACTATACATCAGGGTATTTTTCAGGTCGAAAAATTTATATTTTTAGTTTAAGTTAATAATATATTTATTACATTCCTACCTTTAAACCGATTGCATTTTTCCTATTTCCAATTTTATTCTGCTACTGCAAGCCCATTTTTAGAATTTTAAAAATATTTTAATTTTTTGACATTTTCACCTGTACTATACATCACGGTATTTTTCAGGTCGAAAAATTTATATTTTTAGTTTAAGTTAATAATATATTTATTACATTCCTACCTTTAAACCGATTGCATTTTTCCTATTTCCAATTTTATTCTGCTACTGCAAGCCCATTTTTAGAATTTTAAAAATATTTTAATTTTTTGACATTTTCACCTGTACTATACATCAGGGTATTTTTCAGGTCGAAAAATTTATATTTTTAGTTTAAGTTAATAATATATTTATTACATTCCGACCTTTAAACCGATTCCATTTTTCCTATTTCCAATTTTATTCTGCCACTGCAAGCCCATTTTTAGAATTTTAAAAATATTTTAATTTTTTGACATTTTCACCTGTACTATACATCAGGGTATTTTTCAGGTCGAAAAATTTATATTTTTAGTTTAAGTTAATAATATATTTATTACATTCCTACCTTTAAACCGATTGCATTTTTCCTATTTCCAATTTTATTCTGCTACTGCAAGCCCATTTTTAGAATTTTAAAAATATTTTAATTTTTTGACATTTTCACCTGTACTATACATCACGGTATTTTTCAGGTCGAAAAATTTATATTTTTAGTTTAAGTTAATAATATATTTATTACATTCCTACCTTTAAACCAATTGCATTTTTCCTATTTCCAATTTTATTCTGCTACTGCAAGCCCATTTTTAGAATTTTAAAAATATTTTAATTTTTTGACATTTTCACCTGTACTATACATCAGGGTATTTTTCAGGTCGAAAATTTTATATTTTTAGTTTAAGTTAATAATATATTTATTACATTCCTACCTTTACACCGATTGCATTTTTCCTATTTCCAATTTTATTCTGCCACTGCAAGCCCATTTTTAGAATTTTCAAAATATTTTAATTTTTTGACATTTTCACCTGTACTATACATCAGGGTATTTTTCAGGTCGAAAAATTTATATTTTTAGTTTAAGTTAATAATATATTTATTACATTCCTACCTTTAAACCGATTGCATTTTTCCTATTTCCAATTTTATTCTGCTACTGCAAGCCCATTTTTAGAATTTTAAAAATTTTTAAATTTTTTGACATTTTCACCTGTACTATACATCAGGGTATTTTTCAGGTCGAAAATTTTATATTTTTAGTTTAAGTTAATAATATATTTATTACATTCCTACCTTTAAACCGATTGCATTTTTCCTATTTCCAATTTTATTCTGCCACTGCAAGCCCATTTTTAGAATTTTAAAAATATTTTAATTTTTTGACATTTTCACCTGTACTATACATCAGGGTATTTTTCAGGTCGAAAAATTTATATTTTTAGTTTAAGTTAATAATATATTTATTACATTCCTACCTTTAAACCGATTGCATTTTTCCTATTTCCAATTTTATTCTGCCACTGCAAGCCCATTTTTAGAATTTTAAAAATATTTTAATTTTTTGACATTTTCACCTGTACTATACATCAGGGTATTTTTCAGGTCGAAAAATTTATATTTTTAGTTTAAGTTAATAATATATTTATTACATTCGTACCTTTAAACCGATTGCATTTTTCCTATTTCCAATTTTATTCTGCCACTGCAAGCCCATTTTTAGAATTTTAAAAATATTTTAATTTTTTGACATTTTCACCTGTACTATACATCAGGGTATTTTTCAGGTCGAAAAATTTATATTTTTAGTTTAAGTTAATAATATATTTATTACATTCCTACCTTTAAACCGATTCCATTTTTCCTATTTCCAATTTTATTCTGCTACTGCAAGCCCATTTTTAGAATTTTAAAAATATTTTAATTTTTTGACATTTTCACCTGTACTATACATCAGGGTATTTTTCAGGTCGAAAAATTTATATTTTTAGTTTAAGTTAATAATATATTTATTACATTCCTACCTTTAAACCGATTCCATTTTTCATATTTCCAATTTTATTCTGCCACTGCAAGCCCATTTTTAGAATTTTAAAAATATTTTAATTTTTTGACATTTTCACCTGTACTATACATCAGGGTATTTTTCAGGTCGAAAAATTTATATTTTTAGTTTAAGTTAATAATATATTTATTACATTCCTACCTTTAAACCGATTGCATTTTTCCTATTTCCAATTTTATTCTGCTACTGCAAGCCCATTTTTAGAATTTTAAAAATTTTTAAATTTTTTGACATTTTCACCTGTACTATACATCAGGGTATTTTTCAGGTCGAAAATTTTATATTTTTAGTTTAAGTTAATTATATATTTATTACATTCCTACCTTTAAACCGATTGCATTTTTCCTATTTCCAATTTTATTCTGCCACTGCAAGCCCATTTTTAGAATTTTAAAAATATTTTAATTTTTTGACATTTTCACCTGTACTATACATCAGGGTATTTTTCAGGTCGAAAAATTTATATTTTTAGTTTAAGTTAATAATATATTTATTACATTCCTACCTTTAAATGATTGCATTTTTCCTATTTCCAATTTTATTCTGCCACTGCAAGCCCATTTTTAGAATTTTAAAAATATTTTAATTTTTTGACATTTTCACCTGTACTATACATCACGGTATTTTTCAGGTCGAAAAATTTATATTTTTAGTTTAAGTTAATAATATATTTATTACATTCCTACCTTTACACCGATTGCATTTTTCCTATTTCCAATTTTATTCTGCCACTGCAAGCCCATTTTTAGAATTTTCAAAATATTTTAATTTTTTGACATTTTCACCTGTACTATACATCAGGGTATTTTTCAGGTCGAAAATTTTATATTTTTAGTTTAAGTTAATAATATATTTATTACATTCCTACCTTTAAACCGATTGCATTTTTCCTATTTCCAATTTTATTCTGCCACTGCAAGCCCATTTTTAGAATTTTAAAAATATTTTAATTTTTTGACATTTTCACCTGTACTATACATCAGGGTATTTTTCAGGTCGAAAAATTTATATTTTTAGTTTAAGTTAATAATATATTTATTACATTCCTACCTTTAAACCGATTGCATTTTTCCTATTTCCAATTTTATTCTGCCACTGCAAGCCCATTTTTAGAATTTTAAAAATATTTTAATTTTTTGACATTTTCACCTGTACTATACATCAGGGTATTTTTCAGGTCGAAAATTTTATATTTTTAGTTTAAGTTAATAATATATTTATTACATTCCTACCTTTAAACCGATTGCATTTTTCCTATTTCCAATTTTATTCTGCCACTGCAAGCCCATTTTTAGAATTTTAAAAATATTTTAATTTTTTGACATTTTCACCTGTACTATACATCAGGGTATTTTTCAGGTCGAAAAATTTATATTTTTAGTTTAAGTTAATAATATATTTATTACATTCCTACCTTTAAACCGATTGCATTTTTCCTATTTCCAATTTTATTCTGCCACTGCAAGCCCATTTTTAGAATTTTCAAAATATTTTAATTTTTTGACATTTTCACCTGTACTATACATCAGGGTATTTTTCAGGTCGAAAAATTTATATTTTTAGTTTAAGTTAATAATATATTTATTACATTCCTACCTTTAAACCGATTGCATTTTTCCTATTTCCAATTTTATTCTGCCACTGCAAGCCCATTTTTAGAATTTTAAAAATATTTTAATTTTTTGACATTTTCACCTGTACTATACATCAGGGTATTTTTCAGGTCGAAAAATTTATATTTTTAGTTTAAGTTAATAATATATTTATTACATTCGTACCTTTAAACCGATTGCATTTTTCCTATTTCCAATTTTATTCTGCCACTGCAAGCCCATTTTTAGAATTTTAAAAATATTTTAATTTTTTGACATTTTCACCTGTACTATACATCAGGGTATTTTTCAGGTCGAAAAATTTATATTTTTAGTTTAAGTTAATAATATATTTATTACATTCCTACCTTTAAACCGATTCCATTTTTCCTATTTCCAATTTTATTCTGCTACTGCAAGCCCATTTTTAGAATTTTAAAAATATTTTAATTTTTTGACATTTTCACCTGTACTATACATCAGGGTATTTTTCAGGTCGAAAAATTTATATTTTTAGTTTAAGTTAATAATATATTTATTACATTCCTACCTTTAAACCGATTCCATTTTTCCTATTTCCAATTTTATTCTGCCACTGCAAGCCCATTTTTAGAATTTTAAAAATATTTTAATTTTTTGACATTTTCACCTGTACTATACATCAGGGTATTTTTCAGGTCGAAAAATTTATATTTTTAGTTTAAGTTAATAATATATTTATTACATTCCTACCTTTAAACCGATTGCATTTTTCCTATTTCCAATTTTATTCTGCTACTGCAAGCCCATTTTTAGAATTTTAAAAATATTTTCATTTTTTGACATTTTCACCTGTACTATACATCAGGGTATTTTTCAGGTCGAAAAATTTATATTTTTAGTTTAAGTTAATAATATATTTATTACATTCCTACCTTTAAACCGATTGCATTTTTCCTATTTCCAATTTTATTCTGCTACTGCAAGCCCATTTTTAGAATTTAAAAAATATTTTAATTTTTTGACATTTTCACCTGTACTATACATCAGGGTATTTTTCAGGTCGAAAAATTTATATTTTTAGTTTAAGTTAATAATATATTTATTACATTCCTACCTTTAAACCGATTGCATTTTTCCTATTTCCAATTTTATTCTGCCACTGCAAGCCCATTTTTAGAATTTTAAAAATATTTTAATTTTTTGACATTTTCACCTGTACTATACATCAGGGTATTTTTCAGGTCGAAAATTTTATATTTTTAGTTTAAGTTAATAATATATTTATTGCATTCCTACCTTTAAACCGATTGCATTTTTCCTATTTCCAATTTTATTCTGCTACTGCAGCCCATTTTTAGAATTTTCAAAATATTTAATTTTTTTGAGATTTTCACCTGTACTATACATCAGGGTATTTTTCAGGTCGAAAAATTTATATTTTTAGTTTAAGTTAATAATATATTTATTACATTCGTACCTTTAAACCGATTGCATTTTTCCTATTTCCAATTTTATTCTGCTACTGCAAGCCCATTTTTAGAATTTTAAAAATATTTTAATTTTTTGACATTTTCACCTGTACTATACATCAGGGTATTTTTCAGGTCGAAAAATTTATATTTTTAGTTTAAGTTAATAATATATTTATTACATTCCTACCTTTAAACCGATTGCATTTTTCCTATTTCCAATTTTATTCTGCTACTGCAAGCCCATTTTTAGAATTTTAAAAATATTTTAATTTTTTGACATTTTCACCTGTACTATACATCAGGGTATTTTTCAGGTCGAAAAATTTATATTTTTAGTTTAAGTTAATAATATATTTATTACATTCCTACCTTTAAACCGATTGCATTTTTCCTATTTCCAATTTTATTCTGCCACTGCAAGCCCATTTTTAGAATTTTAAAAATATTTTAATTTTTTGACATTTTCACCTGTACTATACATCAGGGTATTTTTCAGGTCGAAAAATTTATATTTTTAGTTTAAGTTAATAATATATTTATTACATTCCTACCTTTAAACCGATTGCATTTTTCCTATTTCCAATTTTATTCTGCTACTGCAAGCCCATTTTTAGAATTTTAAAAATATTTTAATTTTTTGACATTTTGACCTGTACTATACATCAGGGTATTTTTCAGGTCGAAAAATTTATATTTTTAGTTTAAGTTAATAATATATTTATTACATTCCTACCTTTAAACCGATTGCATTTTTCCTATTTCCAATTTTATTCTGCCACTGCAAGCCCATTTTTAGAATTTTAAAAATATTTTAATTTTTTGACATTTTCACCTGTACTATACATCAGGGTATTTTTCAGGTCGAAAAATTTATATTTTTAGTTTAAGTTAATAATATATTTATTACATTCCTACCTTTAAACCGATTGCATTTTTCCTATTTCCAATTTTATTCTGCTACTGCAAGCCCATTTTTAGAATTTAAAAAATATTTTAATTTTTTGACATTTTCACCTGTACTATACATCAGGGTATTTTTCAGGTCGAAAAATTTATATTTTTAGTTTAAGTTAATAATATATTTATTACATTCCTACCTTTAAACCGATTGCATTTTTCCTATTTCCAATTTTATTCTGCCACTGCAAGCCCATTTTTAGAATTTTAAAAATATTTTAATTTTTTGACATTTTCACCTGTACTATACATCAGGGTATTTTTCAGGTCGAAAATTTTATATTTTTAGTTTAAGTTAATAATATATTTATTGCATTCCTACCTTTAAACCGATTGCATTTTTCCTATTTCCAATTTTATTCTGCTACTGCAGCCCATTTTTAGAATTTTCAAAATATTTAATTTTTTTGAGATTTTCACCTGTACTATACATCAGGGTATTTTTCAGGTCGAAAAATTTATATTTTTAGTTTAAGTTAATAATATATTTATTACATTCGTACCTTTAAACCGATTGCATTTTTCCTATTTCCAATTTTATTCTGCTACTGCAAGCCCATTTTTAGAATTTTAAAAATATTTTAATTTTTTGACATTTTCACCTGTACTATACATCAGGGTATTTTTCAGGTCGAAAAATTTATATTTTTAGTTTAAGTTAATAATATATTTATTACATTCCTACCTTTAAACCGATTGCATTTTTCCTATTTCCAATTTTATTCTGCTACTGCAAGCCCATTTTTAGAATTTTAAAAATATTTTAATTTTTTGACATTTTCACCTGTACTATACATCAGGGTATTTTTCAGGTCGAAAAATTTATATTTTTAGTTTAAGTTAATAATATATTTATTACATTCCTACCTTTAAACCGATTGCATTTTTCCTATTTCCAATTTTATTCTGCCACTGCAAGCCCATTTTTAGAATTTTAAAAATATTTTAATTTTTTGACATTTTCACCTGTACTATACATCAGGGTATTTTTCAGGTCGAAAAATTTATATTTTTAGTTTAAGTTAATAATATATTTATTACATTCCTACCTTTAAACCGATTGCATTTTTCCTATTTCCAATTTTATTCTGCTACTGCAAGCCCATTTTTAGAATTTTAAAAATATTTTAATTTTTTGACATTTTGACCTGTACTATACATCAGGGTATTTTTCAGGTCGAAAAATTTATATTTTTAGTTTAAGTTAATAATATATTTATTACATTCCTACCTTTAAACCGATTGCATTTTTCCTATTTCCAATTTTATTCTGCCACTGCAAGCCCATTTTTAGAATTTTAAAAATATTTTAATTTTTTGACATTTTCACCTGTACTATACATCAGGGTATTTTTCAGGTCGAAAATTTTATATTTTTAGTTTAAGTTAATAATATATTTATTACATTCCTACCTTTAAACCGATTGCATTTTTCCTATTTCCAATTTTATTCTGCCACTGCAAGCCCATTTTTAGAATTTTAAAAATATTTTAATTTTTTGACATTTTCACCTGTACTATACATCAGGGTATTTTTCAGGTCGAAAAATTTATATTTTTAGTTTAAGTTAATAATATATTTATTACATTCCTACCTTTAAACCGATTGCATATTTCCTATTTCCAATTTTATTCTGCCACTGCAAGCCCATTTTTAGAATTTTAAAAATATTTTAATTTTTTGACATTTTCACCTGTACTATACATCAGGGTATTTTTCAGGTCGAAAAATTTATATTTTTAGTTTAAGTTAATAATATATTTATTACATTCCTACCTTTAAACCGATTGCATTTTTCCTATTTCCAATTTTATTCTGCCACTGCAAGCCCATTTTTAGAATTTTAAAAATATTTTAATTTTTTGACATTTTCACCTGTACTATACATCAGGGTATTTTTCAGGTCGAAAATTTTATATTTTTAGTTTAAGTTAATAATATATTTATGGCATTCCTACCTTTAAACCGATTGCATTTTTCCTATTTCCAATTTTATTCTGCTACTGCAGCCCATTTTTAGAATTTTCAAAATATTTAATTTTTTTGAGATTTTCACCTGTACTATACATCAGGGTATTTTTCAGGTCGAAAAATTTATATTTTTAGTTTAAGTTAATAATATATTTATTACATTCCTACCTTTAAACCGATTGCATTTTTCCTATTTCCAATTTTATTCTGCTACTGCAAGCCCATTTTTAGAATTTTAAAAATATTTTAATTTTTTGACATTTTCACCTGTACTATACATCAGGGTATTTTTCAGGTCGAAAATTTTATATTTTTAGTTTAAGTTAATAATATATTTATTACATTCCTACCTTTAAACCGATTGCATTTTTCCTATTTCCAATTTTATTCTGCCACTGCAAGCCCATTTTTAGAATTTTAAAAATATTTTAATTTTTTGACATTTTCACCTGTACTATACATCAGGGTATTTTTCAGGTCGAAAAATTTATATTTTTAGTTTAAGTTAATAATATATTTATTACATTCCTACCTTTAAACCGATTGCATTTTTCCTATTTCCAATTTTATTCTGCTACTGCAAGCCCATTTTTAGAATTTTAAAAATATTTTAATTTTTTGACATTTTGACCTGTACTATACATCAGGGTATTTTTCAGGTCGAAAAATTTATATTTTTAGTTTAAGTTAATAATATATTTATTACATTCCTACCTTTAAACCAATTGCATTTTTCCTATTTCCAATTTTATTCTGCCACTGCAAGCCCATTTTTAGAATTTTAAAAATATTTTAATTTTTTGACATTTTCACCTGTACTATACATCAGGGTATTTTTCAGGTCGAAAATTTTATATTTTTAGTTTAAGTTAATAATATATTTATTACATTCCTACCTTTAAACCGATTGCATTTTTCCTATTTCCAATTTTATTCTGCCACTGCAAGCCCATTTTTAGAATTTTAAAAATATTTTAATTTTTTGACATTTTCACCTGTACTATACATCAGGGTATTTTTCAGGTCGAAAAATTTATATTTTTAGTTTAAGTTAATAATATATTTATTACATTCCTACCTTTAAACCGATTGCATATTTCCTATTTCCAATTTTATTCTGCCACTGCAAGCCCATTTTTAGAATTTTAAAAATATTTTAATTTTTTGACATTTTCACCTGTACTATACATCAGGGTATTTTTCAGGTCGAAAAATTTATATTTTTAGTTTAAGTTAATAATATATTTATTACATTCGTACCTTTAAACCGATTCCATTTTTCCTATTTCCAATTTTATTCTGCTACTGCAAGCCCATTTTTAGAATTTTAAAAATATTTTAATTTTTTGACATTTTCACCTGTACTATACATCAGGGTATTTTTCAGGTCGAAAATTTTATATTTTTAGTTTAAGTTAATAATATATTTATTACATTCCTACCTTTAAACCGATTGCATTTTTCCTATTTCCAATTTTATTCTGCTACTGCAAGCCCATTTTTAGAATTTTAAAAATATTTTAATTTTTTGACATTTTCACCTGTACTATACATCAGGGTATTTTTCAGGTCGAAAAATTTATATTTTTAGTTTAAGTTAATAATATATTTATTACATTCCTACCTTTAAACCGATTGCATTTTTCCTATTTCCAATTTTATTCTGCTACTGCAAGCCCATTTTTAGAATTTTAAAAATATTTTAATTTTTTGACATTTTCACCTGTACTATATTCAGGGTATTTTTCAGGTCGAAAAATTTATATTTTTAGTTTAAGTTAATAATATATTTATTACATTCCTACCTTTAAACCGATTCCATTTTTCCTATTTCCAATTTTATTCTGCTACTGCAAGCCCATTTTTAGAATTTTAAAAATATTTTAATTTTTTGATATTTTCACCTGTACTATACATCAGGGTATTTTTCAGGTCGAAAAATTTATATTTTTAGTTTAAGTTAATAATATATTTATTACATTCCTACCTTTAAACCGATTGCATTTTTCCTATTTCCAATTTTATTTTGCTACTGCAAGCCTATTTTTAGAATTTTAAAAATATTTTAATTTTTTGACATTTTCACCTGTACTATACATCAGGGTATTTTTCAGGTCGAAAAACTTATATTTTTAGTTTAAGTTAATAATATATTTATTACATTCCTACCTTTAAACCGATTGCATTTTTCCTATTTCCAATTTGATTCTGCCACTGCAAGCCCATTTTTAGAATTTTAAAAATATTTTAATTTTTTGACATTTTCACCTGTACTATACATCAGGGTATTTTTCAGGTCGAAAAATTTATATTTTTAGTTTAAGTTAATAATATATTTATTACATTCGTATCTTTAAACATAGTCCATTTTTCCTATTTCCAATTTTATTCTGCTACTGCAAGCCCATTTTTAGAATTTTAAAAATTTTTAAATTTTTTGACATTTTCACCTGTACTATACATCAGGGTATTTTTCAGGTCGAAAAATTTATATTTTTAGTTTAAGTTAATAATATATTTATTACATTCGTACCTTTAAACCGATTGCATTTTTCCTATTTCCAATTTTATTCTGCTACTGCAAGCCCATTTTTAGAATTTTAAAAATATTTTAATTTTTTGACATTTTCACCTGTACTATACATCAGGGTATTTTTCAGGTCGAAAAATTTATATTTTTAGTTTAAGTTAATAGTATATTTATTACATTCGTACCTTTAAACGTATTCCATTTTTCATATTTCCAATTTTATTCTGCTACTGCAAGCCCATTTTTAGAATTTTAAAAATATTTTAATTTTTTGACATTTTCACCTGTACTATACATCAGGGTATTTTTCAGGTCGAAAATTTTATATTTTTAGTTTAAGTTAATAATATATTTATTACATTCCTACCTTTAAACCGATTGCATTTTTCCTATTTCCAATTTTATTCTGCCACTGCAAGCCCATTTTTAGAATTTTAAAAATATTTTAATTTTTTGACATTTTCACCTGTACTATACATCAGGGTATTTTTCAGGTCGAAAATTTTATATTTTTAGTTTAAGTTAATAATATATTTATTACATTCCTACCTTTAAACCGATTGCATTTTTCCTATTTCCAATTTTATTCTGCTACTGCAAGCCCATTTTTAGAATTTTAAAAATATTTTAATTTTTTGACATTTTCACCTGTACTATACATCAGGGTATTTTTCAGGTCGAAAAATTTATATTTTTAGTTTAAGTTAATAATATATTTATTACATTCGTATCTTTAAACATAGTCCATTTTTCCTATTTCCAATTTTATTCTGCTACTGCAAGCCCATTTTTAGAATTTTAAAAATATTTTCATTTTTTGACATTTTCACCTGTACTATACATCAGGGTATTTTTCAGGTCGAAAAATTTATATTTTTAGTTTAAGTTAATAATATATTTATTACATTCCTACCTTTAAACATAGTCCATTTTTCCTATTTCCAATTTTATTCTGCTACTGCAAGCCCATTTTTAGAATTTTAAAAATATTTTCATTTTTTGACATTTTCACCTGTACTATACATCAGGGTATTTTTCAGGTCGAAAAATTTATATTTTTAGTTTAAGTTAATAATATATTTATTACATTCCTACCTTTAAACATAGTCCATTTTTCCTATTTCCAATTTTATTCTGCTACTGCAAGCCCATTTTTAGAATTTTAAAAATATTTTAATTTTTTGACATTTTCACCTGTACTATACATCAGGGTATTTTTCAGGTCGAAAATTTTATATTTTTAGTTTAAGTTAATAATATATTTATTACATTCCTACCTTTAAACCGATTGCATTTTTCCTATTTCCAATTTTATTCTGCCACTGCAAGCCCATTTTTAGAATTTTAAAAATATTTTAATTTTTTGACATTTTCACCTGTACTATACATCAGGGTATTTTTCAGGTCGAAAAATTTATATTTTTAGTTTAAGTTAATAATATATTTATTACATTCCTACCTTTAAACCGATTGCATTTTTCCTATTTCCAATTTTATTCTGCTACTGCAAGCCCATTTTTTTGAATTTTAAAAATATTTTAATTTTTTGACATTTTCACCTGTACTATACATCAGGGTATTTTTTAGGTCGAAAAATTTATATTTTTAGTTTAAGTTAATAATATATTTATTACATTCCTACCTTTAAACCGATTGCATTTTTTCTATTTCCAATTTTATTCTGCTACTGCAAGCCCATTTTTAGAATTTTAAAAATATTTTAATTTTTTGACATTTTCACCTGTACTATACATCAGGGTATTTTTCAGGTCGAAAAATTTATATTTTTAGTTTAAGTTAATAATATATTTATTACATTCGTATCTTTAAACATAGTCCATTTTTCCTATTTCCAATTTTATTCTGCTACTGCAAGCCCATTTTTAGAATTTTAAAAATATTTTCATTTTTTGACATTTTCACCTGTACTATACATCAGGGTATTTTTCAGGTCGAAAAATTTATATTTTTAGTTTAAGTTAATAATATATTTATTACATTCCTACCTTTAAACCGATTGCATTTTTCCTATTTCCAATTTTATTCTGCCACTGCAAGCCCATTTTTAGAATTTTAAAAATATTTTAATTTTTTGACATTTTCACCTGTACTATACATCAGGGTATTTTTCAGGTCGAAAAATTTATATTTTTAGTTTAAGTTAATAATATATTTATTACATTCGTATCTTTAAACATAGTCCATTTTTCCTATTTCCAATTTTATTCTGCTACTGCAAGCCCATTTTTAGAATTTTAAAAATATTTTCATTTTTTGACATTTTCACCTGTACTATACATCAGGGTATTTTTCAGGTCGAAAAATTTATATTTTTAGTTTAAGTTAATAATATATTTATTACATTCGTACCTTTAAACCGATTGCATTTTTCCTATTTCCAATTTTATTCTGCTACTGCAAGCCCATTTTTAGAATTTTAAAAATATTTTAATTTTTTGACATTTTCACCTGTACTATACATCAGGGTATTTTTCAGGTCGAAAAATTTATATTTTTAGTTTAAGTTAATAGTATATTTATTACATTCGTACCTTTAAACGTATTCCATTTTTCATATTTCCAATTTTATTCTGCTACTGCAAGCCCATTTTTAGAATTTTAAAAATATTTTAATTTTTTGACATTTTCACCTGTACTATACATCAGGGTATTTTTCAGGTCGAAAATTTTATATTTTTAGTTTAAGTTAATAATATATTTATTACATTCCTACCTTTAAACCGATTGCATTTTTCCTATTTCCAATTTTATTCTGCCACTGCAAGCCCATTTTTAGAATTTTAAAAATATTTTAATTTTTTGACATTTTCACCTGTACTATACATCAGGGTATTTTTCAGGTCGAAAATTTTATATTTTTAGTTTAAGTTAATAATATATTTATTACATTCCTACCTTTAAACCGATTGCATTTTTCCTATTTCCAATTTTATTCTGCTACTGCAAGCCCATTTTTAGAATTTTAAAAATATTTTAATTTTTTGACATTTTCACCTGTACTATACATCAGGGTATTTTTCAGGTCGAAAAATTTATATTTTTAGTTTAAGTTAATAATATATTTATTACATTCGTATCTTTAAACATAGTCCATTTTTCCTATTTCCAATTTTATTCTGCTACTGCAAGCCCATTTTTAGAATTTTAAAAATATTTTCATTTTTTGACATTTTCACCTGTACTATACATCAGGGTATTTTTCAGGTCGAAAAATTTATATTTTTAGTTTAAGTTAATAATATATTTATTACATTCCTACCTTTAAACATAGTCCATTTTTCCTATTTCCAATTTTATTCTGCTACTGCAAGCCCATTTTTAGAATTTTAAAAATATTTTCATTTTTTGACATTTTCACCTGTACTATACATCAGGGTATTTTTCAGGTCGAAAAATTTATATTTTTAGTTTAAGTTAATAATATATTTATTACATTCCTACCTTTAAACATAGTCCATTTTTCCTATTTCCAATTTTATTCTGCTACTGCAAGCCCATTTTTAGAATTTTAAAAATATTTTAATTTTTTGACATTTTCACCTGTACTATACATCAGGGTATTTTTCAGGTCGAAAATTTTATATTTTTAGTTTAAGTTAATAATATATTTATTACATTCCTACCTTTAAACCGATTGCATTTTTCCTATTTCCAATTTTATTCTGCCACTGCAAGCCCATTTTTAGAATTTTAAAAATATTTTAATTTTTTGACATTTTCACCTGTACTATACATCAGGGTATTTTTCAGGTCGAAAAATTTATATTTTTAGTTTAAGTTAATAATATATTTATTACATTCCTACCTTTAAACCGATTGCATTTTTCCTATTTCCAATTTTATTCTGCTACTGCAAGCCCATTTTTTTGAATTTTAAAAATATTTTAATTTTTTGACATTTTCACCTGTACTATACATCAGGGTATTTTTTAGGTCGAAAAATTTATATTTTTAGTTTAAGTTAATAATATATTTATTACATTCCTACCTTTAAACCGATTGCATTTTTTCTATTTCCAATTTTATTCTGCTACTGCAAGCCCATTTTTAGAATTTTAAAAATATTTTAATTTTTTGACATTTTCACCTGTACTATACATCAGGGTATTTTTCAGGTCGAAAAATTTATATTTTTAGTTTAAGTTAATAATATATTTATTACATTCGTATCTTTAAACATAGTCCATTTTTCCTATTTCCAATTTTATTCTGCTACTGCAAGCCCATTTTTAGAATTTTAAAAATATTTTCATTTTTTGACATTTTCACCTGTACTATACATCAGGGTATTTTTCAGGTCGAAAAATTTATATTTTTAGTTTAAGTTAATAATATATTTATTACATTCCTACCTTTAAACCGATTGCATTTTTCCTATTTCCAATTTTATTCTGCCACTGCAAGCCCATTTTTAGAATTTTAAAAATATTTTAATTTTTTGACATTTTCACCTGTACTATACATCAGGGTATTTTTCAGGTCGAAAAATTTATATTTTTAGTTTAAGTTAATAATATATTTATTACATTCCTACCTTTAAACCGATTGCATTTTTCCTATTTCCAATTTTATTCTGCTACTGCAAGCCCATTTTTAGAATTTTAAAAATATTTTAATTTTTTGACATTTTGACCTGTACTATACATCAGGGTATTTTTCAGGTCGAAAAATTTATATTTTTAGTTTAAGTTAATAATATATTTATTACATTCCTACCTTTAAACCGATTGCATTTTTCCTATTTCCAATTTAATCTGCTACTGCAAGCCCATTTTTAGAATTTTAAAAATATTTTCATTTTTTGACATTTTCACCTGTACTATACATCAGGGTATTTTTCAGGTCAAAAAATTTATATTTTTAGTTTAAGTTAATAATATATTTATTACATTCCTACCTTTAAACCGATTGCATTTTTCCTATTTCCAATTTTATTCTGCCACTGCAAGCCCATTTTTAGAATTTTAAAAATATTTTAATTTTTTGACATTTTCACCTGTACTATACATCAGGGTATTTTTCAGGTCGAAAAATTTATATTTTTAGTTTAAGTTAATAATATATTTATTACATTCCTACCTTTAAACCGATTGCATTTTTCCTATTTCCAATTTTATTCTGCCACTGCAAGCCCATTTTTAGAATTTTAAAAATATTTTAATTTTTTGACATTTTCACCTGTACTATACATCAGGGTATTTTTCAGGTCGAAAAATTTATATTTTTAGTTTAAGTTAATAATATATTTATTACATTCGTACCTTTAAACTGATTCCATTTTTCCTATTTCCAATATTATTCTGCTACTGCAATCCCATTTTTAGAATTTTAAAAATATTTTAATTTTTTGACATTTTCACCTGTACTATACATCAGGGTATTTTTCAGGTCGAAAAATTTATATTTTTAGTTTAAGTTAATAATATATTTATTACATTCCTACCTTTAAACCGATTGCATTTTTCCTATTTCCAATTTTATTCTGCCACTGCAAGCCCATTTTTAGAATTTTAAAAATATTTTAATTTTTTGACATTTTCACCTGTACTATACATCAGGGTATTTTTCAGGTCGAAAAATTTATATTTTTAGTTTAAGTTAATAATATATTTATTACATTCCTACCTTTAAACCGATTGCATTTTTCCTATTTCCAATTTTATTCTGCTACTGCAAGCCCATTTTTTTGAATTTTAAAAATATTTTAATTTTTTGACATTTTCACCTGTACTATACATCAGGGTATTTTTTAGGTCGAAAAATTTATATTTTTAGTTTAAGTTAATAATATATTTATTACATTCCTACCTTTAAACCGATTGCATTTTTTCTATTTCCAATTTTATTCTGCTACTGCAAGCCCATTTTTAGAATTTTAAAAATATTTTAATTTTTTGACATTTTCACCTGTACTATACATCAGGGTATTTTTCAGGTCGAAAAATTTATATTTTTAGTTTAAGTTAATAATATATTTATTACATTCGTATCTTTAAACATAGTCCATTTTTCCTATTTCCAATTTTATTCTGCTACTGCAAGCCCATTTTTAGAATTTTAAAAATATTTTCATTTTTTGACATTTTCACCTGTACTATACATCAGGGTATTTTTCAGGTCGAAAAATTTATATTTTTAGTTTAAGTTAATAATATATTTATTACATTCCTACCTTTAAACATAGTCCATTTTTCCTATTTCCAATTTTATTCTGCTACTGCAAGCCCATTTTTAGAATTTTAAAAATATTTTCATTTTTTGACATTTTCACCTGTACTATACATCAGGGTATTTTTCAGGTCGAAAAATTTATATTTTTAGTTTAAGTTAATAATATATTTATTACATTCCTACCTTTAAACATAGTCCATTTTTCCTATTTCCAATTTTATTCTGCTACTGCAAGCCCATTTTTAGAATTTTAAAAATATTTTAATTTTTTGACATTTTCACCTGTACTATACATCAGGGTATTTTTCAGGTCGAAAAATTTATATTTTTAGTTTAAGTTAATAATATATTTATTACATTCCTACCTTTAAACATAGTCCATTTTTCCTATTTCCAATTTTATTCTGCTACTGCAAGCCCATTTTTAGAATTTTAAAAATATTTTAATTTTTTGACATTTTCACCTGTACTATACATCAGGGTATTTTTCAGGTCGAAAAATTTATATTTTTAGTTTAAGTTAATAATATATTTATTACATTCCTACCTTTAAACCGATTGCATTTTTCCTATTTCCAATTTTATTCTGCCACTGCAAGCCCATTTTTAGAATTTTAAAAATATTTTAATTTTTTGACATTTTCACCTGTACTATACATCAGGGTATTTTTCAGGTCGAAAAATTTATATTTTTAGTTTAAGTTAATAATATATTTATTACATTCCTACCTTTAAATGATTGCATTTTTCCTATTTCCAATTTTATTCTGCCACTGCAAGCCCATTTTTAGAATTTTAAAAATATTTTAATTTTTTGACATTTTCACCTGTACTATACATCACGGTATTTTTCAGGTCGAAAAATTTATATTTTTAGTTTAAGTTAATAATATATTTATTACATTCCTACCTTTAAACCGATTGCATTTTTTCTATTTCCAATTTTATTCTGCTACTGCAAGCCCATTTTTAGAATTTTAAAAATATTTTAATTTTTTGACATTTTCACCTGTACTATACATCAGGGTATTTTTCAGGTCGAAAAATTTATATTTTTAGTTTAAGTTAATAATATATTTATTACATTCGTATCTTTAAACATAGTCCATTTTTCCTATTTCCAATTTTATTCTGCTACTGCAAGCCCATTTTTAGAATTTTAAAAATATTTTCATTTTTTGACATTTTCACCTGTACTATACATCAGGGTATTTTTCAGGTCGAAAAATTTATATTTTTAGTTTAAGTTAATAATATATTTATTACATTCCTACCTTTAAACATAGTCCATTTTTCCTATTTCCAATTTTATTCTGCTACTGCAAGCCCATTTTTAGAATTTTAAAAATATTTTCATTTTTTGACATTTTCACCTGTACTATACATCAGGGTATTTTTCAGGTCGAAAAATTTATATTTTTAGTTTAAGTTAATAATATATTTATTACATTCCTACCTTTAAACATAGTCCATTTTTCCTATTTCCAATTTTATTCTGCTACTGCAAGCCCATTTTTAGAATTTTAAAAATATTTTAATTTTTTGACATTTTCACCTGTACTATACATCAGGGTATTTTTCAGGTCGAAAAATTTATATTTTTAGTTTAAGTTAATAATATATTTATTACATTCCTACCTTTAAACATAGTCCATTTTTCCTATTTCCAATTTTATTCTGCTACTGCAAGCCCATTTTTAGAATTTTAAAAATATTTTAATTTTTTGACATTTTCACCTGTACTATACATCAGGGTATTTTTCAGGTCGAAAAATTTATATTTTTAGTTTAAGTTAATAATATATTTATTACATTCCTACCTTTAAACCGATTGCATTTTTCCTATTTCCAATTTTATTCTGCCACTGCAAGCCCATTTTTAGAATTTTAAAAATATTTTAATTTTTTGACATTTTCACCTGTACTATACATCAGGGTATTTTTCAGGTCGAAAAATTTATATTTTTAGTTTAAGTTAATAATATATTTATTACATTCCTACCTTTAAATGATTGCATTTTTCCTATTTCCAATTTTATTCTGCCACTGCAAGCCCATTTTTAGAATTTTAAAAATATTTTAATTTTTTGACATTTTCACCTGTACTATACATCACGGTATTTTTCAGGTCGAAAAATTTATATTTTTAGTTTAAGGTAATAATATATTTATTACATTCCTACCTTTACACCGATTGCATTTTTCCTATTTCCAATTTTATTCTGCCACTGCAAGCCCATTTTTAGAATTTTCAAAATATTTTAATTTTTTGACATTTTCACCTGTACTATACATCAGGGTATTTTTCAGGTCGAAAATTTTATATTTTTAGTTTAAGTTAATAATATATTTATTACATTCCTACCTTTAAACCGATTGCATTTTTCCTATTTCCAATTTTATTCTGCCACTGCAAGCCCATTTTTAGAATTTTCAAAATATTTTAATTTTTTGACATTTTCACCTGTACTATACATCAGGGTATTTTTCAGGTCGAAAAATTTATATTTTTAGTTTAAGTTAATAATATATTTATTACATTCCTACCTTTAAACCGATTGCATTTTTCCTATTTCCAATTTTATTCTGCCACTGCAAGCCCATTTTTAGAATTTTAAAAATATTTTAATTTTTTGACATTTTCACCTGTACTATACATCAGGGTATTTTTCAGGTCGAAAAATTTATATTTTTAGTTTAAGTTAATAATATATTTATTACATTCGTACCTTTAAACCGATTGCATTTTTCCTATTTCCAATTTTATTCTGCCACTGCAAGCCCATTTTTAGAATTTTAAAAATATTTTAATTTTTTGACATTTTCACCTGTACTATACATCAGGGTATTTTTCAGGTCGAAAAATTTATATTTTTAGTTTAAGTTAATAATATATTTATTACATTCCTACCTTTAAACCGATTCCATTTTTCCTATTTCCAATTTTATTCTGCTACTGCAAGCCCATTTTTAGAATTTTAAAAATATTTTAATTTTTTGACATTTTCACCTGTACTATTCATCAGGGTATTTTTCAGGTCGAAAAATTTATATTTTTAGTTTAAGTTAATAATATATTTATTACATTCCTACCTTTAAACCGATTGCATTTTTCCTATTTCCAATTTTATTCTGCCACTGCAAGCCCATTTTTAGAATTTTAAAAATATTTTAATTTTTTGACATTTTCACCTGTACTATACATCAGGGTATTTTTCAGGTCGAAAAATTTATATTTTTAGTTTAAGTTAATAATATATTTATTACATTCCTACCTTTAAACCGATTGCATTTTTCCTATTTCCAATTTTATTCTGCTACTGCAAGCCCATTTTTAGAATTTTAAAAATATTTTCATTTTTTGACATTTTCACCTGTACTATACATCAGGGTATTTTTCAGGTCGAAAAATTTATATTTTTAGTTTAAGTTAATAATATATTTATTACATTCCTACCTTTAAACCGATTGCATTTTTCCTATTTCCAATTTTATTCTGCTACTGCAAGCCCATTTTTAGAATTTAAAAAATATTTTAATTTTTTGACATTTTCACCTGTACTATACATCAGGGTATTTTTCAGGTCGAAAAATTTATATTTTTAGTTTAAGTTAATAATATATTTATTACATTCCTACCTTTAAACCGATTGCATTTTTCCTATTTCCAATTTTATTCTGCCACTGCAAGCCCATTTTTAGAATTTTAAAAATATTTTAATTTTTTGACATTTTCACCTGTACTATACATCAGGGTATTTTTCAGGTCGAAAATTTTATATTTTTAGTTTAAGTTAATAATATATTTATTGCATTCCTACCTTTAAACCGATTGCATTTTTCCTATTTCCAATTTTATTCTGCTACTGCAGCCCATTTTTAGAATTTTCAAAATATTTAATTTTTTTGAGATTTTCACCTGTACTATACATCAGGGTATTTTTCAGGTCGAAAAATTTATATTTTTAGTTTAAGTTAATAATATATTTATTACATTCGTACCTTTAAACCGATTGCATTTTTCCTATTTCCAATTTTATTCTGCTACTGCAAGCCCATTTTTAGAATTTTAAAAATATTTTAATTTTTTGACATTTTCACCTGTACTATACATCAGGGTATTTTTCAGGTCGAAAAATTTATATTTTTAGTTTAAGTTAATAATATATTTATTACATTCCTACCTTTAAACCGATTGCATTTTTCCTATTTCCAATTTTATTCTGCTACTGCAAGCCCATTTTTAGAATTTTAAAAATATTTTAATTTTTTGACATTTTCACCTGTACTATACATCAGGGTATTTTTCAGGTCGAAAAATTTATATTTTTAGTTTAAGTTAATAATATATTTATTACATTCCTACCTTTAAACCGATTGCATTTTTCCTATTTCCAATTTTATTCTGCCACTGCAAGCCCATTTTTAGAATTTTAAAAATATTTTAATTTTTTGACATTTTCACCTGTACTATACATCAGGGTATTTTTCAGGTCGAAAAATTTATATTTTTAGTTTAAGTTAATAATATATTTATTACATTCCTACCTTTAAACCGATTGCATTTTTCCTATTTCCAATTTTATTCTGCTACTGCAAGCCCATTTTTAGAATTTTAAAAATATTTTAATTTTTTGACATTTTGACCTGTACTATACATCAGGGTATTTTTCAGGTCAAAAAATTTATATTTTTAGTTTAAGTTAATAATATATTTATTACATTCCTACCTTTAAACCGATTGCATTTTTCCTATTTCCAATTTTATTCTGCCACTGCAAGCCCATTTTTAGAATTTTAAAAATATTTTAATTTTTTGACATTTTCACCTGTACTATACATCAGGGTATTTTTCAGGTCGAAAATTTTATATTTTTAGTTTAAGTTAATAATATATTTATTACATTCCTACCTTTAAACCGATTGCATTTTTCCTATTTCCAATTTTATTCTGCCACTGCAAGCCCATTTTTAGAATTTTAAAAATATTTTAATTTTTTGACATTTTCACCTGTACTATACATCAGGGTATTTTTCAGGTCGAAAAATTTATATTTTTAGTTTAAGTTAATAATATATTTATTACATTCCTACCTTTAAACCGATTGCATATTTCCTATTTCCAATTTTATTCTGCCACTGCAAGCCCATTTTTAGAATTTTAAAAATATTTTAATTTTTTGACATTTTCACCTGTACTATACATCAGGGTATTTTTCAGGTCGAAAAATTTATATTTTTAGTTTAAGTTAATAATATATTTATTACATTCCTACCTTTAAACCGATTGCATTTTTCCTATTTCCAATTTTATTCTGCCACTGCAAGCCCATTTTTAGAATTTTAAAAATATTTTAATTTTTTGACATTTTCACCTGTACTATACATCAGGGTATTTTTCAGGTCGAAAATTTTATATTTTTAGTTTAAGTTAATAATATATTTATTGCATTCCTACCATTAAACCGATTGCATTTTTCCTATTTCCAATTTTATTCTGCTACTGCAGCCCATTTTTAGAATTTTCAAAATATTTAATTTTTTTGAGATTTTCACCTGTACTATACATCAGGGTATTTTTCAGGTCGAAAAATTTATATTTTTAGTTTAAGTTAATAATATATTTATTACATTCCTACCTTTAAACCGATTGCATTTTTCCTATTTCCAATTTTATTCTGCTACTGCAGCCCATTTTTAGAATTTTCAAAATATTTAATTTTTTTGAGATTTTCACCTGTACTATACATCAGGGTATTTTTCAGGTCGAAAAATTTATATTTTTAGTTTAAGTTAATAATATATTTATTACATTCCTACCTTTAAACCGATTGCATTTTTCCTATTTCCAATTTTATTCTGCTACTGCAAGCCCATTTTTAGAATTTTAAAAATATTTTAATTTTTTGACATTTTCACCTGTACTATACATCAGGGTATTTTTCAGGTCGAAAAATTTATATTTTTAGTTTAAGTTAATAATATATTTATTACATTCCTACCTTTAAACCGATTGCATTTTTCCTATTTCCAATTTTATTCTGCCACTGCAAGCCCATTTTTAGAATTTTAAAAATATTTTAATTTTTTGACATTTTCACCTGTACTATACATCAGGGTATTTTTCAGGTCGAAAATTTTATATTTTTAGTTTAAGTTAATAATATATTTATTACATTCCTACCTTTAAACCGATTCCATTTTTCCTATTTCCAATTTTATTCTGCTACTGCAAGCCCATTTTTAGAATTTTAAAAATATTTTAATTTTTTGACATTTTCACCTGTACTATTCATCAGGGTATTTTTCAGGTCGAAAAATTTATATTTTTAGTTTAAGTTAATAATATATTTATTACATTCCTACCTTTAAACCGATTCCATTTTTCCTATTTCCAATTTTATTCTGCCACTGCAAGCCCATTTTTAGAATTTTAAAAATATTTTAATTTTTTGACATTTTCACCTGTACTATACATCAGGGTATTTTTCAGGTCGAAAAATTTATATTTTTAGTTTAAGTTAATAATATATTTATTACATTCCTACCTTTAAACCGATTGCATTTTTCCTATTTCCAATTTTATTCTGCTACTGCAAGCCCATTTTTAGAATTTTAAAAATATTTTCATTTTTTGACATTTTCACCTGTACTATACATCAGGGTATTTTTCAGGTCGAAAAATTTATATTTTTAGTTTAAGTTAATAATATATTTATTACATTCCTACCTTTAAACCGATTGCATTTTTCCTATTTCCAATTTTATTCTGCTACTGCAAGCCCATTTTTAGAATTTAAAAAATATTTTAATTTTTTGACATTTTCACCTGTACTATACATCAGGGTATTTTTCAGGTCGAAAATTTTATATTTTTAGTTTAAGTTAATAATATATTTATTGCATTCCTACCTTTAAACCGATTGCATTTTTCCTATTTCCAATTTTATTCTGCTACTGCAGCCCATTTTTAGAATTTTCAAAATATTTAATTTTTTTGAGATTTTCACCTGTACTATACATCAGGGTATTTTTCAGGTCGAAAAATTTATATTTTTAGTTTAAGTTAATAATATATTTATTACATTCGTACCTTTAAACCGATTGCATTTTTCCTATTTCCAATTTTATTCTGCTACTGCAAGCCCATTTTTAGAATTTTAAAAATATTTTAATTTTTTGACATTTTCACCTGTACTATACATCAGGGTATTTTTCAGGTCGAAAAATTTATATTTTTAGTTTAAGTTAATAATATATTTATTACATTCCTACCTTTAAACCGATTGCATTTTTCCTATTTCCAATTTTATTCTGCTACTGCAAGCCCATTTTTAGAATTTTAAAAATATTTTAATTTTTTGACATTTTCACCTGTACTATACATCAGGGTATTTTTCAGGTCGAAAAATTTATATTTTTAGTTTAAGTTAATAATATATTTATTACATTCCTACCTTTAAACCGATTGCATTTTTCCTATTTCCAATTTTATTCTGCCACTGCAAGCCCATTTTTAGAATTTTAAAAATATTTTAATTTTTTGACATTTTCACCTGTACTATACATCAGGGTATTTTTCAGGTCGAAAAATTTATATTTTTAGTTTAAGTTAATAATATATTTATTACATTCCTACCTTTAAACCGATTGCATTTTTCCTATTTCCAATTTTATTCTGCTACTGCAAGCCCATTTTTAGAATTTTAAAAATATTTTAATTTTTTGACATTTTGACCTGTACTATACATCAGGGTATTTTTCAGGTCGAAAAATTTATATTTTTAGTTTAAGTTAATAATATATTTATTACATTCCTACCTTTAAACCGATTGCATTTTTCCTATTTCCAATTTTATTCTGCCACTGCAAGCCCATTTTTAGAATTTTAAAAATATTTTAATTTTTTGACATTTTCACCTGTACTATACATCAGGGTATTTTTCAGGTCGAAAATTTTATATTTTTAGTTTAAGTTAATAATATATTTATTACATTCCTACCTTTAAACCGATTGCATTTTTCCTATTTCCAATTTTATTCTGCCACTGCAAGCCCATTTTTAGAATTTTAAAAATATTTTAATTTTTTGACATTTTCACCTGTACTATACATCAGGGTATTTTTCAGGTCGAAAAATTTATATTTTTAGTTTAAGTTAATAATATATTTATTACATTCCTACCTTTAAACCGATTGCATATTTCCTATTTCCAATTTTATTCTGCCACTGCAAGCCCATTTTTAGAATTTTAAAAATATTTTAATTTTTTGACATTTTCACCTGTACTATACATCAGGGTATTTTTCAGGTCGAAAAATTTATATTTTTAGTTTAAGTTAATAATATATTTATTACATTCCTACCTTTAAACCGATTGCATTTTTCCTATTTCCAATTTTATTCTGCCACTGCAAGCCCATTTTTAGAATTTTAAAAATATTTTAATTTTTTGACATTTTCACCTGTACTATACATCAGGGTATTTTTCAGGTCGAAAATTTTATATTTTTAGTTTAAGTTAATAATATATTTATTGCATTCCTACCTTTAAACCGATTGCATTTTTCCTATTTCCAATTTTATTCTGCTACTGCAGCCCATTTTTAGAATTTTCAAAATATTTAATTTTTTTGAGATTTTCACCTGTACTATACATCAGGGTATTTTTCAGGTCGAAAAATTTATATTTTTAGTTTAAGTTAATAATATATTTATTACATTCCTACCTTTAAACCGATTGCATTTTTCCTATTTCCAATTTTATTCTGCTACTGCAAGCCCATTTTTAGAATTTTAAAAATATTTTAATTTTTTGACATTTTCACCTGTACTATACATCAGGGTATTTTTCAGGTCGAAAAATTTATATTTTTAGTTTAAGTTAATAATATATTTATTACATTCCTACCTTTAAACCGATTGCATTTTTCCTATTTCCAATTTTATTCTGCTACTGCAGCCCATTTTTAGAATTTTCAAAATATTTAATTTTTTTGAGATTTTCACCTGTACTATACATCAGGGTATTTTTCAGGTCGAAAAATTTATATTTTTAGTTTAAGTTAATAATATATTTATTACATTCCTACCTTTAAACCGATTGCATTTTTCCTATTTCCAATTTTATTCTGCTACTGCAAGCCCATTTTTAGAATTTTAAAAATATTTTAATTTTTTGACATTTTCACCTGTACTATACATCAGGGTATTTTTCAGGTCGAAAAATTTATATTTTTAGTTTAAGTTAATAATATATTTATTACATTCCTACCTTTAAACCGATTGCATTTTTCCTATTTCCAATTTTATTCTGCTACTGCAAGCCCATTTTTAGAATTTTAAAAATATTTTAATTTTTTGACATTTTCACCTGTACTATATTCAGGGTATTTTTCAGGTCGAAAAATTTATATTTTTAGTTTAAGTTAATAATATATTTATTACATTCCTACCTTTAAACCGATTCCATTTTTCCTATTTCCAATTTTATTCTGCTACTGCAAGCCCATTTTTAGAATTTTAAAAATATTTTAATTTTTTGATATTTTCACCTGTACTATACATCAGGGTATTTTTCAGGTCGAAAAATTTATATTTTTAGTTTAAGTTAATAATATATTTATTACATTCCTACCTTTAAACCGATTGCATTTTTCCTATTTCCAATTTTATTTTGCTACTGCAAGCCCATTTTTAGAATTTTAAAAATATTTTAATTTTTTGACATTTTCACCTGTACTATACATCAGGGTATTTTTCAGGTCGAAAAACTTATATTTTTAGTTTAAGTTAATAATATATTTATTACATTCCTACCTTTAAACCGATTGCATTTTTCCTATTTCCAATTTGATTCTGCCACTGCAAGCCCATTTTTAGAATTTTAAAAATATTTTAATTTTTTGACATTTTCACCTGTACTATACATCAGGGTATTTTTCAGGTCGAAAAATTTATATTTTTAGTTTAAGTTAATAATATATTTATTACATTCGTATCTTTAAACATAGTCCATTTTTCCTATTTCCAATTTTATTCTGCTACTGCAAGCCCATTTTTAGAATTTTAAAAATATTTTCATTTTTTGACATTTTCACCTGTACTATACATCAGGGTATTTTTCAGGTCGAAAAATTTATATTTTTAGTTTAAGTTAATAATATATTTATTACATTCGTACCTTTAAACCGATTGCATTTTTCCTATTTCCAATTTTATTCTGCTACTGCAAGCCCATTTTTAGAATTTTAAAAATATTTTAATTTTTTGACATTTTCACCTGTACTATACATCAGGGTATTTTTCAGGTCGAAAAATTTATATTTTTAGTTTAAGTTAATAATATATTTATTACATTCCTACCTTTAAACCGATTGCATTTTTCCTATTTCCAATTTTATTCTGCTACTGCAAGCCCATTTTTAGAATTTTAAAAATATTTTAATTTTTTGACATTTTCACCTGTACTATACATCAGGGTATTTTTCAGGTCGAAAAATTTATATTTTTAGTTTAAGTTAATAATATATTTATTACATTCCTACCTTTAAACATAGTCCATTTTTCCTATTTCCAATATTATTCTGCTACTGCAAGCCCATTTTTAGAATTTTAAAAATATTTTAGTTTTTTGACATTTTCACCTGTACTATACATCAGGGTATTTTTCAGGTCGAAAAATTTATATTTTTAGTTTAAGTTAATAATATATTTATTACATTCGTACCTTTAAACCGATTCCATTTTTCCTATTTCCAATTTTATTCTGCTACTGCAAGCCCATTTTTAGAATTTTCAAAATATTTTATTTTTTTGACATTTTCACCTGTACAAAATATTTTATTTTTTTGACATTATCATCAGGGTATTTTTCAGGTCGAAAAATTTATATTTTTAGTTTAAGTTAATAATATATTTATTACATTCCTACCTTTAAACCGATTGCATTTTTCCTATTTCCAATTTTATTCTGCTACTGCAAGCCCATTTTTAGAATTTTAAAAATATTTTAATTTTTTGACATTTTCACCTGTACCATCAGAGTATTTTTCAGGTCGAAAAATTTATATTTTTAGTTTAAGTTAATAATATATTTATTACATTCGTACCTTTAAACCGATTCCATTTTTCCTATTTCCAATTTTATTCTGCTACTGCAAGCCCATTTTTAGAATTTTCAAAATATTTTATTTTTTTGAGATTTTGACCTGTACTATACATCAGGGTATTTTTCAGGTCGAAAAATTTATATTTTTAGTTTAAGTTAATAATATATTTATTACATTCGTACCTTTAAACCGATTGCATTTTTCCTATTTCCAATTTTATTCTGCTACTGCAAGCCCATTTTTAGAATTTTAAAAATATTTTAATTTTTTGACATTTTCACCTGTATTATTCAGGTCGAAAAATTTATATTTTTAGTTTAAGTTAATAATATATTTATTACATTCCTACCTTTAAACCGATTGCATTTTTCCTATTTCCAATTTTATTCTGCTACTGTAAGCCCATTTTTAGAATTTTAAAAATATTTTAATTTTTTGACATTTTCACCTGTACTATACATCAGGGTATTTTTCAGGTCGAAAAATTTATATTTTTAGTTTAAGTTAATAATATATTTATTACATTCCTACCTTTAAACATAGTCCATTTTTCCTATTTCCAATATTATTCTGCTACTGCAAGCCCATTTTTAGAATTTTAAAAATATTTTAATTTTTTGACATTTTCACCTGTATTATTCAGGTCGAAAAATTTATATTTTTTGTTTAAGTTAATAATATATTTATTACATTCCTACCTTTAAACCGATTGCATTTTTCCTATTTCCAATTTTATTCTGCCACTGCAAGCCCATTTTTAGAATTTTAAAAATATTTTAATTTTTTGACATTTTCACCTGTACTATACATCAGGGTATTTTTCAGGTCGAAAAATTTATATTTTTAGTTTAAGATAATAATATATTTATTACATTCGTACCTTTAAACCCATTCCATTTTTCCTATTTCCAATTTTATTCTGCTACTGCAAGCCCATTTTTAGAATTTTTAAAATATTTTAATTTTTTGACATTTTCACCTGTACTATACATCAGGGTATTTTTCAGGTCGAAAAATTTATATTTTTAGTTTAAGTTAATAATATATTTATTACATTCCTACCTTTAAACCGATTCCATTTTTCCTATTTCCAATTTTTTTCTGCTACTGCAAGCCCATTTTTAGAATTTTAAAAATATTTTAATTTTTTGACATTTTCACCTGTACTATACATCAGGGTATTTTTCAGGTCGAAAAATTTATATTTTTAGTTTAAGTTAATAATATATTTATTACATTCCTACCTTTAAACCGATTGCATTTTTCCTATTTCCAATTTTATTCTGCTACTGCAAGCCCATTTTTAGAATTTTAAAAATATTTTCATTTTTTGACATTTTCACCTGTACTATACATCAGGGTATTTTTCAGGTCGAAAAATTTATATTTTTAGTTTAAGTTAATAATATATTTATTACATTCGTACCTTTAAACCGATTGCATTTTTCCTATTTCCAATTTTTTTCTGCTACTGCAAGCCCATTTTTAGAATTTTAAAAATATTTTAATTTTTTGACATTTTCACCTGTACTATACATCAGGGTATTTTTCAGGTCGAAAATTTTATATTTTTAGTTTAAGTTAATAATATATTTATTACATTCCTACCTTTAAACCGATTGCATTTTTCCTATTTCCAATTTTATTCTGCCACTGCAAGCCCATTTTTAGAATTTTAAAAATATTTTAATTTTTTGACATTTTCACCTGTACTATACATCAGGGTATTTTTCAGGTCGAAAAATTTATATTTTTAGTTTAAGTTAATAATATATTTATTACATTCCTACCTTTAAACCGATTGCATTTTTCCTATTTCCAATTTTATTCTGCTACTGCAAGCCCATTTTTAGAATTTTAAAAATATTTTAATTTTTTGACATTTTCACCTGTACTATACATCAGGGTATTTTTCAGTTTGAAAATTTTATATTTTTAGTTTAAGTTAATAATATATTTATTACATTCCTACCTTTAAACCGATTGCATTTTTCCTATTTCCAATTTTATTCTGCCACTGCAAGCCCATTTTTAGAATTTTAAAAATATTTTAATTTTTTGACATTTTCACCTGTACTATACATCAGGGTATTTTTCAGGTCGAAAATTTTATATTTTTAGTTTAAGTTAATAATAAATTTATTACATTCGTACCTTTAAACTGATTCCATTTTTCCTATTTCCAATTTTATTCTGCTACTGCAAGCCCATTTTTAGAATTTTAAAAATATTTTATTTTTTTGACATTTTCACCTGTACTATACATCAGGGTATATTTCAGGTCGAAAAATTTATATTTTTAGTTTAAGTTAATAATATATTTATTACATTCCTACCTTTAAACCGATTGCATTTTTCCTATTTCCAATTTTATTCTGCTACTGCAAGCCCATTTTTAGAATTTTCAAAATATTTTAATTTTTTGACATTTTCACCTGTACTATACATCAGGGTATTTTTCAGGTTGAAAATTTTATATTTTTAGTTTAAGTTAATAATATATTTATTACATTCCTACCTTTAAACCGATTGCATTTTTCCTATTTCCAATTTTATTCTGCTACTGCAAGCCCATTTTTAGAATTTTCAAAATATTTTATTTTTTTGAGATTTTCACCTGTACTATACATCAGGGTATATTTCAGGTCGAAAAATTTATATTTTTAGTTTAAATTAATAATATATTTATTACATTCCTACCTTTAAACCGATTGCATTTTTCCTATTTCCAATTTTATTCTGCTACTGCAAGCCCATTTTTAGAATTTTCAAAATATTTTAATTTTTTGACATTTTCACCTGTACTATACATCAGGGTATTTTTCAGGTCGAAAAATTTATATTTTTAGTTTAAGTTAATAATATATTTATTACATTCCTACCTTTAAACCGATTGCATTTTTCCTATTTCCAATTTTATTCTGCTACTGCAAGCCCATTTTTAGAATTTTAAAAATATTTTATTTTTTTGAGATTTTCACCTGTACTATACATCAGGGTATTTTTCAGGTCGAAAAATTTATATTTTTAGTTTAAGTTAATAATATATTTATTACATTCCTACCTTTAAACCGATTGCATTTTTCCTATTTCCAATTTTATTCTGCTACTGCAAGCCCATTTTTAGAATTTTCAAAATATTTTATTTTTTTGAGATTTTCACCTGTACTATACATCAGGGTATTTTTCAGGTCGAAAAATTTATATTTTTAGTTTAAGTTAATAATATATTTATTACATTCCTACCTTTAAACCGATTGCATTTTTCCTATTTCCAATTTTATTCTGCTACTGCAAGCCCATTTTTAGAATTTTAAAAATATTTTAATTTTTTGACATTTTCACCTGTACTATACATCAGGGTATTTTTCAGGTCGAAAAATTTATATTTTTAGTTTAAGTTAATAATATATTTATTACATTCCTACCTTTAAACCGATTGCATTTTTCCTATTTCCAATTTTATTCTGCTACTGCAGCCCATTTTTAGAATTTTCAAAATATTTAATTTTTTTGAGATTTTCACCTGTACTATACATCAGGGTATTTTTCAGGTCGAAAAATTTATATTTTTAGTTTAAGTTAATAATATATTTATTACATTCGTACCTTTAATCCGATTCCATTTTTCATATTTCCAATTTTATTCTGCTACTGCAAGCCCATTTTTAGAATTTTAAAAATATTTTCATTTTTTGACATTTTCACCTGTACTATACATCAGGGTATTTTTCAGGTCGAAAAATTTATATTTTTAGTTTAAGTTAATAATATATTTATTACATTCCTACCTTTAAACCGATTGCATTTTTCCTATTTCCAATTTTATTCTGCTACTGCAAGCCCATTTTTAGAATTTTAAAAATATTTTAATTTTTTGACATTTTCACCTGTACTATAATCAGGGTATTTTTCAGGTCGAAAAATTTATATTTTTAGTTTAAGTTAATAATATATTTATTACATTCCTACCTTTAAACCGATTGCATTTTTCCTATTTCCAATTTTATTCTGCTACTGCAAGACCATTTTTAGAATTTTCAAAATATTTTATTTTTTTGAGATTTTCACCTGTACTATACATCAGGGTATTTTTCAGGACCAAAAATTTATATTTTTAGTTTAAGTTAATAATATATTTATTACATTCCTACCTTTAAACCGATTGCATTTTTCCTATTTCCAATTTTATTCTGCTACTGCAAGCCCATTTTTAGAATTTTCAAAATATTTTAATTTTTTGACATTTTCACCTGTACTATACATCAGGGTATTTTTCAGGTCGAAAAATTTATATTTTTAGTTTAAGTTAATAATATATTTATTACATTCCTACCTTTAAACCGATTGCATTTTTCCTATTTCCAATTTTATTCTGCTACTGCAAGCCCATTTTTAGAATTTTAAAAATATTTTAATTTTTTGACATTTTCACCTGTACTATACATCAGGGTATTTTTCAGGTCGAAAAATTTATATTTTTAGTTTAAGTTAATAATATATTTATTACATTCGTATCTTTAAACATAGTCCATTTTTCCTATTTCCAATTTTATTCTGCTACTGCAAGCCCATTTTTAGAATTTTAAAAATATTTTAATTTTTTGACATTTTCACCTGTACTATACATCAGGGTATTTTTCAGGTCCAAAAATTTATATTTTTAGTTTAAGTTAATAATATATTTATTACATTCCTACCTTTAAACCGATTGCATTTTTCCTATTTCCAATTTTATTCTGCTACTGCAAGCCCATTTTTAGAATTTTAAAAATATTTTATTTTTTGAGATTTTCACCTGTACTATACATCAGGGTATTTTTCAGGTCGAAAAATTTATATTTTTAGTTTAAGTTAATAATATATTTATTACATTCCTACCTTTAAACCGATTGCATTTTTCCTATTTCCAATTTTATTCTGCTACTGCAAGCCCATTTTTAGAATTTTCAAAATATTTTATTTTTTTGAGATTTTCACCTGTACTATACATCAGGGTATTTTTCAGGTCGAAAAATTTATATTTTTAGTTTAAGTTAATAATATATTTATTACATTCCTACCTTTAAACCGATTGCATTTTTCCTATTTCCAATTTTATTCTGCTACTGCAAGCCCATTTTTAGAATTTTAAAAATATTTTAATTTTTTGACATTTTCACCTGTACTATACATCAGAGTATTTTTCAGGTCGAAAAATTTATATTTTTAGTTTAAGTTAATAATATATTTATTACATTCCTACCTTTAAACCGATTGCATTTTTCCTATTTCCAATTTTATTCTGCTACTGCAAGCCCATTTTTAGAATTTTCAAAATATTTTCATTTTTTGACATTTTCACCTGTACTATACATCAGGGTATTTTTCAGGTCGAAAAATTTATATTTTTAGTTTAAGTTAATAATATATTTATTACATTCGTACCTTTAATCCGATTCCATTTTTCCTATTTCCAGTTTTATTCTGCTACTGCAAGCCCATTTTTAGAATTTTAAAAATATTTTAATTTTTTGACATTTTCACCTGTACTATACATCAGGGTATTTTTCAGGTCGAAAAATTTATATTTTTAGTTTAAGTTAATAATATATTTATTACATTCCTACCTTTAAACCGATTGCATTTTTCCTATTTCCAATTTTATTCTGCTACTGCAAGCCCATTTTTAGAATTTTAAAAATATTTTATTTTTTTGACATTTTCACCTGTACTATACATCAGGGTATTTTTCAGGTCGAAAAATTTATATTTTTAGTTTAAGTTAATAATATATTTATTACATTCCTACCTTTAAACCGATTGCATTTTTCCTATTTCCAATTTTATTCTGCTACTGCAAGCCCATTTTTAGAATTTTAAAAATATTTTAATTTTTTGACATTTTCACCTGTACTATACATCAGGGTATTTTTCAGGTCGAAAAATTTATATTTTTAGTTTAAGTTAATAATATATTTATTACATTCCTACCTTTAAACCGATTGCATTTTTCCTATTTCCAATTTTATTCTGCTACTGCAAGCCCATTTTTAGAATTTTAAAAATATTTTAATTTTTTGACATTTTCACCTGTACTATAATCAGGGTATTTTTCAGGTCGAAAAATTTATATTTTTAGTTTAAGTTAATAATATATTTATTCCATTCCTACCTTTAAACCGATTGCATTTTTCCTATTTCCAATTTTATTCTGCCACTGCAAGCCCATTTTTAGAATTTTAAAAATATTTTAATTTTTTGACATTTTCACCTGTACTATATACATCAGGGTATTTTTCAGGTCGAAAAATTTATATTTTTAGTTTAAGTTAATAATATATTTATTACATTCCTACCTTCAAACCGATTGCATTTTTCCAATTTCCAATTTTATTCTGCTACTGCAAGCCCATTTTTAGAATTTTAAATATATTTTAATTTTTTGACATTTTCACCTGTACTATATTTTTCAGGTCGAAAATTTTATATTTTTAGTTTAAGTTAATAATATATTTATTACATTCCTACCTTTAAACCGATTGCATTTTTCCTATTTCCAATTTTATTCTGCCACTGCAAGCCCATTTTTAGAATTTTAAAAATATTTTAATTTTTTGACATTTACACCTGTACTATACATCAGGGTATTTTTCAGGTCGAAAAATTTATATTTTTAGGTTAAGTTAATAATATATTTATTACATTCGTACCTTTAAACCGATTGCATTTTTCCTATTTCCAATTTTATTCTGCTACTGCAAGCCCATTTTTAGAATTTTAAAAATATTTTAATTTTTTGACATTTTCACCTGTACTATACATCAGGGTATTTTTCAGGTCGAAAAATTTATATTTTTAGTTTAAGTTAATAATATATTTATTACATTCGTACCTTTAAACCGATTCCATTTTTCCTATTTCCAATTTTATTCTGCTACTGCAAGCCCATTTTTAGAATTTTAAAAATATTTTAATTTTTTGACATTTTCACCTGTACTATAATCAGGGTATTTTTCAGGTCGAAAAATTTATATTTTTAGTTTAAGTTAATAATATATTTATTCCATTCCTACCTTTAAACCGATTGCATTTTTCCTATTTCCAATTTTATTCTGCCACTGCAAGCCCATTTTTAGAATTTTAAAAATATTTTAATTTTTTGACATTTTCACCTGTACTATACATCAGGGTATTTTTCAGGTCGAAAAATTTATATTTTTAGTTTAAGTTAATAATATATTTATTACATTCCTACCTTTAAACCGATTGCATTTTTCCTATTTCCAATTTTATTCTGCTACTGCAAGCCCATTTTTAGAATTTTAAAAATATTTTAATTTTTTGACATTTTCACCTGTACTATAATCAGGGTATTTTTCAGGTCGAAAAATTTATATTTTTAGTTTAAGTTAATAATATATTTATTCCATTCCTACCTTTAAACCGATTGCATTTTTCCTATTTCCAATTTTATTCTGCCACTGCAAGCCCATTTTTAGAATTTTCAAAATATTTTCATTTTTTGACATTTTCACCTGTACTATACATCAGGGTATTTTTCAGGTCGAAAAATTTATATTTTTAGTTTAAGTTAATAATATATTTATTACATTCCTACCTTTAATCCGATTCCATTTTTCCTATTTCCAGTTTTATTCTGCTACTGCAAGCCCATTTTTAGAATTTTAAAAATATTTTAATTTTTTGACATTTTCACCTGTACTATACATCAGGGTATTTTTCAGGTCGAAAAATTTATATTTTTAGTTTAAGTTAATAATATATTTATTACATTCCTACCTTTAAACCGATTGCATTTTTCCTATTTCCAATTTTATTCTGCTACTGCAAGCCCATTTTTAGAATTTTAAAAATATTTTATTTTTTTGACATTTTCACCTGTACTATACATCAGGGTATTTTTCAGGTCGAAAAATTTATATTTTTAGTTTAAGTTAATAATATATTTATTACATTCCTACCTTTAAACCGATTGCATTTTTCCTATTTCCAATTTTATTCTGCTACTGCAAGCCCATTTTTAGAATTTTAAAAATATTTTAATTTTTTGACATTTTCACCTGTACTATACATCAGGGTATTTTTCAGGTCGAAAAATTTATATTTTTAGTTTAAGTTAATAATATATTTATTACATTCCTACCTTTAAACCGATTGCATTTTTCCTATTTCCAATTTTATTCTGCTACTGCAAGCCCATTTTTAGAATTTTAAAAATATTTTAATTTTTTGACATTTTCACCTGTACTATAATCAGGGTATTTTTCAGGTCGAAAAATTTATATTTTTAGTTTAAGTTAATAATATATTTATTCCATTCCTACCTTTAAACCGATTGCATTTTTCCTATTTCCAATTTTATTCTGCCACTGCAAGCCCATTTTTAGAATTTTAAAAATATTTTAATTTTTTGACATTTTCACCTGTACTATATACATCAGGGTATTTTTCAGGTCGAAAAATTTATATTTTTAGTTTAAGTTAATAATATATTTATTACATTCCTACCTTCAAACCGATTGCATTTTTCCAATTTCCAATTTTATTCTGCTACTGCAAGCCCATTTTTAGAATTTTAAATATATTTTAATTTTTTGACATTTTCACCTGTACTATATTTTTCAGGTCGAAAATTTTATATTTTTAGTTTAAGTTAATAATATATTTATTACATTCCTACCTTTAAACCGATTGCATTTTTCCTATTTCCAATTTTATTCTGCCACTGCAAGCCCATTTTTAGAATTTTAAAAATATTTTAATTTTTTGACATTTACACCTGTACTATACATCAGGGTATTTTTCAGGTCGAAAAATTTATATTTTTAGGTTAAGTTAATAATATATTTATTACATTCGTACCTTTAAACCGATTGCATTTTTCCTATTTCCAATTTTATTCTGCTACTGCAAGCCCATTTTTAGAATTTTAAAAATATTTTAATTTTTTGACATTTTCACCTGTACTATACATCAGGGTATTTTTCAGGTCGAAAAATTTATATTTTTAGTTTAAGTTAATAATATATTTATTACATTCGTACCTTTAAACCGATTCCATTTTTCCTATTTCCAATTTTATTCTGCTACTGCAAGCCCATTTTTAGAATTTTAAAAATATTTTAATTTTTTGACATTTTCACCTGTACTATAATCAGGGTATTTTTCAGGTCGAAAAATTTATATTTTTAGTTTAAGTTAATAATATATTTATTCCATTCCTACCTTTAAACCGATTGCATTTTTCCTATTTCCAATTTTATTCTGCCACTGCAAGCCCATTTTTAGAATTTTAAAAATATTTTAATTTTTTGACATTTTCACCTGTACTATACATCAGGGTATTTTTCAGGTCGAAAAATTTATATTTTTAGTTTAAGTTAATAATATATTTATTACATTCCTACCTTTAAACCGATTGCATTTTTCCTATTTCCAATTTTATTCTGCTACTGCAAGCCCATTTTTAGAATTTTAAAAATATTTTAATTTTTTGACATTTTCACCTGTACTATAATCAGGGTATTTTTCAGGTCGAAAAATTTATATTTTTAGTTTAAGTTAATAATATATTTATTCCATTCCTACCTTTAAACCGATTGCATTTTTCCTATTTCCAATTTTATTCTGCCACTGCAAGCCCATTTTTAGAATTTTAAAAATATTTTAATTTTTTGACATTTTCACCTGTACTATACATCAGGGTATTTTTCAGGTCAAAAAATTTATATTTTTAGTTTAAGTTAATAATATATTTATTACATTCCTACCTTCAAACCGATTGCATTTTTCCAATTTCCATATTTATTCTGCTACTGCAAGCCCATTTTTAGAATTTTAAAAATATTTTAATTTTTTGACATTTTCACCTGTACTATATTTTTCAGGTCGAAAATTTTATATTTTTAGTTTAAGTTAATAATATATTTATTACATTCCTACCTTTAAACCGATTGCATTTTTCCTATTTCCAATTTTATTCTGCCACTGCAAGCCCATTTTTAGAATTTTAAAAATATTTTAATTTTTTGACATTTTCACCTGTACTATACATCAGGGTATTTTTCAGGTCGAAAAATTTATATTTTTAGTTTAAGTTAATAATATATTTATTACATTCCTACCTTTAAACCGATTGCATTTTTCCTATTTCCAATTTTATTCTGCTACTGCAAGCCCATTTTTAGAATTTTAAAAATATTTTAATTTTTTGACATTTTCACCTGTACTATACATCAGGGTATTTTTCAGGTCGAAAAATTTATATTTTTAGTTTAAGTTAATAATATATTTATTACATTCGTACCTTTAAACCGATTCCATTTTTCCTATTTCCAATTTTATTCTGCTACTGCAAGCCCATTTTTAGAATTTTAAAAATATTTTAATTTTTTGACATTTTCACCTGTACTATAATCAGGGTATTTTTCAGGTCGAAAAATTTATATTTTTAGTTTAAGTTAATAATATATTTATTCCATTCCTACCTTTAAACCGATTGCATTTTTCCTATTTCCAATTTTATTCTGCCACTGCAAGCCCATTTTTAGAATTTTAAAAATATTTTAATTTTTTGACATTTTCACCTGTACTATACATCAGGGTATTTTTCAGGTCGAAAAATTTATATTTTTAGTTTAAGTTAATAATATATTTATTACATTCCTACCTTTAAACCGATTGCATTTTTCCAATTTCCAATTTTATTCTGCTACTGCAAGCCCATTTTTAGAATTTTAAAAATATTTTAATTTTTTGACATTTTCACCTGTACTATACATCAGGGTATTTTTCAGGTCGAAAATTTTATATTTTTAGTTTAAGTTAATAATATATTTATTACATTCCTACCTTTAAACCGATTGCATTTTTCCTATTTCCAATTTTATTCTGCCACTGCAAGCCCATTTTTAGAATTTTAAAAATATTTTAATTTTTTGACATTTTCACCTGTACTATACATCAGGGTATTTTTCAGGTCGAAAAATTTATATTTTTAGTTTAAGTTAATAATATATTTATTACATTCCTACCTTTAAACCGATTGCATTTTTCCTATTTCCAATTTTATTCTGCTACTGCAAGCCCATTTTTAGAATTTTAAAAATATTTTAATTTTTTGACATTTTCACCTGTACTATACATCAGGGTATTTTTCAGGTCGAAAAATTTATATTTTTAGTTTAAGTTAATAATATATTTATTACATTCGTACCTTTAAACCGATTCCATTTTTCCTATTTCCAATTTTATTCTGCTACTGCAAGCCCATTTTTAGAATTTTCAAAATATTTTATTTTTTTGAGATTTTCACCTGTACTATACATCAGGGTATTTTTCAGGTCCAAAAATTTATATTTTTAGTTTAAGTTAATAATATATTTATTACATTCCTACCTTTAAACATAGTCCATTTTTCCTATTTCCAATTTTATTCTGCTACTGCAAGCCCATTTTTAGAATTTTAAAAATATTTTAATTTTTTGACATTTTCACCTGTACTATACATCAGGGTATTTTTCAGGTCGAAAAATTTATATTTTTAGTTTAAGTTAATAATATATTTATTACATTCCTACCTTTAAACCGATTGCATTTTTCCTATTTCCAATTTTATTCTGCCACTGCAAGCCCATTTTTAGAATTTTAAATATATTTTAATTTTTTGACATTTTCACCTGTACTATACATCAGGGTATTTTTCAGGTTGAAAAATTTATATTTTTAGTTTAAGTTAATAATATATTTATTACATTCCTACCTTTAAACCGATTGCATTTTTCCTATTTCCAATTTTATTCTGCTACTGCAAGCCCATTTTTAGAATTTTAAAAATATTTTAATTTTTTGACATTTTCACCTGTACTATACATCAGGGTATTTTTCAGGTTGAAAAATTTATATTTTTAGTTTAAGTTAATAATATATTTATTACATTCCTACCTTTAAACCGATTGCATTTTTCCTATTTCCAATTTTATTCTGCTACTGCAAGCCCATTTTTAGAATTTTAAAAATATTTTAATTTTTTGACATTTTGACCTGTACTATACATCAGGGTATTTTTCAGGTCGAAAAATTTATATTTTTAGTTTAAGTTAATAATATATTTATTACATTCCTACCTTTAAACCGATTCCATTTTTCCTATTTCCAATTTTATTCTGCTACTGCAAGCCCATTTTTAGAATTTTAAAAATATTTTAATTTTTTGACATTTTCACCTGTACTATACATCAGGGTATTTTTCAGGTCGAAAAATTTATATTTTTAGTTTAAGTTAATAATATATTTATTACATTCGTACCTTTAAACCGATTCCATTTTTCCTATTTCCAATTTTATTCTGCTTCTGCAAGCCCATTTTTAGAATTTTCAAAATATTTTATTTTTTTGACATTTTCACCTGTACTATACATCAGGGTATTTTTCAGGTCGAAAAATTTATATCTTTAGTTTAAGTTAATAATACATTTATTACATTCGTACCTTTAAACCGATTGCATTTTTCCTATTTCCAATTTTATTCTGCCACTGCAAGCCCATTTTTAGAATTTTAAAAATATTTTAATTTTTTGACATTTTCACCTGTACTATACATCAGGGTATTTTTCAGGTCGAAAAATTTATATTTTTAGTTTAAGTTAATAATATATTTATTACATTCGTACCTTTAAACTGATTCCATTTTTCCTATTTCCAATTTTATTCTGATACTGGAAGCCCATTTTTAGAATTTTAAAAATATTTTCATTTTTTGACATTTTCACCTGTACTATACATCAGGGTATTTTTCAGGTCGAAAAATTTATATTTTTAGTTTAAGTTAATAATATATTTATTACATTCGTACCTTTAAACCGATTGCATTTTTCCTATTTCCAATTTTATTCTGCTACTGCAAGCCCATTTTTAGAATTTTAAAAATATTTTAATTTTTTGACATTTTCACCTGTACTATACATCAGGGTATTTTTCAGGTCGAAAAATTTATATTTTTAGTTTATGTTAATAATATATTTATTACATTCCTACCTTTAAACCGATTCCATTTTTCCTATTTCCAATTTTATTCTGCTACTGCAAGCCCATTTTTAGAATTTTAAAAATATTTTCTTTTTTTGACATTTTCACCTGTACTATACATCAGGGTATTTTTCAGGTCGAAAAATTTATATTTTTAGTTTAAGTTAATAATATATTTATTACATTCCTACCTTTAAACCGATTGCATTTTTCCTATTTCCAATTTTATTCTGCTACTGCAAGCCCATTTTTAGAATTTTAAAAATATTTTAATTTTTTGACATTTTCACCTGTACTATACATCAGGGTATTTTTCAGGTCGAAAAATTTATATTTTTAGTTTAAGTTAATAATATATTTATTACATTCCTACCTTTAAACCGATTGCATTTTTCCTATTTCCAATTTTATTCTGCTACTGCAAGCCAATTTTTAGAATTTTAAAAATATTTTCATTTTTTGACATTTTCACCTGTACTATACATCAGGGTATTTTTCAGGTCGAAAAATTTATATTTTTAGTTTAAGTTAATAATATATTTATTACATTCCTACCTTTAAACCGATTGCATTTTTCCTATTTCCAATATTATTCTGCTACTGCAAGCCCATTATTAGAATTTTAAAAATATTTTAATTTTTTGACATTTTCACCTGTACTATACATCAGGGTATTTTTCAGGTCGAAAAATTTATATTTTTAGTTTAAGTTAATAATATATTTATTACATTCGTACCTTTAAACCGATTCCATTTTTCCTATTTCCAATTTTATTCTGCTACTGCAAGCCCATTTTTTGAATTTTCAAAATATTTTATTTTTTTGAGATTTTCACCTGTACTATACATCCGGGTATTTTTCAGGTCGAAAAATTTATATTTTTAGTTTAAGTTAATAATATATTTATTACATTCCTACCTTTAAACCGATTGCATTTTTCCTATTTCCAATTTTATTCTGCTACTGCAAGCCCATTTTTAGAATTTTAAAAATATTTTAATTTTTTGACATTTTCACCTGTACTATACATCAGGGTATTTTTCAGGTTGAAAAATTTATATTTTTAGTTTAAATTAATAATATATTTATTACATTCCTACCTTTAAACCGATTGCATTTTTCCTATTTCCAATTTTATTCTGCTACTGCAAGCCCATTTTTAGAATTTTAAAAATATTTTAATTTTTTGACATTTTCACCTGTGCTATACATCAGGGTATTTTTCAGGTCGAAAAATTTATATTTTTAGTTTAAGTTAATAATATATTTATTACATTCCTACCTTTAAACCGATTCCATTTTTCCTATTTCCAATTTTATTCTGCTACTGCAAGCCCATTTTTAGAATTTTAAAAATATTTTAATTTTTTGACATTTTCACCTGTACTATACATCAGGGTATTTTTCAGGTCGAAAAATTTATATTTTTAGTTTAAGTTAATAATATATTTATTACATTCCTACCTTTAAACCGATTGCATTTTTCCTATTTCCAATTTTATTCTGCTACTGCAAGCCCATTTTTAGAATTTTCAAAATATTTTAATTTTTTGACATTTTCACCTGTACTATACATCAGGGTATTTTTCAGGTCGAAAAATTTATATTTTTAGTTTAAGTTAATAATATATTTATTACATTCCTACCTTTAAACCGATTCCATTTTTCCTATTTCCAATTTTATTCTGCTACTGCAAGCCCATTTTTAGAATTTTCAAAATATTTTATTTTTTTGAGATTTTCACCTGTACATCAGGGTATTTTTCAGGTCGAAAAATTTATATTTTTAGTTTAAGTTAATAATATATTTATTACATTCCTACCTTTAAACCGATTCCATTTTTCCTATTTCCAATTTTATTCTGCCACTGCAAGCCCATTTTTAGAATTTTAAAAATATTTTAATTTTTTGACATTTTCACCTGTACTATACATCAGGGTATTTTTCAGGTCGAAAAATTTATATTTTTATTTTAAGTTAATAATATATTTATTACATTCGTATCTTTAAACATAGTCCATTTTTCCTATTTCCAATTTTATTCTGCTACTGCAAGCCCATTTTTAGAATTTTAAAAATATTTTCATTTTTTGACATTTTCACCTGTACTATACATCAGGGTATTTTTCAGGTCGAAAAATTTATATTTTTAGTTTAAGTTAATAATATATTTATTACATTCCTACCTTTAAACCGATTGCATTTTTCCTATTTCCAATTTTATTCTGCTACTGCAAGCCCATTTTTAGAATTTAAAAATATTTTCATTTTTTGACATTTTCACCTGTACTATACATCAGGGTATTTTTCAGGTCGAAAAATTTATATTTTTAGTTTAAGTTAATAATATATTTATTACATTCCTACCTTTAAACCGATTGCATTTTTCCTATTTCCAATTTTAATCTGCTACTGCAAGCCCATTTTTAGAATTTTAAAAATATTTTAATTTTTTGACATTTTCACCTGTACTATACATCAGGGTATTTTTCAGGTCGAAAATTTTATATTTTTAGTTTAAGTTAATAATATATTTATTACATTCGTACCTTTAAACCGATTGCATTTTTCCTATTTCCAATTTTATTCTGCTACTGCAAGCCCATTTTTAGAATTTTAAAAATATTTTAATTTTTTGACATTTTCACCTGTACTATACATCAGGGTATTTTTCAGGTTGAAAAATTTATATTTTTAGTTTAAATTAATAATATATTTATTACATTCCTACCTTTAAACCGATTGCATTTTTCCTATTTCCAATTTTATTCTGCTACTGCAAGCCCATTTTTAGAATTTTAAAAATATTTTAATTTTTTGACATTTTCACCTGTACTATACATCAGGGTATTTTTCAGGTCGAAAAATTTATATTTTTAGTTTAAGTTAATAATATATTTATTACATTCCTACCTTTAAACCGATTGCATTTTTCCTATTTCCAATTTTATTCTGCTACTGCAAGCCCATTTTTAGAATTTTAAAAATATTTTAATTTTTTGACATTTTCACCTGTACTATAATCAGGGTATTTTTCAGGTCGAAAAATTTATATTTTTAGTTTAAGTTAATAATATATTTATTCCATTCCTACCTTTAAACCGATTGCATTTTTCCTATTTCCAATTTTATTCTGCCACTGCAAGCCCATTTTTAGAATTTTAAAAATATTTTAATTTTTTGACATTTTCACCTGTACTATACATCAGGGTATTTTTCAGGTCGAAAAATTTATATTTTTAGTTTAAGTTAATAATATATTTATTACATTCCTACCTTCAAACCGATTGCATTTTTCCAATTTCCAATTTTATTCTGCTACTGCAAGCCCATTTTTAGAATTTTAAAAATATTTTAATTTTTTGACATTTTCACCTGTACTATATTTTTCAGGTCGAAAATTTTATATTTTTAGTTTAAGTTAATAATATATTTATTACATTCCTACCTTTAAACCGATTGCATTTTTCCTATTTCCAATTTTATTCTGCCACTGCAAGCCCATTTTTAGAATTTTAAAAATATTTTAATTTTTTGACATTTACACCTGTACTATACATCAGGGTATTTTTCAGGTCGAAAAATTTATATTTTTAGGTTAAGTTAATAATATATTTATTACATTCGTACCTTTAAACCGATTGCATTTTTCCTATTTCCAATTTTATTCTGCTACTGCAAGCCCATTTTTAGAATTTTAAAAATATTTTAATTTTTTGACATTTTCACCTGTACTATACATCAGGGTATTTTTCAGGTCGAAAAATTTATATTTTTAGTTTAAGTTAATAATATATTTATTACATTCGTACCTTTAAACCGATTCCATTTTTCCTATTTCCAATTTTATTCTGCTACTGCAAGCCCATTTTTAGAATTTTAAAAATATTTTAATTTTTTGACATTTTCACCTGTACTATAATCAGGGTATTTTTCAGGTCGAAAAATTTATATTTTTAGTTTAAGTTAATAATATATTTATTCCATTCCTACCTTTAAACCGATTGCATTTTTCCTATTTCCAATTTTATTCTGCCACTGCAAGCCCATTTTTAGAATTTTAAAAATATTTTAATTTTTTGACATTTTCACCTGTACTATACATCAGGGTATTTTTCAGGTCGAAAAATTTATATTTTTAGTTTAAGTTAATAATATATTTATTACATTCCTACCTTTAAACCGATTGCATTTTTCCTATTTCCAATTTTATTCTGCTACTGCAAGCCCATTTTTAGAATTTTAAAAATATTTTAATTTTTTGACATTTTCACCTGTACTATAATCAGGGTATTTTTCAGGTCGAAAAATTTATATTTTTAGTTTAAGTTAATAATATATTTATTCCATTCCTACCTTTAAACCGATTGCATTTTTCCTATTTCCAATTTTATTCTGCCACTGCAAGCCCATTTTTAGAATTTTAAAAATATTTTAATTTTTTGACATTTTCACCTGTACTCATCAGGGTATTTTTCAGGTCAAAAAATTTATATTTTTAGTTTAAGTTAATAATATATTTATTACATTCCTACCTTCAAACCGATTGCATTTTTCCAATTTCCAATTTTATTCTGCTACTGCAAGCCCATTTTTAGAATTTTAAAAATATTTTAATTTTTTGACATTTTCACCTGTACTATATTTTTCAGGTCGAAAATTTTATATTTTTAGTTTAAGTTAATAATATATTTATTACATTCCTACCTTTAAACCGATTGCATTTTTCCTATTTCCAATTTTATTCTGCCACTGCAAGCCCATTTTTAGAATTTTAAAAATATTTTAATTTTTTGACATTTTCACCTGTACTATACATCAGGGTATTTTTCAGGTCGAAAAATTTATATTTTTAGTTTAAGTTAATAATATATTTATTACATTCCTACCTTTAAACCGATTGCATTTTTCCTATTTCCAATTTTATTCTGCTACTGCAAGCCCATTTTTAGAATTTTAAAAATATTTTAATTTTTTGACATTTTCACCTGTACTATACATCAGGGTATTTTTCAGGTCGAAAAATTTATATTTTTAGTTTAAGTTAATAATATATTTATTACATTCGTACCTTTAAACCGATTCCATTTTTCCTATTTCCAATTTTATTCTGCTACTGCAAGCCAATTTTTAGAATTTTAAAAATATTTTCATTTTTTGACATTTTCACCTGTACTATACATCAGGGTATTTTTCAGGTCGAAAAATTTATATTTTTAGTTTAAGTTAATAATATATTTATTACATTCCTACCTTTAAACCGATTGCATTTTTCCTATTTCCAATATTATTCTGCTACTGCAAGCCCATTATTAGAATTTTAAAAATATTTTAATTTTTTGACATTTTCACCTGTACTATACATCAGGGTATTTTTCAGGTCGAAAAATTTATATTTTTAGTTTAAGTTAATAATATATTTATTACATTCGTACCTTTAAACCGATTCCATTTTTCCTATTTCCAATTTTATTCTGCTACTGCAAGCCCATTTTTTGAATTTTCAAAATATTTTATTTTTTTGAGATTTTCACCTGTACTATACATCCGGGTATTTTTCAGGTCGAAAAATTTATATTTTTAGTTTAAGTTAATAATATATTTATTACATTCCTACCTTTAAACCGATTGCATTTTTCCTATTTCCAATTTTATTCTGCTACTGCAAGCCCATTTTTAGAATTTTAAAAATATTTTAATTTTTTGACATTTTCACCTGTACTATACATCAGGGTATTTTTCAGGTTGAAAAATTTATATTTTTAGTTTAAATTAATAATATATTTATTACATTCCTACCTTTAAACCGATTGCATTTTTCCTATTTCCAATTTTATTCTGCTACTGCAAGCCCATTTTTAGAATTTTAAAAATATTTTAATTTTTTGACATTTTCACCTGTGCTATACATCAGGGTATTTTTCAGGTTGAAAAATTTATATTTTTAGTTTAAATTAATAATATATTTATTACATTCCTACCTTTAAACCGATTCCATTTTTCCTATTTCCAATTTTATTCTGCTACTGCAAGCCCATTTTTAGAATTTTAAAAATATTTTAATTTTTTGACATTTTCACCTGTACTATACATCAGGGTATTTTTCAGGTCGAAAAATTTATATTTTTAGTTTAAGTTAATAATATATTTATTACATTCCTACCTTTAAACCGATTGCATTTTTCCTATTTCCAATTTTATTCTGCTACTGCAAGCCCATTTTTAGAATTTTCAAAATATTTTAATTTTTTGACATTTTCACCTGTACTATACATCAGGGTATTTTTCAGGTCGAAAAATTTATATTTTTAGTTTAAGTTAATAATATATTTATTACATTCCTACCTTTAAACCGATTCCATTTTTCCTATTTCCAATTTTATTCTGCTACTGCAAGCCCATTTTTAGAATTTTCAAAATATTTTATTTTTTTGAGATTTTCACCTGTACATCAGGGTATTTTTCAGGTCGAAAAATTTATATTTTTAGTTTAAGTTAATAATATATTTATTACATTCCTACCTTTAAACCGATTCCATTTTTCCTATTTCCAATTTTATTCTGCCACTGCAAGCCCATTTTTAGAATTTTAAAAATATTTTAATTTTTTGACATTTTCACCTGTACTATACATCAGGGTATTTTTCAGGTCGAAAAATTTATATTTTTATTTTAAGTTAATAATATATTTATTACATTCGTATCTTTAAACATAGTCCATTTTTCCTATTTCCAATTTTATTCTGCTACTGCAAGCCCATTTTTAGAATTTTAAAAATATTTTCATTTTTTGACATTTTCACCTGTACTATACATCAGGGTATTTTTCAGGTCGAAAAATTTATATTTTTAGTTTAAGTTAATAATATATTTATTACATTCCTACCTTTAAACCGATTGCATTTTTCCTATTTCCAATTTTATTCTGCTACTGCAAGCCCATTTTTAGAATTTAAAAATATTTTCATTTTTTGACATTTTCACCTGTACTATACATCAGGGTATTTTTCAGGTCGAAAAATTTATATTTTTAGTTTAAGTTAATAATATATTTATTACATTCCTACCTTTAAACCGATTGCATTTTTCCTATTTCCAATTTTAATCTGCTACTGCAAGCCCATTTTTAGAATTTTAAAAATATTTTAATTTTTTGACATTTTCACCTGTACTATACATCAGGGTATTTTTCAGGTCGAAAATTTTATATTTTTAGTTTAAGTTAATAATATATTTATTACATTCGTACCTTTAAACCGATTGCATTTTTCCTATTTCCAATTTTATTCTGCTACTGCAAGCCCATTTTTAGAATTTTAAAAATATTTTAATTTTTTGACATTTTCACCTGTACTATACATCAGGGTATTTTTCAGGTTGAAAAATTTATATTTTTAGTTTAAATTAATAATATATTTATTACATTCCTACCTTTAAACCGATTGCATTTTTCCTATTTCCAATTTTATTCTGCTACTGCAAGCCCATTTTTAGAATTTTAAAAATATTTTAATTTTTTGACATTTTCACCTGTACTATACATCAGGGTATTTTTCAGGTCGAAAAATTTATATTTTTAGTTTAAGTTAATAATATATTTATTACATTCCTACCTTTAAACCGATTGCATTTTTCCTATTTCCAATTTTATTCTGCTACTGCAAGCCCATTTTTAGAATTTTAAAAATATTTTAATTTTTTGACATTTTCACCTGTACTATAATCAGGGTATTTTTCAGGTCGAAAAATTTATATTTTTAGTTTAAGTTAATAATATATTTATTCCATTCCTACCTTTAAACCGATTGCATTTTTCCTATTTCCAATTTTATTCTGCCACTGCAAGCCCATTTTTAGAATTTTAAAAATATTTTAATTTTTTGACATTTTCACCTGTACTATACATCAGGGTATTTTTCAGGTCGAAAAATTTATATTTTTAGTTTAAGTTAATAATATATTTATTACATTCCTACCTTCAAACCGATTGCATTTTTCCAATTTCCAATTTTATTCTGCTACTGCAAGCCCATTTTTAGAATTTTAAAAATATTTTAATTTTTTGACATTTTCACCTGTACTATATTTTTCAGGTCGAAAATTTTATATTTTTAGTTTAAGTTAATAATATATTTATTACATTCCTACCTTTAAACCGATTGCATTTTTCCTATTTCCAATTTTATTCTGCCACTGCAAGCCCATTTTTAGAATTTTAAAAATATTTTAATTTTTTGACATTTACACCTGTACTATACATCAGGGTATTTTTCAGGTCGAAAAATTTATATTTTTAGGTTAAGTTAATAATATATTTATTACATTCGTACCTTTAAACCGATTGCATTTTTCCTATTTCCAATTTTATTCTGCTACTGCAAGCCCATTTTTAGAATTTTAAAAATATTTTAATTTTTTGACATTTTCACCTGTACTATACATCAGGGTATTTTTCAGGTCGAAAAATTTATATTTTTAGTTTAAGTTAATAATATATTTATTACATTCGTACCTTTAAACCGATTCCATTTTTCCTATTTCCAATTTTATTCTGCTACTGCAAGCCCATTTTTAGAATTTTAAAAATATTTTAATTTTTTGACATTTTCACCTGTACTATAATCAGGGTATTTTTCAGGTCGAAAAATTTATATTTTTAGTTTAAGTTAATAATATATTTATTCCATTCCTACCTTTAAACCGATTGCATTTTTCCTATTTCCAATTTTATTCTGCCACTGCAAGCCCATTTTTAGAATTTTAAAAATATTTTAATTTTTTGACATTTTCACCTGTACTATACATCAGGGTATTTTTCAGGTCGAAAAATTTATATTTTTAGTTTAAGTTAATAATATATTTATTACATTCCTACCTTTAAACCGATTGCATTTTTCCTATTTCCAATTTTATTCTGCTACTGCAAGCCCATTTTTAGAATTTTAAAAATATTTTAATTTTTTGACATTTTCACCTGTACTATAATCAGGGTATTTTTCAGGTCGAAAAATTTATATTTTTAGTTTAAGTTAATAATATATTTATTCCATTCCTACCTTTAAACCGATTGCATTTTTCCTATTTCCAATTTTATTCTGCCACTGCAAGCCCATTTTTAGAATTTTAAAAATATTTTAATTTTTTGACATTTTCACCTGTACTCATCAGGGTATTTTTCAGGTCAAAAAATTTATATTTTTAGTTTAAGTTAATAATATATTTATTACATTCCTACCTTCAAACCGATTGCATTTTTCCAATTTCCAATTTTATTCTGCTACTGCAAGCCCATTTTTAGAATTTTAAAAATATTTTAATTTTTTGACATTTTCACCTGTACTATATTTTTCAGGTCGAAAATTTTATATTTTTAGTTTAAGTTAATAATATATTTATTACATTCCTACCTTTAAACCGATTGCATTTTTCCTATTTCCAATTTTATTCTGCCACTGCAAGCCCATTTTTAGAATTTTAAAAATATTTTAATTTTTTGACATTTTCACCTGTACTATACATCAGGGTATTTTTCAGGTCGAAAAATTTATATTTTTAGTTTAAGTTAATAATATATTTATTACATTCCTACCTTTAAACCGATTGCATTTTTCCTATTTCCAATTTTATTCTGCTACTGCAAGCCCATTTTTAGAATTTTAAAAATATTTTAATTTTTTGACATTTTCACCTGTACTATACATCAGGGTATTTTTCAGGTCGAAAAATTTATATTTTTAGTTTAAGTTAATAATATATTTATTACATTCGTACCTTTAAACCGATTCCATTTTTCCTATTTCCAATTTTATTCTGCTACTGCAAGCCAATTTTTAGAATTTTAAAAATATTTTCATTTTTTGACATTTTCACCTGTACTATACATCAGGGTATTTTTCAGGTCGAAAAATTTATATTTTTAGTTTAAGTTAATAATATATTTATTACATTCCTACCTTTAAACCGATTGCATTTTTCCTATTTCCAATATTATTCTGCTACTGCAAGCCCATTATTAGAATTTTAAAAATATTTTAATTTTTTGACATTTTCACCTGTACTATACATCAGGGTATTTTTCAGGTCGAAAAATTTATATTTTTAGTTTAAGTTAATAATATATTTATTACATTCGTACCTTTAAACCGATTCCATTTTTCCTATTTCCAATTTTATTCTGCTACTGCAAGCCCATTTTTTGAATTTTCAAAATATTTTATTTTTTTGAGATTTTCACCTGTACTATACATCCGGGTATTTTTCAGGTCGAAAAATTTATATTTTTAGTTTAAGTTAATAATATATTTATTACATTCCTACCTTTAAACCGATTGCATTTTTCCTATTTCCAATTTTATTCTGCTACTGCAAGCCCATTTTTAGAATTTTAAAAATATTTTAATTTTTTGACATTTTCACCTGTACTATACATCAGGGTATTTTTCAGGTTGAAAAATTTATATTTTTAGTTTAAATTAATAATATATTTATTACATTCCTACCTTTAAACCGATTGCATTTTTCCTATTTCCAATTTTATTCTGCTACTGCAAGCCCATTTTTAGAATTTTAAAAATATTTTAATTTTTTGACATTTTCACCTGTGCTATACATCAGGGTATTTTTCAGGTCGAAAAATTTATATTTTTAGTTTAAGTTAATAATATATTTATTACATTCCTACCTTTAAACCGATTCCATTTTTCCTATTTCCAATTTTATTCTGCTACTGCAAGCCCATTTTTAGAATTTTAAAAATATTTTAATTTTTTGACATTTTCACCTGTACTATACATCAGGGTATTTTTCAGGTCGAAAAATTTATATTTTTAGTTTAAGTTAATAATATATTTATTACATTCCTACCTTTAAACCGATTGCATTTTTCCTATTTCCAATTTTATTCTGCTACTGCAAGCCCATTTTTAGAATTTTCAAAATATTTTAATTTTTTGACATTTTCACCTGTACTATACATCAGGGTATTTTTCAGGTCGAAAAATTTATATTTTTAGTTTAAGTTAATAATATATTTATTACATTCCTACCTTTAAACCGATTCCATTTTTCCTATTTCCAATTTTATTCTGCTACTGCAAGCCCATTTTTAGAATTTTCAAAATATTTTATTTTTTTGAGATTTTCACCTGTACATCAGGGTATTTTTCAGGTCGAAAAATTTATATTTTTAGTTTAAGTTAATAATATATTTATTACATTCCTACCTTTAAACCGATTCCATTTTTCCTATTTCCAATTTTATTCTGCCACTGCAAGCCCATTTTTAGAATTTTAAAAATATTTTAATTTTTTGACATTTTCACCTGTACTATACATCAGGGTATTTTTCAGGTCGAAAAATTTATATTTTTATTTTAAGTTAATAATATATTTATTACATTCGTATCTTTAAACATAGTCCATTTTTCCTATTTCCAATTTTATTCTGCTACTGCAAGCCCATTTTTAGAATTTTAAAAATATTTTCATTTTTTGACATTTTCACCTGTACTATACATCAGGGTATTTTTCAGGTCGAAAAATTTATATTTTTAGTTTAAGTTAATAATATATTTATTACATTCCTACCTTTAAACCGATTGCATTTTTCCTATTTCCAATTTTATTCTGCTACTGCAAGCCCATTTTTAGAATTTAAAAATATTTTCATTTTTTGACATTTTCACCTGTACTATACATCAGGGTATTTTTCAGGTCGAAAAATTTATATTTTTAGTTTAAGTTAATAATATATTTATTACATTCCTACCTTTAAACCGATTGCATTTTTCCTATTTCCAATTTTAATCTGCTACTGCAAGCCCATTTTTAGAATTTTAAAAATATTTTAATTTTTTGACATTTTCACCTGTACTATACATCAGGGTATTTTTCAGGTCGAAAATTTTATATTTTTAGTTTAAGTTAATAATATATTTATTACATTCGTACCTTTAAACCGATTGCATTTTTCCTATTTCCAATTTTATTCTGCTACTGCAAGCCCATTTTTAGAATTTTAAAAATATTTTAATTTTTTGACATTTTCACCTGTACTATACATCAGGGTATTTTTCAGGTTGAAAAATTTATATTTTTAGTTTAAATTAATAATATATTTATTACATTCCTACCTTTAAACCGATTCCATTTTTCCTATTTCCAATTTTATTCTGCTACTGCAAGCCCATTTTTAGAATTTTAAAAATATTTTAATTTTTTGACATTTTCACCTGTACTATACATCAGGGTATTTTTCAGGTCGAAAAATTTATATTTTTAGTTTAAGTTAATAATATATTTATTACATTCCTACCTTTAAACCGATTGCATTTTTCCTATTTCCAATTTTATTCTGCTACTGCAAGCCCATTTTTAGAATTTTAAAAATATTTTAATTTTTTGACATTTTCACCTGTACTATAATCAGGGTATTTTTCAGGTCGAAAAATTTATATTTTTAGTTTAAGTTAATAATATATTTATTCCATTCCGACCTTTAAACCGATTGCATTTTTCCTATTTCCAATTTTATTCTGCCACTGCAAGCCCATTTTTAGAATTTTAAAAATATTTTAATTTTTTGACATTTTCACCTGTACTATACATCAGGGTATTTTTCAGGTCGAAAAATTTATATTTTTAGTTTAAGTTAATAATATATTTATTACATTCCTACCTTCAAACCGATTGCATTTTTCCAATTTCCAATTTTATTCTGCTACTGCAAGCCCATTTTTAGAATTTTAAAAATATTTTAATTTTTTGACATTTTCACCTGTACTATATTTTTCAGGTCGAAAATTTTATATTTTTAGTTTAAGTTAATAATATATTTATTACATTCCTACCTTTAAACCGATTGCATTTTTCCTATTTCCAATTTTATTCTGCCACTGCAAGCCCATTTTTAGAATTTTAAAAATATTTTAATTTTTTGACATTTACACCTGTACTATACATCAGGGTATTTTTCAGGTCGAAAAATTTATATTTTTAGGTTAAGTTAATAATATATTTATTACATTCGTACCTTTAAACCGATTGCATTTTTCCTATTTCCAATTTTATTCTGCTACTGCAAGCCCATTTTTAGAATTTTAAAAATATTTTAATTTTTTGACATTTTCACCTGTACTATACATCAGGGTATTTTTCAGGTCGAAAAATTTATATTTTTAGTTTAAGTTAATAATATATTTATTACATTCGTACCTTTAAACCGATTCCATTTTTCCTATTTCCAATTTTATTCTGCTACTGCAAGCCCATTTTTAGAATTTTAAAAATATTTTAATTTTTTGACATTTTCACCTGTACTATAATCAGGGTATTTTTCAGGTCGAAAAATTTATATTTTTAGTTTAAGTTAATAATATATTTATTCCATTCCTACCTTTAAACCGATTGCATTTTTCCTATTTCCAATTTTATTCTGCCACTGCAAGCCCATTTTTAGAATTTTAAAAATATTTTAATTTTTTGACATTTTCACCTGTACTATACATCAGGGTATTTTTCAGGTCGAAAAATTTATATTTTTAGTTTAAGTTAATAATATATTTATTACATTCCTACCTTTAAACCGATTGCATTTTTCCTATTTCCAATTTTATTCTGCTACTGCAAGCCCATTTTTAGAATTTTAAAAATATTTTAATTTTTTGACATTTTCACCTGTACTATAATCAGGGTATTTTTCAGGTCGAAAAATTTATATTTTTAGTTTAAGTTAATAATATATTTATTCCATTCCTACCTTTAAACCGATTGCATTTTTCCTATTTCCAATTTTATTCTGCCACTGCAAGCCCATTTTTAGAATTTTAAAAATATTTTAATTTTTTGACATTTTCACCTGTACTCATCAGGGTATTTTTCAGGTCAAAAAATTTATATTTTTAGTTTAAGTTAATAATATATTTATTACATTCCTACCTTCAAACCGATTGCATTTTTCCAATTTCCAATTTTATTCTGCTACTGCAAGCCCATTTTTAGAATTTTAAAAATATTTTAATTTTTTGACATTTTCACCTGTACTATATTTTTCAGGTCGAAAATTTTATATTTTTAGTTTAAGTTAATAATATATTTATTACATTCCTACCTTTAAACCGATTGCATTTTTCCTATTTCCAATTTTATTCTGCCACTGCAAGCCCATTTTTAGAATTTTAAAAATATTTTAATTTTTTGACATTTTCACCTGTACTATACATCAGGGTATTTTTCAGGTCGAAAAATTTATATTTTTAGTTTAAGTTAATAATATATTTATTACATTCCTACCTTTAAACCGATTGCATTTTTCCTATTTCCAATTTTATTCTGCTACTGCAAGCCCATTTTTAGAATTTTAAAAATATTTTAATTTTTTGACATTTTCACCTGTACTATACATCAGGGTATTTTTCAGGTCGAAAAATTTATATTTTTAGTTTAAGTTAATAATATATTTATTACATTCGTACCTTTAAACCGATTCCATTTTTCCTATTTCCAATTTTATTCTGCTACTGCAAGCCCATTTTTAGAATTTTAAAAATATTTTAATTTTTTGACATTTTCACCTGTACTATAATCAGGGTATTTTTCAGGTCGAAAAATTTATATTTTTAGTTTAAGTTAATAATATATTTATTCCATTCCTACCTTTAAACCGATTGCATTTTTCCTATTTCCAATTTTATTCTGCCACTGCAAGCCCATTTTTAGAATTTTAAAAATATTTTAATTTTTTGACATTTTCACCTGTACTATACATCAGGGTATTTTTCAGGTCGAAAAATTTATATTTTTAGTTTAAGTTAATAATATATTTATTACATTCCTACCTTTAAACCGATTGCATTTTTCCTATTTCCAATTTTATTCTGCTACTGCAAGCCCATTTTTAGAATTTTAAAAATATTTTAATTTTTTGACATTTTCACCTGTACTCATCAGGGTATTTTTCAGGTCGAAAAATTTATATTTTTAGTTTAAGTTAATAATATATTTATTACATTCGTACCTTTAAACCGATTCCATTTTTCCTATTTCCAATTTTATTCTGCTACTGCAAGCCCATTTTTAGAATTTTCAAAATATTTTATTTTTTTGAGATTTTCACCTGTACTATACATCAGGGTATTTTTCAGGTCCAAAAATTTATATTTTTAGTTTAAGTTAATAATATATTTATTACATTCCTACCTTTAAACATAGTCCATTTTTCCTATTTCCAATTTTATTCTGCTACTGCAAGCCCATTTTTAGAATTTTAAAAATATTTTAATTTTTTGACATTTTCACCTGTACTATACATCAGGGTATTTTTCAGGTCGAAAAATTTATATTTTTAGTTTAAGTTAATAATATATTTATTACATTCCTACCTTTAAACCGATTGCATTTTTCCTATTTCCAATTTTATTCTGCCACTGCAAGCCCATTTTTAGAATTTTAAATATATTTTAATTTTTTGACATTTTCACCTGTACTATACATCAGGGTATTTTTCAGGTTGAAAAATTTATATTTTTAGTTTAAGTTAATAATATATTTATTACATTCCTACCTTTAAACCGATTGCATTTTTCCTATTTCCAATTTTATTCTGCTACTGCAAGCCCATTTTTAGAATTTTAAAAATATTTTAATTTTTTGACATTTTCACCTGTACTATACATCAGGGTATTTTTCAGGTCGAAAAATTTATATTTTTAGTTTAAGTTAATAATATATTTATTACATTCCTACCTTTAAACCGATTGCATTTTTCCTATTTCCAATTTTATTCTGCTACTGCAAGCCCATTTTTAGAATTTTAAAAATATTTTAATTTTTTGACATTTTCACCTGTACTATACATCAGGGTATTTTTCAGGTCGAAAAATTTATATTTTTAGTTTAAGTTAATAATATATTTATTACATTCCTACCTTTAAACCGATTGCATTTTTCCTATTTCCAATTTTATTCTGCTACTGCAAGCCCATTTTTAGAATTTTAAAAATATTTTAATTTTTTGACATTTTCACCTGTACTATACATCAGGGTATTTTTCAGGTCGAAAAATTTATATTTTTAGTTTAAGTTAATAATATATTTATTACATTCCTACCTTTAAACCGATTCCATTTTTCCTATTTCCAATTTTATTCTGCCACTGCAAGCCCATTTTTAGAATTTTAAAAATATTTTAATTTTTTGACATTTTCACCTGTACTATACATCAGGGTATTTTTCAGGTCGAAAAATTTATATTTTTAGTTTAAGTTAATAATATATTTATTACATTCCTACCTTTAAACCGATTCCATTTTTCCTATTTCCAATTTTATTCTGCCACTGCAAGCCCATTTTTAGAATTTTAAAAATATTTTAATTTTTTGACATTTTCACCTGTACTATACATCAGGGTATTTTTCAGGTCGAAAAATTTATATTTTTAGTTTAAGTTAATAATATATTTATTACATTCCTACCTTTAAACCGATTCCATTTTTCCTATTTCCAATTTTATTCTGCCACTGCAAGCCCATTTTTAGAATTTTAAAAATATTTTAATTTTTTGACATTTTCACCTGTACTATACATCAGGGTATTTTTCAGGTCGAAAAATTTATATTTTTAGTTTAAGTTAATAATATATTTATTACATTCCTACCTTTAAACCGATTGCATTTTTCCTATTTCCAATTTTATTCTGCTACTGCAAGCCCATTTTTAGAATTTTAAAAATATTTTAATTTTTTGACATTATATTTTTAGTTTAAGTTAATAATATATTTATTACATTCCTACCTTTAAACCGATTGCATTTTTCCTATTTCCAATTTTATTCTGCTACTGCAAGCCCATTTTTAGAATTTTAAAAATATTTTAATTTTTTGACATTTTCACCTGTACTATAATCAGGGTATTTTTCAGGTCGAAAAATTTATATTTTTAGTTTAAGTTAATAATATATTTATTCCATTCCTACCTTTAAACCGATTGCATTTTTCCTATTTCCAATTTTATTCTGCCACTGCAAGCCCATTTTTAGAATTTTAAAAATATTTTAATTTTTTGACATTTTCACCTGTACTATACATCAGGGTATTTTTCAGGTCGAAAAATTTATATTTTTAGTTTAAGTTAATAATATATTTATTACATTCCTACCTTTAAACCGATTGCATTTTTCCAATTTCCAATTTTATTCTGCTACTGCAAGCCCATTTTTAGAATTTTAAAAATATTTTAATTTTTTGACATTTTCACCTGTACTATACATCAGGGTATTTTTCAGGTCGAAAATTTTATATTTTTAGTTTAAGTTAATAATATATTTATTACATTCCTACCTTTAAACCGATTGCATTTTTCCTATTTCCAATTTTATTCTGCCACTGCAAGCCCATTTTTAGAATTTTAAAAATATTTTAATTTTTTGACATTTTCACCTGTACTATACATCAGGGTATTTTTCAGGTCGAAAAATTTATATTTTTAGTTTAAGTTAATAATATATTTATTACATTCCTACCTTTAAACCGATTGCATTTTTCCTATTTCCAATTTTATTCTGCTACTGCAAGCCCATTTTTAGAATTTTAAAAATATTTTAATTTTTTGACATTTTCACCTGTACTCATCAGGGTATTTTTCAGGTCGAAAAATTTATATTTTTAGTTTAAGTTAATAATATATTTATTACATTCGTACCTTTAAACCGATTCCATTTTTCCTATTTCCAATTTTATTCTGCTACTGCAAGCCCATTTTTAGAATTTTCAAAATATTTTATTTTTTTGAGATTTTCACCTGTACTATACATCAGGGTATTTTTCAGGTCCAAAAATTTATATTTTTAGTTTAAGTTAATAATATATTTATTACATTCCTACCTTTAAACATAGTCCATTTTTCCTATTTCCAATTTTATTCTGCTACTGCAAGCCCATTTTTAGAATTTTAAAAATATTTTAATTTTTTGACATTTTCACCTGTACTATACATCAGGGTATTTTTCAGGTCGAAAAATTTATATTTTTAGTTTAAGTTAATAATATATTTATTACATTCCTACCTTTAAACCGATTGCATTTTTCCTATTTCCAATTTTATTCTGCCACTGCAAGCCCATTTTTAGAATTTTAAAAATATTTTAATTTTTTGACATTTTCACCTGTACTATACATCAGGGTATTTTTCAGGTCGAAAAATTTATATTTTTAGTTTAAGTTAATAATATATTTATTACATTCCTACCTTTAAACCGATTGCATTTTTCCTATTTCCAATTTTATTCTGCTACTGCAAGCCCATTTTTAGAATTTTAAAAATATTTTAATTTTTTGACATTTTCACCTGTACTATACATCAGGGTATTTTTCAGGTCGAAAAATTTATATTTTTAGTTTAAGTTAATAATATATTTATTACATTCCTACCTTTAAACCGATTGCATTTTTCCTATTTCCAATTTTATTCTGCTACTGCAAGCCCATTTTTAGAATTTTAAAAATATTTTAATTTTTTGACATTTTCACCTGTACTATACATCAGGGTATTTTTCAGGTCGAAAAATTTATATTTTTAGTTTAAGTTAATAATATATTTATAACATTCCTACCTTTAAACCGATTCCATTTTTCCTATTTCCAATTTTATTCTGCCACTGCAAGCCCATTTTTAGAATTTTAAAAATATTTTAATTTTTTGACATTTTCACCTGTACTATACATCAGGGTATTTTTCAGGTCGAAAAATTTATATTTTTAGTTTAAGTTAATAATATATTTATTACATTCCTACCTTTAAACCGATTCCATTTTTCCTATTTCCAATTTTATTCTGCCACTGCAAGCCCATTTTTAGAATTTTAAAAATATTTTAATTTTTTGACATTTTCACCTGTACTATACATCAGGGTATTTTTCAGGTCGAAAAATTTATATTTTTAGTTTAAGTTAATAATATATTTATTACATTCCTACCTTTAAACCGATTCCATTTTTCCTATTTCCAATTTTATTCTGCCACTGCAAGCCCATTTTTAGAATTTTAAAAATATTTTAATTTTTTGACATTTTCACCTGTACTATACATCAGGGTATTTTTCAGGTCGAAAAATTTATATTTTTAGTTTAAGTTAATAATATATTTATTACATTCCTACCTTTAAACCGATTGCATTTTTCCTATTTCCAATTTTATTCTGCTACTGCAAGCCCATTTTTAGAATTTTAAAAATATTTTAATTTTTTGACATTATATTTTTAGTTTAAGTTAATAATATATTTATTACATTCCTACCTTTAAACCGATTGCATTTTTCCTATTTCCAATTTTATTCTGCTACTGCAAGACCATTTTTAGAATTTTAAAAATATTTTAATTTTTTGACATTTTCACCTGTACTATACATCAGGGTATTTTTCAGGTCGAAAAATTTATATTTTTAGTTTAAGTTAATAATATATTTATTACATTCCTACCTTTAAACCGATTGCATTTTTCCTATTTCCAATTTTATTCTGCTACTGCAAGCCCATTTTTAGAATTTTAAAAATATTTTAATTTTTTGACATTTTCACCTGTACTATACATCAGGGTATTTTTCAGGTCGAAAAATTTATATTTTTAGTTTAAGTTAATAATATATTTATTACATTCCTACCTTTAAACCGATTGCATTTTTCCTATTTCCAATTTTATTTTGCCACTGCAAGCCCATTTTTAGAATTTTAAAAATATTTTAATTTTTTGACATTTTCACCTGTACTATACATCAGGGTCTTTTTCAGGTCGAAAAATTTATATTTTTAGTTTAAGTTAATAATATATTTATTACATTCCTACCTTTAAACCGATTGCATTTTTCCTATTTCCAATTTTATTCTGCTACTGCAAGCCCATTTTTAGAATTTTAAAAATATTTTAATTTTTTGACATTTTCACCTGTACTATACATCAGGGTATTTTTCAGGTCGAAACATTTATATTTTTAGTTTAAGTTAATAATATATTTATTACATTCGTACCTTTAAACATAGTCCATTTTACCTATTTCCAATATTATTCTGCTACTGCAAGCCCATTTTTAGAATTTTAAAAATATTTTAATTTTTTTACATTTTCACCTGTACTATACATCAGGGTATTTTTCAGGTCAAAAAATTTATATTTTTAGTTTAAGTTAATAATATATTTATTACATTCCTACCTTTAAACCGATTGCATTTTTCCTATTTCCAATTTTATTCTGCTACTGCAAGCCCATTTTTAGAATTTTAAAAATATTTTAATTTTTTGACATTTTCACCTGTACTATACATCAGGGTATTTTTCAGGTCGAAAAATTTATATTTTTAGTTTAAGTTAATAATATATTTATTACATTCCTACCTTTAAACCGATTGCATTTTTCCTATTTCCAATTTTATTCTGCCACTGCAAGCCCATTTTTAGAATTTTAAAAATATTTTAATTTTTTGACATTTTCACCTGTACTATACATCAGGGTATTTTTCAGGTCGAAAAATTTATATTTTTAGTTTAAGTTAATAATATATTTATTACATTCCTACCTTTAAACCGATTGCATTTTTCCTATTTCCAATTTTATTCTGCTACTGCAAGCCCATTTTTAGAATTTTAAAAATATTTTAATTTTTTGACATTTTCACCTGTACTATACATCAGGGTATTTTTCAGGTCGAAAAATTTATATTTTTAGTTTAAGTTAATAATATATTTATTACATTCCTACCTTTAAACCGATTGCATTTTTCCTATTTCCAATTTTATTCTGCTACTGCAAGCCCATTTTTAGAATTTTAAAAATATTTTAATTTTTTGACATTTTCACCTGTACTATACATCAGGGTATTTTTCAGGTCGAAAAATTTATATTTTTAGTTTAAGTTAATAATATATTTATTACATTCCTACCTTTAAACCGATTGCATTTTTCCTATTTCCAATTTTATTCTGCTACTGCAAGCCCATTTTTAGAATTTTAAAAATATTTTAGTTTTTTGACATTTTCACCTGTACTATACATCAGGGTATTTTTCAGGTCGAAAAATTTATATTTTTAGTTTAAGTTAATAATATATTTATTACATTCGTACCTTTAAACCGATTGCATTTTTCCTATTTCCAATTTTATTCTGCTACTGCAAGCCCATTTTTAGAATTTTCAAAATATTTTATTTTTTTGACATTTTCACCTGTACTATACATCAGGGTATTTTTCAGGTCGAAAAATTTATATTTTTAGTTTAAGTTAATAATATATTTATTACATTCGTACCTTTAAACCGATTCCATTTTTCCTATTTCCAATTTTATTCTGCTACTGCAAGCCCATTTTTAGAATTTTCAAAATATTTTATTTTTTTGACATTTTCACCTGTACTATACATCAGGGTATTTTTCAGGTCGAAAAATTTATATTTTTAGTTTAAGTTAATAATATATTTATTACATTCCTACCTTTAAACCGATTGCATTTTTCCTATTTCCAATTTTATTCTGCTACTGCAAGCCCATTTTTAGAATTTTAAAAATATTTTAATTTTTTGACATTTTCACCTGTACTATACATCAGGGTATTTTTCAGGTCGAAACATTTATATTTTTAGTTTAAGTTAATAATATATTTATTACATTCGTACCTTTAAACATAGTCCATTTTTCCTATTTCCAATATTATTCTGCTACTGCAAGCCCATTTTTAGAATTTTAAAAATATTTTAATTTTTTGACATTTTCACCTGTACTATACATCAGGGTATTTTTCAGGTCGAAAAATTTATATTTTTAGTTTACGTTAATAATATATTTATTACATTCCTACCTTTAAACCGATAGCATTTTTCCTATTTCCAATTTTATTCTGCTACTGCAAGCCCATTTTTAGAATTTTAAAAATATTTTAATTTTTTGACATTTTCACCTGTACTATACATCAGGGTATTTTTCAGGTCGAAAAATTTATATTTTTAGTTTAAGTTAATAATATATTTATTACATTTGTATCTTTAAACATAGTCCCTTTTTCCTATTTCCAATTTTATTCTGCTACTGCAAGCCCATTTTTAGAATTTTAAAAATATTTTAATTTTTTGACATTTTCACCTGTACTATACATCAGGGTATTTTTCAGGTCGAAAAATTTATATTTTTAGTTTAAGTTAATAATATATTTATTACATTCGTACCTTTAAACCGATTCCATTTTTCCTATTTCCAATTTTATTCTGCCACTGCAAGCCCATTTTTAGAATTTTAAAAATATTTTAATTTTTTGACATTTTCACCTGTACTATACATCAGGGTATTTTTCAGGTCGAAAAATTTATATTTTTAGTTTAAGTTAATAATATATTTATTACATTCCTACCTTTAAACCGATTGCATTTTTCCTATTTCCAATTTTATTCTGCTACTGCAAGCCCATTTTTAGAATTTTAAAAATATTTTAATTTTTTGACATTTTCACCTGTACTATACATCAGGGTATTTTTCAGGTCGAAAAATTTATATTTTTAGTTTAAGTTAATAATATATTTATTACATTCCTACCTTTAAACCGATTGCATTTTTCCTATTTCCAATTTTATTCTGCTACTGCAAGCCCATTTTTAGAATTTTAAAAATATTTTCATTTTTTGACATTTTCACCTGTACTATACATCAGGGTATTTTTCAGGTCGAAAATTTTATATTTTTAGTTTAAGTTAATAATATATTTATTACATTCCTACCTTTAAACCGATTGCATTTTTCCTATTTCCAATTTTATTCTGCCACTGCAAGCCCATTTTTAGAATTTTAAAAATATTTTAATTTTTTGACATTTTCACCTGTACTATACATCAGGGTATTTTTCAGGTCAAAAAATTTATATTTTTAGTTTAAGTTAATAATATATTTATTACATTCCTACCTTTAAACCGATTGCATTTTTCCTATTTCCAATTTTATTCTGCTACTGCAAGCCCATTTTTAGAATTTTAAAAATATTTTATTTTTTTGAGATTTTCACCTGTACTATACATCAGGGTATTTTTCAGGTCGAAAATTTTATATTTTTAGTTTAAGTTAATAATATATTTATTACATTCCTACCTTTAAACCGATTGCATTTTTCCTATTTCCAATTTTATTCTGCCACTGCAAGCCCATTTTTAGAATTTTAAAAATATTTTAATTTTTTGACATTTTCACCTGTACTATACATCAGGGTATTTTTCAGGTCGAAAAATTTATATTTTTAGTTTAAGTTAATAATATATTTATTACATTCCTACCTTTAAACCGATTGCATTTTTCCTATTTCCAATTTTATTCTGCTACTGCAAGCCCATTTTTAGAATTTTCAAAATATTTTCATTTTTTGACATTTTCACCTGTACTATACATCAGGGTATTTTTCAGGTCGAAAATTTTATATTTTTAGTTTAAGTTAATAATATATTTATTACATTCCTACCTTTAAACCGATTGCATTTTTCCTATTTCCAATTTTATTCTGCCACTGCAAGCCCATTTTTAGAATTTTAAAAATATTTTAATTTTTTGACATTTTCACCTGTACTATACATCAGGGTATTTTTCAGGTCGAAAAATTTATATTTTTAGTTTAAGTTAATAATATATTTATTACATTCGTACCTTTAAACCGATTCCATTTTTCCTATTTCCAATTTTATTCTGCTACTGCAAGCCCATTTTTAGAATTTTAAAAATATTTTAATTTTTTGACATTTTCACCTGTACTATACATCAGGGTATTTTTCAGGTCGAAAAATTTATATTTTTAGTTTAAGTTAATAATATATTTATTACATTCATACCTTTAAACATAGTCCATTTTTCCTATTTCCAATATTATTCTGCTACTGCAGGCCCATTTTTAGAATTTTAAAAATATTTTCATTTTTTGACATTTTCACCTGTACTATACATCAGGGTATTTTTCAGGTCGAAAAATTTATATTTTTAGTTTAAGTTAATAATATATTTATTACATTCCTAACTTTAAACCGATTGCATTTTTCCTATTTCCAATTTTATTCTGCTACTGCAAGCCCATTTTTAGAATTTTAAAAATATTTTAATTTTTTGACATTTTCACCTATACTATACATCAGGGTATTTTTCAGGTCGAAAAATTTATATTTTTAGTTTAAGTTAATAATATATTTATTACATTCCTACCTTTAAACCGATTGCATTTTTCCTATTTCCAATTTTATTCTGCCACTGCAAGCCCATTTTTAGAATTTTAAAAATATTTTAATTTTTTGACATTTTCACCTGTACTATACATCAGGGTATTTTTCAGGTCGAAAAATTTATATTTTTAGTTTAAGTTAATAATATATTTATTACATTCGTACCTTTAAACCGATTCCATTTTTCCTATTTCCAATTTTATTCTGCTACTGTAAGCCCATTTTTAGAATTTTAAAAATATTTTAATTTTTTGACTTTTTCACCTGTACTATACATCAGGGTATTTTTCAGGTCGAAAAATTTATATTTTTAGTTTAAGTTAATAATATATTTATTACATTCCTACCTTTAAACCGATTGCATTTTTCCTATTTCCAATTTTATTCTGCTACTGCAAGCCCATTTTTAGAATTTTAAAAATATTTTAATTTTTTGACATTTTCACCTGTACTATACATCAGGGTATTTTTCAGGTCGAAAAATTTATATTTTTAGTTTAAGTTAATAATATATTTATTACATTCCTACCTTTAAACCGATTGCATTTTTCCTATTTCCAATTTTATTCTGCTACTGCAAGCCCATTTTTAGAATTTTAAAAATATTTTCATTTTTTGACATTTTCACCTGTACTATACATCAGGGTATTTTTCAGGTCGAAAAATTTATATTTTTAGTTTAAGTTAATAATATATTTATTACATTTGTATCTTTAAACATAGTCCCTTTTTCCTATTTCCAATTTTATTCTGCTACTGCAAGCCCATTTTTAGAATTTTAAAAATATTTTAATTTTTTGACATTTTCACCTGTACTATACATCAGGGTATTTTTCAGGTCGAAAAATTTATATTTTTAGTTTAAGTTAATAATATATTTATTACATTCGTACCTTTAAACCGATTCCATTTTTCCTATTTCCAATTTTATTCTGCTACTGCAAGCCCATTTTTAGAATTTTAAAAATATTTTAATTTTTTGACATTTTCACCTGTACTATACATCAGGGTATTTTTCAGGTCGAAAAATTTATATTTTTAGTTTAAGTTAATAATATATTTATTACATTCCTACCTTTAAACCGATTGCATTTTTCCTATTTCCAATTTTATTCTGCTACTGCAAGCCCATTTTTAGAATTTTAAAAATATTTTCATTTTTTGACATTTTCACCTGTACTATACATCCGGGTATTTTTCAGGTCGAAAAATTTATATTTTTAGTTTAAGTTAATAATATATTTATTACATTCGTATCTTTAAACATAGTCCATTTTTCCTATTTCCAATTTTATTCTGCTACTGCAAGCCCATTTTTAGAATTTTAAAAATATTTTAATTTTTTGACATTTTCACCTGTACTATACATCAGGGTATTTTTCAGGTCGAAAATTTTATATTTTTAGTTTAAGTTAATAATATATTTATTACATTCCTACCTTTAAACCGATTGCATTTTTCCTATTTCCAATTTTATTCTGCCACTGCAAGCCCATTTTTAGAATTTTAAAAATATTTTAATTTTTTGACATTTTCACCTGTACTATACATCAGGGTATTTTTCAGGTCGAAAAATTTATATTTTTAGTTTAAGTTAATAATATATTTATTACATTCCTACCTTTAAACCGATTGCATTTTTCCTATTTCCAATTTTATTCTGCTACTGCAAGCCCATTTTTAGAATTTTAAAAATATTTTCATTTTTTGACATTTTCACCTGTACTATACATCAGGGTATTTTTCAGGTCGAAAAATTTATATTTTTAGTTTAAGTTAATAATATATTTATTACATTCCTACCTTTAAACCGATTGCATTTTTCCTATTTCCAATTTTATTCTGCTACTGCAAGCCCATTTTTAGAATTTTAAAAATATTTTCATTTTTTGACATTTTCACCTGTACTATACATCAGGGTATTTTTCAGGTCGAAAAATTTATATTTTTAGTTTAAGTTAATAATATATTTATTACATTCGTATCTTTAAACATAGTCCATTTTTCCTATTTCCAATTTTATTCTGCTACTGCAAGCCCATTTTTAGAATTTTAAAAATATTTTCATTTTTTGACATTTTCACCTGTACTATACATCAGGGTATTTTTCAGGTCGAAAATTTTATATTTTTAGTTTAAGTTAATAATATATTTATTACATTCCTACCTTTAAACCGATTGCATTTTTCCTATTTCCAATTTTATTCTGCCACTGCAAGCCCATTTTTAGAATTTTAAAAATATTTTCATTTTTTGACATTTTCACCTGTACTATACATCAGGGTATTTTTCAGGTCGAAAATTTTATATTTTTAGTTTAAGTTAATAATATATTTATTACATTCCTACCTTTAAACCGATTCCATTTTTCCTATTTCCAATTTTATTCTGCCACTGCAAGCCCATTTTTAGAATTTTAAAAATATTTTAATTTTTTGACATTTTCACCTGTACTATACATCAGGGTATTTTTCAGGTCGAAAAATTTATATTTTTAGTTTAAGTTAATAATATATTTATTACATTCGTACCTTTAAACCGATTGCATTTTTCCTATTTCCAATTTTATTCTGCTACTGCAAGCCCATTTTTAGAATTTTAAAAATATTTTAATTTTTTGACATTTTCACCTGTACTATACATCAGGGTATTTTTCAGGTCGAAAAATTTATATTTTTAGTTTACGTTAATAATATATTTATTACATTCCTACCTTTAAACCGATTGCATTTTTCCTATTTCCAATTTTATTCTGCTACTGCAAGCCCATTTTTAGAATTTTCAAAATATTTTAATTTTTTGACATTTTCACCTGTACTATACATCAGGGTATTTTTCAGGTCGAAAAATTTATATTTTTAGTTTAAGTTAATAATATATTTATTACATTCCTACCTTTAAACCGATTGCATTTTTCCTATTTCCAATTTTATTCTGCTACTGCAAGCCCATTTTTAGAATTTTAAAAATATTTTAATTTTTTGACATTTTCACCTCAGGGTATTTTTCAGGTCGAAAATTTTATATTTTTAGTTTAAGTTAATAATATATTTATTACATTCCTACCTTTAAACCGATTGCATTTTTCCTATTTCCAATTTTATTCTGCCACTGCAAGCCCATTTTTAGAATTTTAAAAATATTTTAATTTTTTGACATTTTCACCTGTACTATACATCAGGGTATTTTTCAGGTCGAAAAATTTATATTTTTAGTTTAAGTTAATAATATATTTATTACATTCCTACCTTTAAACCGATTGCATTTTTCCTATTTCCAATTTTATTCTGCTACTGCAAGCCCATTTTTAGAATTTTAAAAATATTTTCATTTTTTGACATTTTCACCTGTACTATACATCAGGGTATTTTTCAGGTCGAAAAATTTATATTTTTAGTTTAAGTTAATAATATATTTATTACATTCCTACCTTTAAACCGATTGCATTTTTCCTATTTCCAATTTTATTCTGCTACTGCAAGCCCATTTTTAGAATTTTAAAAATATTTTCATTTTTTGACATTTTCACCTGTACTATACATCAGGGTATTTTTCAGGTCGAAAAATTTATATTTTTAGTTTAAGTTAATAATATATTTATTACATTCGTACCTTTAAACCGATTCCATTTTTCCTATTTCCAATTTTATTCTGCTACTGCAAGCCCATTTTTAGAATTTTAAAAATATTTTAATTTTTTGACATTATATTTTTAGTTTAAGTTAATAATATATTTATTACATTCCTACCTTTAAACCGATTGCATTTTTCCTATTTCCAATTTTATTCTGCTACTGCAAGACCATTTTTAGAATTTTAAAAATATTTTAATTTTTTGACATTTTCACCTGTACTATACATCAGGGTATTTTTCAGGTCGAAAAATTTATATTTTTAGTTTAAGTTAATAATATATTTATTACATTCCTACCTTTAAACCGATTGCATTTTTCCTATTTCCAATTTTATTCTGCTACTGCAAGCCCATTTTTAGAATTTTAAAAATATTTTAATTTTTTGACATTTTCACCTGTACTATACATCAGGGTATTTTTCAGGTCGAAAAATTTATATTTTTAGTTTAAGTTAATAATATATTTATTACATTCCTACCTTTAAACCGATTGCATTTTTCCTATTTCCAATTTTATTTTGCCACTGCAAGCCCATTTTTAGAATTTTAAAAATATTTTAATTTTTTGACATTTTCACCTGTACTATACATCAGGGTCTTTTTCAGGTCGAAAAATTTATATTTTTAGTTTAAGTTAATAATATATTTATTACATTCCTACCTTTAAACCGATTGCATTTTTCCTATTTCCAATTTTATTCTGCTACTGCAAGCCCATTTTTAGAATTTTAAAAATATTTTAATTTTTTGACATTTTCACCTGTACTATACATCAGGGTATTTTTCAGGTCGAAACATTTATATTTTTAGTTTAAGTTAATAATATATTTATTACATTCGTACCTTTAAACATAGTCCATTTTACCTATTTCCAATATTATTCTGCTACTGCAAGCCCATTTTTAGAATTTTAAAAATATTTTAATTTTTTTACATTTTCACCTGTACTATACATCAGGGTATTTTTCAGGTCAAAAAATTTATATTTTTAGTTTAAGTTAATAATATATTTATTACATTCCTACCTTTAAACCGATTGCATTTTTCCTATTTCCAATTTTATTCTGCTACTGCAAGCCCATTTTTAGAATTTTAAAAATATTTTAATTTTTTGACATTTTCACCTGTACTATACATCAGGGTATTTTTCAGGTCGAAAAATTTATATTTTTAGTTTAAGTTAATAATATATTTATTACATTCCTACCTTTAAACCGATTGCATTTTTCCTATTTCCAATTTTATTCTGCTACTGCAAGCCCATTTTTAGAATTTTAAAAATATTTTAATTTTTTGACATTTTCACCTGTACTATACATCAGGGTATTTTTCAGGCCGAAAAATTTATATTTTTAGTTTAAGTTAATAATATATTTATTACATTCGTACCTTTAAACCGATTCCATTTTTCCTATTTCCAATTTTATTCTGCTACTGCAAGCCCATTTTTAGAATTTTCAAAATATTTTATTTTTTTGACATTTTCACCTGTACTATACATCAGGGTATTTTTCAGGTCGAAAAATTTATATTTTTAGTTTAAGTTAATATATTTATTACATTCCTACCTTTAAACCGATTGCATTTTTCCTATTTCCAATTTTATTCTGCTACTGCAAGCCCATTTTTAGAATTTTAAAAATATTTTAATTTTTTGACATTTTCACCTGTACTATACATCAGGGTATTTTTCAGGTCGAAAAATTTATATTTTTAGTTTAAGTTAATAATATATTTATTACATTCCTACCTTTAAACCGATTGCATTTTTCCTATTTCCAATTTTATTCTGCCACTGCAAGCCCATTTTTAGAATTTTAAAAATATTTTAATTTTTTGACATTTTCACCTGTACTATACATCAGGGTATTTTTCAGGTCGAAAAATTTATATTTTTAGTTTAAGTTAATAATATATTTATTACATTCGTACCTTTAAACCGATTCCATTTTTCCTATTTCCAATTTTATTCTGCTACTGCAAGCCCATTTTTAGAATTTTAAAAATATTTTAATTTTTTGACATTTTCACCTGTACTATACATCAGGGTATTTTTCAGGTCGAAAAATTTATATTTTTAGTTTAAGTTAATAATATATTTATTACATTCGTACCTTTAAACCGATTCCATTTTTCCTATTTCCAATTTTATTCTGCTACTGCAAGCCCATTTTTAGAATTTTCAAAATATTTTATTTTTTTGACATTTTCACCTGTACTATACATCAGGGTATTTTTCAGGTCGAAAAATTTATATTTTTAGTTTAAGTTAATATATTTATTACATTCCTACCTTTAAACCGATTGCATTTTTCCTATTTCCAATTTTATTCTGCTACTGCAAGCCCATTTTTAGAATTTTAAAAATATTTTAATTTTTTGACATTTTCACCTGTACTATACATCAGGGTATTTTTCAGGTCGAAAAATTTATATTTTTAGTTTAAGTTAATAATATATTTATTACATTCCTACCTTTAAACCGATTGCATTTTTCCTATTTCCAATTTTATTCTGCCACTGCAAGCCCATTTTTAGAATTTTAAAAATATTTTAATTTTTTGACATTTTCACCTGTACTATACATCAGGGTATTTTTCAGGTCGAAAAATTTATATTTTTAGTTTAAGTTAATAATATATTTATTACATTCGTACCTTTAAACCGATTCCATTTTTCCTATTTCCAATTTTATTCTGCTACTGCAAGCCCATTTTTAGAATTTTAAAAATATTTTAATTTTTTGACATTTTCACCTGTACTATACATCAGGGTATTTTTCAGGTCGAAAAATTTATATTTTTAGTTTAAGTTAATAATATATTTATTACATTCCTACCTTTAAACCGATTGCATTTTTCCTATTTCCAATTTTATTCTGCTACTGCAAGCCCATTTTTAGAATTTTAAAAATATTTTCATTTTTTGACATTTTCACCTGTACTATACATCAGGGTATTTTTCAGGTCGAAAAATTTATATTTTTAGTTTAAGTTAATAATATATTTATTACATTCCTACCTTTAAACCGATTGCATTTTTCCTATTTCCAATTTTATTCTGCTACTGCAAGCCCATTTTTAGAATTTTAAAAATATTTTAATTTTTTGACATTTTCACCTGTACTATACATCAGGGTATTTTTCAGGTCGAAAAATTTATATTTTTCGTTTAAGTTAATAATATATTTATTACATTCCTACCTTTAAACCGATTGCATTTTTCCTATTTCCAATTTTATTCTGCTACTGCAAGCCCATTTTTAGAATTTTAAAAATATTTTATTTTTTTGACATTTTCACCTGTACTATACATCAGGGTATTTTTCAGGTCGAAAAATTTATATTTTTAGTTTAAGTTAATAATATATTTATTACATTCGTACCTTTAAACCGATTGCATTTTTCCTATTTCCAATTTTATTCTGCTACTGCAAGCCCATTTTTAGAATTTTCAAAATATTTTATTTTTTTGACATTTTCACCTGTACTATACATCAGGGTATTTTTCAGGTCGAAAAATTTATATTTTTAGTTTAAGTTAATAATATATTTATTACATTCCTACCTTTAAACCGATTGCATTTTTCCTATTTCCAATTTTATTCTGCTACTGCAAGCCCATTTTTAGAATTTTAAAAATATTTTAATTTTTTGACATTTTCACCTGTACTATACATCAGGGTATTTTTCAGGTCGAAACATTTATATTTTTAGTTTAAGTTAATAATATATTTATTACATTCGTACCTTTAAACATAGTCCATTTTTCCTATTTCCAATATTATTCTGCTACTGCAAGCCCATTTTTAGAATTTTAAAAATATTTTAATTTTTTGACATTTTCACCTGTACTATACATCAGGGTATTTTTCAGGTCGAAAAATTTATATTTTTAGTTTAAGTTAATAATATATTTATTACATTCCTACCTTTAAACCGATTGCATTTTTCCTATTTCCAATTTTATTCTGCTACTGCAAGCCCATTTTTAGAATTTTAAAAATATTTTAATTTTTTGACATTTTCACCTGTACTATACATCAGGGTATTTTTCAGGTCGAAAAATTTATATTTTTAGTTTACGTTAATAATATATTTATTACATTCCTACCTTTAAACCGATAGCATTTTTCCTATTTCCAATTTTATTCTGCTACTGCAAGCCCATTTTTAGAATTTTAAAAATATTTTAATTTTTTGACATTTTCACCTGTACTATACATCAGGGTATTTTTCAGGTCGAAAAATTTATATTTTTAGTTTAAGTTAATAATATATTTATTACATTTGTATCTTTAAACATAGTCCCTTTTTCCTATTTCCAATTTTATTCTGCTACTGCAAGCCCATTTTTAGAATTTTAAAAATATTTTAATTTTTTGACATTTTCACCTGTACTATACATCAGGGTATTTTTCAGGTCGAAAAATTTATATTTTTAGTTTAAGTTAATAATATATTTATTACATTCGTACCTTTAAACCGATTCCATTTTTCCTATTTCCAATTTTATTCTGCCACTGCAAGCCCATTTTTAGAATTTTCAAAATATTTTAATTTTTTGACATTTTCACCTGTACTATACATCAGGGTATTTTTCAGGTCGAAAAATTTATATTTTTAGTTTAAGTTAATAATATATTTATTACATTCCTACCTTTAAACCGATTGCATTTTTCCTATTTCCAATTTTATTCTGCTACTGCAAGCCCATTTTTAGAATTTTAAAAATATTTTAATTTTTTGACATTTTCACCTGTACTATACATCAGGGTATTTTTCAGGTCGAAAAATTTATATTTTTAGTTTAAGTTAATAATATATTTATTACATTCCTACCTTTAAACCGATTGCATTTTTCCTATTTCCAATTTTATTCTGCTACTGCAAGCCCATTTTTAGAATTTTAAAAATATTTTCATTTTTTGACATTTTCACCTGTACTATACATCAGGGTATTTTTCAGGTCGAAAATTTTATATTTTTAGTTTAAGTTAATAATATATTTATTACATTCCTACCTTTAAACCGATTGCATTTTTCCTATTTCCAATTTTATTCTGCCACTGCAAGCCCATTTTTAGAATTTTAAAAATATTTTAATTTTTTGACATTTTCACCTGTACTATACATCAGGGTATTTTTCAGGTCGAAAAATTTATATTTTTAGTTTAAGTTAATAATATATTTATTACATTCCTACCTTTAAACCGATTGCATTTTTCCTATTTCCAATTTTATTCTGCTACTGCAAGCCCATTTTTAGAATTTTAAAAATATTTTATTTTTTTGAGATTTTCACCTGTACTATACATCAGGGTATTTTTCAGGTCGAAAATTTTATATTTTTAGTTTAAGTTAATAATATATTTATTACATTCCTACCTTTAAACCGATTGCATTTTTCCTATTTCCAATTTTATTCTGCCACTGCAAGCCCATTTTTAGAATTTTAAAAATATTTTATTTTTTTGACATTTTCACCTGTACTATACATCAGGGTATTTTTCAGGTCGAAAAATTTATATTTTTAGTTTAAGTTAATAATATATTTATTACATTCCTACCTTTAAACCGATTGCATTTTTCCTATTTCCAATTTTATTTTGCCACTGCAAGCCCATTTTTAGAATTTTAAAAATATTTTAATTTTTTGACATTTTCACCTGTACTATACATCAGGGTCTTTTTCAGGTCGAAAAATTTATATTTTTAGTTTAAGTTAATAATATATTTATTACATTCCTACCTTTAAACCGATTGCATTTTTCCTATTTCCAATTTTATTCTGCTACTGCAAGCCCATTTTTAGAATTTTAAAAATATTTTAATTTTTTGACATTTTCACCTGTACTATACATCAGGGTATTTTTCAGGTCGAAACATTTATATTTTTAGTTTAAGTTAATAATATATTTATTACATTCGTACCTTTAAACATAGTCCATTTTACCTATTTCCAATATTATTCTGCTACTGCAAGCCCATTTTTAGAATTTTAAAAATATTTTAATTTTTTTACATTTTCACCTGTACTATACATCAGGGTATTTTTCAGGTCAAAAAATTTATATTTTTAGTTTAAGTTAATAATATATTTATTACATTCCTACCTTTAAACCGATTGCATTTTTCCTATTTCCAATTTTATTCTGCTACTGCAAGCCCATTTTTAGAATTTTAAAAATATTTTAATTTTTTGACATTTTCACCTGTACTATACATCAGGGTATTTTTCAGGTCGAAAAATTTATATTTTTAGTTTAAGTTAATAATATATTTATTACATTCCTACCTTTAAACCGATTGCATTTTTCCTATTTCCAATTTTATTCTGCTACTGCAAGCCCATTTTTAGAATTTTAAAAATATTTTAATTTTTTGACATTTTCACCTGTACTATACATCAGGGTATTTTTCAGGCCGAAAAATTTATATTTTTAGTTTAAGTTAATAATATATTTATTACATTCGTACCTTTAAACCGATTCCATTTTTCCTATTTCCAATTTTATTCTGCTACTGCAAGCCCATTTTTAGAATTTTCAAAATATTTTATTTTTTTGACATTTTCACCTGTACTATACATCAGGGTATTTTTCAGGTCGAAAAATTTATATTTTTAGTTTAAGTTAATATATTTATTACATTCCTACCTTTAAACCGATTGCATTTTTCCTATTTCCAATTTTATTCTGCTACTGCAAGCCCATTTTTAGAATTTTAAAAATATTTTAATTTTTTGACATTTTCACCTGTACTATACATCAGGGTATTTTTCAGGTCGAAAAATTTATATTTTTAGTTTAAGTTAATAATATATTTATTACATTCCTACCTTTAAACCGATTGCATTTTTCCTATTTCCAATTTTATTCTGCCACTGCAAGCCCATTTTTAGAATTTTAAAAATATTTTAATTTTTTGACATTTTCACCTGTACTATACATCAGGGTATTTTTCAGGTCGAAAAATTTATATTTTTAGTTTAAGTTAATAATATATTTATTACATTCGTACCTTTAAACCGATTCCATTTTTCCTATTTCCAATTTTATTCTGCTACTGCAAGCCCATTTTTAGAATTTTAAAAATATTTTAATTTTTTGACATTTTCACCTGTACTATACATCAGGGTATTTTTCAGGTCGAAAAATTTATATTTTTAGTTTAAGTTAATAATATATTTATTACATTCCTACCTTTAAACCGATTGCATTTTTCCTATTTCCAATTTTATTCTGCTACTGCAAGCCCATTTTTAGAATTTTAAAAATATTTTCATTTTTTGACATTTTCACCTGTACTATACATCAGGGTATTTTTCAGGTCGAAAAATTTATATTTTTAGTTTAAGTTAATAATATATTTATTACATTCCTACCTTTAAACCGATTGCATTTTTCCTATTTCCAATTTTATTCTGCTACTGCAAGCCCATTTTTAGAATTTTAAAAATATTTTAATTTTTTGACATTTTCACCTGTACTATACATCAGGGTATTTTTCAGGTCGAAAAATTTATATTTTTCGTTTAAGTTAATAATATATTTATTACATTCCTACCTTTAAACCGATTGCATTTTTCCTATTTCCAATTTTATTCTGCTACTGCAAGCCCATTTTTAGAATTTTAAAAATATTTTATTTTTTTGACATTTTCACCTGTACTATACATCAGGGTATTTTTCAGGTCGAAAAATTTATATTTTTAGTTTAAGTTAATAATATATTTATTACATTCGTACCTTTAAACCGATTGCATTTTTCCTATTTCCAATTTTATTCTGCTACTGCAAGCCCATTTTTAGAATTTTCAAAATATTTTATTTTTTTGACATTTTCACCTGTACTATACATCAGGGTATTTTTCAGGTCGAAAAATTTATATTTTTAGTTTAAGTTAATAATATATTTATTACATTCGTACCTTTAAACCGATTCCATTTTTCCTATTTCCAATTTTATTCTGCTACTGCAAGCCCATTTTTAGAATTTTCAAAATATTTTATTTTTTTGACATTTTCACCTGTACTATACATCAGGGTATTTTTCAGGTCGAAAAATTTATATTTTTAGTTTAAGTTAATAATATATTTATTACATTCCTACCTTTAAACCGATTGCATTTTTCCTATTTCCAATTTTATTCTGCTACTGCAAGCCCATTTTTAGAATTTTAAAAATATTTTAATTTTTTGACATTTTCACCTGTACTATACATCAGGGTATTTTTCAGGTCGAAACATTTATATTTTTAGTTTAAGTTAATAATATATTTATTACATTCGTACCTTTAAACATAGTCCATTTTTCCTATTTCCAATATTATTCTGCTACTGCAAGCCCATTTTTAGAATTTTAAAAATATTTTAATTTTTTGACATTTTCACCTGTACTATACATCAGGGTATTTTTCAGGTCGAAAAATTTATATTTTTAGTTTAAGTTAATAATATATTTATTACATTCCTACCTTTAAACCGATTGCATTTTTCCTATTTCCAATTTTATTCTGCTACTGCAAGCCCATTTTTAGAATTTTAAAAATATTTTAATTTTTTGACATTTTCACCTGTACTATACATCAGGGTATTTTTCAGGTCGAAAAATTTATATTTTTAGTTTACGTTAATAATATATTTATTACATTCCTACCTTTAAACCGATAGCATTTTTCCTATTTCCAATTTTATTCTGCTACTGCAAGCCCATTTTTAGAATTTTAAAAATATTTTAATTTTTTGACATTTTCACCTGTACTATACATCAGGGTATTTTTCAGGTCGAAAAATTTATATTTTTAGTTTAAGTTAATAATATATTTATTACATTTGTATCTTTAAACATAGTCCCTTTTTCCTATTTCCAATTTTATTCTGCTACTGCAAGCCCATTTTTAGAATTTTAAAAATATTTTAATTTTTTGACATTTTCACCTGTACTATACATCAGGGTATTTTTCAGGTCGAAAAATTTATATTTTTAGTTTAAGTTAATAATATATTTATTACATTCGTACCTTTAAACCGATTCCATTTTTCCTATTTCCAATTTTATTCTGCCACTGCAAGCCCATTTTTAGAATTTTAAAAATATTTTAATTTTTTGACATTTTCACCTGTACTATACATCAGGGTATTTTTCAGGTCGAAAAATTTATATTTTTAGTTTAAGTTAATAATATATTTATTACATTCCTACCTTTAAACCGATTGCATTTTTCCTATTTCCAATTTTATTCTGCTACTGCAAGCCCATTTTTAGAATTTTAAAAATATTTTAATTTTTTGACATTTTCACCTGTACTATACATCAGGGTATTTTTCAGGTCGAAAAATTTATATTTTTAGTTTAAGTTAATAATATATTTATTACATTCCTACCTTTAAACCGATTGCATTTTTCCTATTTCCAATTTTATTCTGCTACTGCAAGCCCATTTTTAGAATTTTAAAAATATTTTCATTTTTTGACATTTTCACCTGTACTATACATCAGGGTATTTTTCAGGTCGAAAATTTTATATTTTTAGTTTAAGTTAATAATATATTTATTACATTCCTACCTTTAAACCGATTGCATTTTTCCTATTTCCAATTTTATTCTGCCACTGCAAGCCCATTTTTAGAATTTTAAAAATATTTTAATTTTTTGACATTTTCACCTGTACTATACATCAGGGTATTTTTCAGGTCGAAAAATTTATATTTTTAGTTTAAGTTAATAATATATTTATTACATTCCTACCTTTAAACCGATTGCATTTTTCCTATTTCCAATTTTATTCTGCTACTGCAAGCCCATTTTTAGAATTTTAAAAATATTTTATTTTTTTGAGATTTTCACCTGTACTATACATCAGGGTATTTTTCAGGTCGAAAATTTTATATTTTTAGTTTAAGTTAATAATATATTTATTACATTCCTACCTTTAAACCGATTGCATTTTTCCTATTTCCAATTTTATTCTGCCACTGCAAGCCCATTTTTAGAATTTTAAAAATATTTTAATTTTTTGACATTTTCACCTGTACTATACATCAGGGTATTTTTCAGGTCGAAAAATTTATATTTTTAGTTTAAGTTAATAATATATTTATTACATTCCTACCTTTAAACCGATTGCATTTTTCCTATTTCCAATTTTATTCTGCTACTGCAAGCCCATTTTTAGAATTTTCAAAATATTTTCATTTTTTGACATTTTCACCTGTACTATACATCAGGGTATTTTTCAGGTCGAAAATTTTATATTTTTAGTTTAAGTTAATAATATATTTATTACATTCCTACCTTTAAACCGATTGCATTTTTCCTATTTCCAATTTTATTCTGCCACTGCAAGCCCATTTTTAGAATTTTAAAAATATTTTAATTTTTTGACATTTTCACCTGTACTATACATCAGGGTATTTTTCAGGTCGAAAAATTTATATTTTTAGTTTAAGTTAATAATATATTTATTACATTCGTACCTTTAAACCGATTCCATTTTTCCTATTTCCAATTTTATTCTGCTACTGCAAGCCCATTTTTAGAATTTTAAAAATATTTTAATTTTTTGACATTTTCACCTGTACTATACATCAGGGTATTTTTCAGGTCGAAAAATTTATATTTTTAGTTTAAGTTAATAATATATTTATTACATTCATACCTTTAAACATAGTCCATTTTTCCTATTTCCAATATTATTCTGCTACTGCAGGCCCATTTTTAGAATTTTAAAAATATTTTCATTTTTTGACATTTTCACCTGTACTATACATCAGGGTATTTTTCAGGTCGAAAAATTTATATTTTTAGTTTAAGTTAATAATATATTTATTACATTCCTACCTTTAAACATAGTCCATTTTTCCTATTTCCAATATTATTCTGCTACTGCAAGCCCATTTTTAGAATTTTAAAAATATTTTAGTTTTTTGACATTTTCACCTGTACTATACATCAGGGTATTTTTCAGGTCGAAAAATTTATATTTTTAGTTTAAGTTAATAATATATTTATTACATTCCTAACTTTAAACCGATTGCATTTTTCCTATTTCCAATTTTATTCTGCTACTGCAAGCCCATTTTTAGAATTTTAAAAATATTTTAATTTTTTGACATTTTCACCTATACTATACATCAGGGTATTTTTCAGGTCGAAAAATTTATATTTTTAGTTTAAGTTAATAATATATTTATTACATTCCTACCTTTAAACCGATTGCATTTTTCCTATTTCCAATTTTATTCTGCCACTGCAAGCCCATTTTTAGAATTTTAAAAATATTTTAATTTTTTGACATTTTCACCTGTACTATACATCAGGGTATTTTTCAGGTCGAAAAATTTATATTTTTAGTTTAAGTTAATAATATATTTATTACATTCGTACCTTTAAACCGATTCCATTTTTCCTATTTCCAATTTTATTCTGCTACTGTAAGCCCATTTTTAGAATTTTAAAAATATTTTAATTTTTTGACTTTTTCACCTGTACTATACATCAGGGTATTTTTCAGGTCGAAAAATTTATATTTTTAGTTTAAGTTAATAATATATTTATTACATTCCTACCTTTAAACCGATTGCATTTTTCCTATTTCCAATTTTATTCTGCTACTGCAAGCCCATTTTTAGAATTTTAAAAATATTTTAATTTTTTGACATTTTCACCTGTACTATACATCAGGGTATTTTTCAGGTCGAAAAATTTATATTTTTAGTTTAAGTTAATAATATATTTATTACATTCCTACCTTTAAACCGATTGCATTTTTCCTATTTCCAATTTTATTCTGCTACTGCAAGCCCATTTTTAGAATTTTAAAAATATTTTCATTTTTTGACATTTTCACCTGTACTATACATCAGGGTATTTTTCAGGTCGAAAAATTTATATTTTTAGTTTAAGTTAATAATATATTTATTACATTTGTATCTTTAAACATAGTCGCTTTTTCCTATTTCCAATTTTATTCTGCTACTGCAAGCCCATTTTTAGAATTTTAAAAATATTTTAATTTTTTGACATTTTCACCTGTACTATACATCAGGGTATTTTTCAGGTCGAAAAATTTATATTTTTAGTTTAAGTTAATAATATATTTATTACATTCGTACCTTTAAACCGATTCCATTTTTCCTATTTCCAATTTTATTCTGCTACTGCAAGCCCATTTTTAGAATTTTAAAAATATTTTAATTTTTTGACATTTTCACCTGTACTATACATCAGGGTATTTTTCAGGTCGAAAAATTTATATTTTTAGTTTAAGTTAATAATATATTTATTACATTCCTACCTTTAAACCGATTGCATTTTTCCTATTTCCAATTTTATTCTGCTACTGCAAGCCCATTTTTAGAATTTTAAAAATATTTTCATTTTTTGACATTTTCACCTGTACTATACATCCGGGTATTTTTCAGGTCGAAAAATTTATATTTTTAGTTTAAGTTAATAATATATTTATTACATTCGTATCTTTAAACATAGTCCATTTTTCCTATTTCCAATTTTATTCTGCTACTGCAAGCCCATTTTTAGAATTTTAAAAATATTTTAATTTTTTGACATTTTCACCTGTACTATACATCAGGGTATTTTTCAGGTCGAAAAATTTATATTTTTAGTTTAAGTTAATAATATATTTATTACATTCGTACCTTTAAACATAGTCCATTTTTCCTATTTCCAATTTTATTCTGCCACTGCAAGCCCATTTTTAGAATTTTAAAAATATTTTAATTTTTTGACATTTTCACCTGTACTATACATCAGGGTATTTTTCAGGTCGATAAATTTATATTCTTAGTTTAAGTTAATAATATATTTATTACATTCCTACCTTTAAACCGATTGCATTTTTCCTATTTCCAATTTTATTCTGCCACTGCAAGCCCATTTTTAGAATTTTAAAAATATTTTAATTTTTTGACATTTTCACCTGTACTATACATCAGGGTATTTTTCAGGTCGAAAAATTTATATTTTTAGTTTAAGTTAATAATATATTTATTACATTCCTACCTTTAAACCGATTGCATTTTTCCTATTTCCAATTTTATTCTGCTACTGCAAGCCCATTTTTAGAATTTTAAAAATATTTTCATTTTTTGACATTTTCACCTGTACTATACATCAGGGTATTTTTCAGGTCGAAAAATTTATATTTTTAGTTTAAGTTAATAATATATTTATTACATTCCTACCTTTAAACCGATTGCATTTTTCCTATTTCCAATTTTATTCTGCTACTGCAAGCCCATTTTTAGAATTTTAAAAATATTTTCATTTTTTGACATTTTCACCTGTACTATACATCAGGGTATTTTTCAGGTCGAAAAATTTATATTTTTAGTTTAAGTTAATAATATATTTATTACATTCGTATCTTTAAACATAGTCCATTTTTCCTATTTCCAATTTTATTCTGCTACTGCAAGCCCATTTTTAGAATTTTAAAAATATTTTCATTTTTTGACATTTTCACCTGTACTATACATCAGGGTATTTTTCAGGTCGAAAATTTTATATTTTTAGTTTAAGTTAATAATATATTTATTACATTCCTACCTTTAAACCGATTGCATTTTTCCTATTTCCAATTTTATTCTGCTACTGCAAGCCCATTTTTAGAATTTTAAAAATATTTTCATTTTTTGACATTTTCACCTGTACTATACATCAGGGTATTTTTCAGGTCGAAAATTTTATATTTTTAGTTTAAGTTAATAATATATTTATTACATTCCTACCTTTAAACCGATTCCATTTTTCCTATTTCCAATTTTATTCTGCCACTGCAAGCCCATTTTTAGAATTTTAAAAATATTTTAATTTTTTGACATTTTCACCTGTACTATACATCAGGGTATTTTTCAGGTCGAAAAATTTATATTTTTAGTTTAAGTTAATAATATATTTATTACATTCGTACCTTTAAACCGATTGCATTTTTCCTATTTCCAATTTTATTCTGCTACTGCAAGCCCATTTTTAGAATTTTAAAAATATTTTAATTTTTTGACATTTTCACCTGTACTATACATCAGGGTATTTTTCAGGTCGAAAAATTTATATTTTTAGTTTACGTTAATAATATATTTATTACATTCCTACCTTTAAACCGATTGCATTTTTCCTATTTCCAATTTTATTCTGCTACTGCAAGCCCATTTTTAGAATTTTCAAAATATTTTAATTTTTTGACATTTTCACCTGTACTATACATCAGGGTATTTTTCAGGTCGAAAAATTTATATTTTTAGTTTAAGTTAATAATATATTTATTACATTCCTACCTTTAAACCGATTGCATTTTTCCTATTTCCAATTTTATTCTGCTACTGCAAGCCCATTTTTAGAATTTTAAAAATATTTTAATTTTTTGACATTTTCACCTCAGGGTATTTTTCAGGTCGAAAATTTTATATTTTTAGTTTAAGTTAATAATATATTTATTACATTCCTACCTTTAAACCGATTGCATTTTTCCTATTTCCAATTTTATTCTGCCACTGCAAGCCCATTTTTAGAATTTTAAAAATATTTTAATTTTTTGACATTTTCACCTGTACTATACATCAGGGTATTTTTCAGGTCGAAAAATTTATATTTTTAGTTTAAGTTAATAATATATTTATTACATTCCTACCTTTAAACCGATTGCATTTTTCCTATTTCCAATTTTATTCTGCTACTGCAAGCCCATTTTTAGAATTTTAAAAATATTTTCATTTTTTGACATTTTCACCTGTACTATACATCAGGGTATTTTTCAGGTCGAAAAATTTATATTTTTAGTTTAAGTTAATAATATATTTATTACATTCCTACCTTTAAACCGATTGCATTTTTCCTATTTCCAATTTTATTCTGCTACTGCAAGCCCATTTTTAGAATTTTAAAAATATTTTCATTTTTTGACATTTTCACCTGTACTATACATCAGGGTATTTTTCAGGTCGAAAAATTTATATTTTTAGTTTAAGTTAATAATATATTTATTACATTCGTACCTTTAAACCGATTCCATTTTTCCTATTTCCAATTTTATTCTGCTACTGCAAGCCCATTTTTAGAATTTTAAAAATATTTTAATTTTTTGACATTTTCACCTGTACTATACATCAGGGTATTTTTCAGGTCGAAAAATTTATATTTTTAGTTTAAGTTAATAATATATTTATTACATTCCTACCTTTAAACCGATTGCATTTTTCCTATTTCCAATTTTATTCTGCTACTGCAAGCCCATTTTTAGAATTTTTAAAATATTTTAATTTTTTGACATTTTCACCTGTACTATACATCAGGGTATTTTTCAGGTCGAAAAATTTATATTTTTAGTTTAAGTTAATAATATATTTATTACATTCCTACCTTTAAACCGATTGCATTTTTCCTATTTCCAATTTTATTCTGCCACTGCAAGCCCATTTTTAGAATTATTAAAATATTTTAATTTTTTGACATTTTCACCTGTACTATACATCAGGGTATTTTTCAGGTCGAAAAATTTATATTTTTAGTTTAAGTTAATAATATATTTATTACATTCCTACCTTTAAACCGATTGCATTTTTCCTATTTCCAATTTTATTCTGCTACTGCAAGCCCATTTTTAGAATTTTAAAAATATTTTAATTTTTTGACATTTTCACCTGTACTATACATCAGGGTATTTTTCAGGTCGAAAAATTTATATTTTTAGTTTAAGTTAATAATATATTTATTACATTCGTACCTTTAAACCGATTCTATTTTTCCTATTTCCAATTTTATTCTGCTACTGTAAGCCCATTTTTAGAATTTTAAAAATATTTTAATTTTTTGACTTTTTCACCTGTACTATACATCAGGGTATTTTTCAGGTCGAAAAATTTATATTTTTAGTTTAAGTTAATAATATATTTATTACATTCGTACCTTTAAACCGATTCTATTTTTCCTATTTCCAATTTTATTCTGCTACTGTAAGCCCATTTTTAGAATTTTAAAAATATTTTAATTTTTTGACTTTTTCACCTGTACTATACATCAGGGTATTTTTCAGGTCGAAAAATTTATATTTTTAGTTTAAGTTAATAATATATTTATTACATTCGTACCTTTAAACCAATTCCATTTTTCCTATTTCCAATTTTATTCTGCTACTGCAAGCCCATTTTTAGAATTTTAAAAATATTTTAATTTTTTGACATTTTCACCTGTACTATACATCAGGGTATTTTTCAGGTCGAAAAATTTATATTTTTAGTTTAAGTTAATAATATATTTATTACATTCGTATCTTTAAACATAGTCCATTTTTCCTATTTCCAATTTTATTCTGCTACTGCAAGCCCATTTTTAGAATTTTAAAAATATTTTCATTTTTTGACATTTTCACCTGTACTATACATCAGGGTATTTTTCAGGTCGAAAATTTTATATTTTTAGTTTAAGTTAATAATATATTTATTACATTCCTACCTTTAAACCGATTGCATTTTTCCTATTTCCAATTTTATTCTGCCACTGCAAGCCCATTTTTAGAATTTTAAAAATATTTTAATTTTTTGACATTTTCACCTGTACTATACATCAGGGTATTTTTCAGGTCGAAAAATTTATATTTTTAGTTTAAGTTAATAATATATTTATTACATTCCTACCTTTAAACCGATTGCATTTTTCCTATTTCCAATTTTATTCTGCTACTGCAAGCCCATTTTTAGAATTTTAAAAATATTTTCATTTTTTGACATTTTCACCTGTACTATACATCAGGGTATTTTTCAGGTCGAAAAATTTATATTTTTAGTTTAAGTTAATAATATATTTATTACATTCCTACCTTTAAACCGATTGCATTTTTCCTATTTCCAATTTTATTCTGCTACTGCAAGCCCATTTTTAGAATTTTAAAAATATTTTCATTTTTTGACATTTTCACCTGTACTATACATCAGGGTATTTTTCAGGTCGAAAATTTTATATTTTTAGTTTAACTTAATAATATATTTATTACATTCCTACCTTTAAACCGATTGCATTTTTCCTATTTCCAATTTTATTCTGCTACTGTAAGCCCATTTTTAGAATTTTAAAAATATTTTAATTTTTTGACTTTTTCACCTGTACTATACATCAGGGTATTTTTCAGGTCGAAAAATTTATATTTTTAGTTTAAGTTAATAATATATTTATTACATTCCTAGCTTTAAACCGATTGCATTTTTCCTATTTCCAATTTTATTCTGCCACTGCAAGCCCATTTTTAGAATTTTAAAAATATTTTAATTTTTTGACATTTTCACCTGTACTATACATCAGGGTATTTTTCAGGTCGAAAAATTTATATTTTTAGTTTAAGTTAATAATATATTTATTACATTCGTACCTTTAAACCGATTGCATTTTTCCTATTTCCAATTTTATTCTGCTACTGCAAGCCCATTTTTAGAATTTTAAAAATATTTTAATTTTTTGACATTTTCACCTGTACTATACATCAGGGTATTTTTCAGGTCGAAAAATTTATATTTTTAGTTTAAGTTAATAATATATTTATTACATTCCTACCTTTAAACCGATTGCATTTTTCCTATTTCCAATTTTATTCTGCTACTGCAAGCCCATTTTTAGAATTTTAAAAATATTTTCATTTTTTGACATTTTCACCTGTACTAACATCAGGGTATTTTTCAGGTCGAAAAATTTATATTTTTAGTTTAAGTTAATAATATATTTATTACATTCCTACCTTTAAACCGATTGCATTTTTCCTATTTCCAATTTTATTCTGCTACTGCAAGCCCATTTTTAGAATTTTAAAAATATTTTCCTTTTTTTACATTTTCACCTGTACATCAGGGTATTTTTCAGGTCGAAAAATTTATATTTTTAGTTTAAGTTAATAATATATTTATTACATTCCTACCTTTAAACCGATTGCATTTTTCCTATTTCCAATTTTATTCTGCTACTGCAAGCCCATTTTTAGAATTTTAAAAATATTTTAATTTTTTGACATTTTCACCTGTACTATACATCAGGGTATTTTTCAGGTCGAAAAATTTATATTTTTAGTTTACGTTAATAATATATTTATTACATTCCTACCTTTAAACCGATTGCATTTTTCCTATTTCCAATTTTATTCTGCTACTGCAAGCCCATTTTTAGAATTTTCAAAATATTTTAATTTTTTGACATTTTCACCTGTACTATACATCAGGGTATTTTTCAGGTCGAAAAATTTATATTTTTAGTTTAAGTTAATAATATATTTATTACATTCCTACCTTTAAACCGATTGCATTTTTCCTATTTCCAATTTTATTCTGCTACTGCAAGCCCATTTTTAGAATTTTAAAAATATTTTAATTTTTTGACATTTTCACCTCAGGGTATTTTTCAGGTCGAAAATTTTATATTTTTAGTTTAAGTTAATAATATATTTATTACATTCCTACCTTTAAACCGATTGCATTTTTCCTATTTCCAATTTTATTCTGCCACTGCAAGCCCATTTTTAGAATTTTAAAAATATTTTAATTTTTTGACATTTTCACCTGTACTATACATCAGGGTATTTTTCAGGTCGAAAAATTTATATTTTTAGTTTAAGTTAATAATATATTTATTACATTCCTACCTTTAAACCGATTGCATTTTTCCTATTTCCAATTTTATTCTGCTACTGCAAGCCCATTTTTAGAATTTTAAAAATATTTTCATTTTTTGACATTTTCACCTGTACTATACATCAGGGTATTTTTCAGGTCGAAAAATTTATATTTTTAGTTTAAGTTAATAATATATTTATTACATTCCTACCTTTAAACCGATTGCATTTTTCCTATTTCCAATTTTATTCTGCTACTGCAAGCCCATTTTTAGAATTTTAAAAATATTTTCATTTTTTGACATTTTCACCTGTACTATACATCAGGGTATTTTTCAGGTCGAAAAATTTATATTTTTAGTTTAAGTTAATAATATATTTATTACATTCGTACCTTTAAACCGATTCCATTTTTCCTATTTCCAATTTTATTCTGCTACTGCAAGCCCATTTTTAGAATTTTAAAAATATTTTAATTTTTTGACATTTTCACCTGTACTATACATCAGGGTATTTTTCAGGTCGAAAAATTTATATTTTTAGTTTAAGTTAATAATATATTTATTACATTCATACCTTTAAACATAGTCCATTTTTCCTATTTCCAATATTATTCTGCTACTGCAGGCCCATTTTTAGAATTTTAAAAATATTTTCATTTTTTGACATTTTCACCTGTACTATACATCAGGGTATTTTTCAGGTCGAAAAATTTATATTTTTAGTTTAAGTTAATAATATATTTATTACATTCCTAACTTTAAACCGATTGCATTTTTCCTATTTCCAATTTTATTCTGCTACTGCAAGCCCATTTTTAGAATTTTAAAAATATTTTAATTTTTTGACATTTTCACCTATACTATACATCAGGGTATTTTTCAGGTCGAAAAATTTATATTTTTAGTTTAAGTTAATAATATATTTATTACATTCCTACCTTTAAACCGATTGCATTTTTCCTATTTCCAATTTTATTCTGCCACTGCAAGCCCATTTTTAGAATTTTAAAAATATTTTAATTTTTTGACATTTTCACCTGTACTATACATCAGGGTATTTTTCAGGTCGAAAAATTTATATTTTTAGTTTAAGTTAATAATATATTTATTACATTCGTACCTTTAAACCGATTCTATTTTTCCTATTTCCAATTTTATTCTGCTACTGTAAGCCCATTTTTAGAATTTTAAAAATATTTTAATTTTTTGACTTTTTCACCTGTACTATACATCAGGGTATTTTTCAGGTCGAAAAATTTATATTTTTAGTTTAAGTTAATAATATATTTATTACATTCGTACCTTTAAACCGATTCTATTTTTCCTATTTCCAATTTTATTCTGCTACTGTAAGCCCATTTTTAGAATTTTAAAAATATTTTAATTTTTTGACTTTTTCACCTGTACTATACATCAGGGTATTTTTCAGGTCGAAAAATTTATATTTTTAGTTTAAGTTAATAATATATTTATTACATTCGTACCTTTAAACCAATTCCATTTTTCCTATTTCCAATTTTATTCTGCTACTGCAAGCCCATTTTTAGAATTTTAAAAATATTTTAATTTTTTGACATTTTCACCTGTACTATACATCAGGGTATTTTTCAGGTCGAAAAATTTATATTTTTAGTTTAAGTTAATAATATATTTATTACATTCGTATCTTTAAACATAGTCCATTTTTCCTATTTCCAATTTTATTCTGCTACTGCAAGCCCATTTTTAGAATTTTAAAAATATTTTCATTTTTTGACATTTTCACCTGTACTATACATCAGGGTATTTTTCAGGTCGAAAATTTTATATTTTTAGTTTAAGTTAATAATATATTTATTACATTCCTACCTTTAAACCGATTGCATTTTTCCTATTTCCAATTTTATTCTGCCACTGCAAGCCCATTTTTAGAATTTTAAAAATATTTTAATTTTTTGACATTTTCACCTGTACTATACATCAGGGTATTTTTCAGGTCGAAAAATTTATATTTTTAGTTTAAGTTAATAATATATTTATTACATTCCTACCTTTAAACCGATTGCATTTTTCCTATTTCCAATTTTATTCTGCTACTGCAAGCCCATTTTTAGAATTTTAAAAATATTTTCATTTTTTGACATTTTCACCTGTACTATACATCAGGGTATTTTTCAGGTCGAAAAATTTATATTTTTAGTTTAAGTTAATAATATATTTATTACATTCCTACCTTTAAACCGATTGCATTTTTCCTATTTCCAATTTTATTCTGCTACTGCAAGCCCATTTTTAGAATTTTAAAAATATTTTCATTTTTTGACATTTTCACCTGTACTATACATCAGGGTATTTTTCAGGTCGAAAAATTTATATTTTTAGTTTAAGTTAATAATATATTTATTACATTCGTATCTTTAAACATAGTCCATTTTTCCTATTTCCAATTTTATTCTGCTACTGCAAGCCCATTTTTAGAATTTTAAAAATATTTTCATTTTTTGACATTTTCACCTGTACTATACATCAGGGTATTTTTCAGGTCGAAAATTTTATATTTTTAGTTTAACTTAATAATATATTTATTACATTCCTACCTTTAAACCGATTGCATTTTTCCTATTTCCAATTTTATTCTGCTACTGTAAGCCCATTTTTAGAATTTTAAAAATATTTTAATTTTTTGACATTTTCACCTGTACTATACATCAGGGTATTTTTCAGGTCGAAAAATTTATATTTTTAGTTTAAGTTAATAATATATTTATTACATTCCTAGCTTTAAACCGATTGCATTTTTCCTATTTCCAATTTTATTCTGCCACTGCAAGCCCATTTTTAGAATTTTAAAAATATTTTAATTTTTTGACATTTTCACCTGTACTATACATCAGGGTATTTTTCAGGTCGAAAAATTTATATTTTTAGTTTAAGTTAATAATATATTTATTACATTCGTACCTTTAAACCGATTGCATTTTTCCTATTTCCAATTTTATTCTGCTACTGCAAGCCCATTTTTAGAATTTTAAAAATATTTTAATTTTTTGACATTTTCACCTGTACTATACATCAGGGTATTTTTCAGGTCGAAAAATTTATATTTTTAGTTTAAGTTAATAATATATTTATTACATTCCTACCTTTAAACCGATTGCATTTTTCCTATTTCCAATTTTATTCTGCTACTGCAAGCCCATTTTTAGAATTTTAAAAATATTTTCATTTTTTGACATTTTCACCTGTACTAACATCAGGGTATTTTTCAGGTCGAAAAATTTATATTTTTAGTTTAAGTTAATAATATATTTATTACATTCCTACCTTTAAACCGATTGCATTTTTCCTATTTCCAATTTTATTCTGCTACTGCAAGCCCATTTTTAGAATTTTAAAAATATTTTCCTTTTTTTACATTTTCACCTGTACATCAGGGTATTTTTCAGGTCGAAAAATTTATATTTTTAGTTTAAGTTAATAATATATTTATTACATTCCTACCTTTAAACCGATTGCATTTTTCCTATTTCCAATTTTATTCTGCTACTGCAAGCCCATTTTTAGAATTTTAAAAATATTTTAATTTTTTGACATTTTCACCTGTACTATACATCAGGGTATTTTTCAGGTCGAAAAATTTATATTTTTAGTTTAAGTTAATAATATATTTATTACATTCCTACCTTTAAACCGATTGCATTTTTCCTATTTCCAATTTTATTCTGCTACTGCAAGCCCATTTTTAGAATTTTAAAAATATTTTAATTTTTTGACATTTTCACCTGTACTATACATCAGGGTATTTTTCAGGTCGAAAAATTTATATTTATAGTTTAAGTTAATAATATATTTATTACATTCGTACCTTTAAACTGATTCCATTTTTCCTATTTCCAATTTTATTCTGCTACTGCAAGCCCATTTTTAGAATTTTAAAAATATTTTCATTTTTTGACATTTTCACCTGTACTATACATCAGGGTATTTTTCAGGTCGAAAAATTTATATTTTTAGTTTAAGTTAATAATATATTTATTACATTCCTACCTTTAAACCGATTGCATTTTTCCTATTTCCAATTTTATTCTGCTACTGCAAGCCCATTTTTAGAATTTTAAAAATATTTTCATTTTTTGACATTTTCACCTGTACTATACATCAGGGTATTTTTCAGGTCGAAAAATTTATATTTTTAGTTTAAGTTAATAATATATTTATTACATTCCTACCTTTAAACCGATTGCATTTTTCCTATTTCCAATTTTATTCTGCTACTGCAAGCCCATTTTTAGAATTTTAAAAATATTTTCATTTTTTGACATTTTCACCTGTACTATACATCAGGGTATTTTTCAGGTCGAAAAATTTATATTTTTAGTTTAAGTTAATAATATATTTATTACATTCGTATCTTTAAACATAGTCCATTTTTCCTATTTCCAATTTTATTCTGCTACTGCAAGCCCATTTTTAGAATTTTAAAAATATTTTAATTTTTTGACATTTTCACCTGTACCATCAGGGTATTTTTCAGGTCGAAAAATTTATATTTTTAGTTTAAGTTAATAATATATTTATTACATTCCTACCTTTAAACCGATTGCATTTTTCCTATTTCCAATTTTATTCTGCTACTGCAAGCCCATTTTTAGAATTTTAAAAATATTTTCATTTTTTGACATTTTCACCTGTACTATACATCAGGGTATTTTTCAGGTCGAAAATTTTATATATTTAATTTAAGTTAATAATATATTTATTACATTCCTACCTTTAAACCGATTGCATTTTTCCTATTTCCAATTTTATTCTGCCACTGCAAGCCCATTTTTAGAATTTTAAAAATATTTTAATTTTTTGACATTTTCACCTGTACTATACATCAGGGTATTTTTCAGGTCGAAAAATTTATATTTTTAGTTTAAGTTAATAATATATTTATTACATTCGTACCTTTAAACATAGTCCATTTTTCCTATTTCCAATTTTATTCTGCTACTGCAAGCCCATTTTTAGAATTTTAAAAATATTTTCATTTTTTGACATTTTCACCTGTACTATACATCAGGGTATTTTTCAGGTCGAAAAATTTATATTTTTAGTTTAAGTTAATAAAATATTTATTACATTCCTACCTTTAAACCGATTGCATTTTTCCTATTTCCAATTTTATTCTGCTACTGCAAGCCCATTTTTAGAATGTTAAAAATGTTTTCATTTTTTGACATTTTCACCTGTACTATACATCAGGGTATTTTTCAGGTCGAAAAATTTATATTTTTAGTTTAAGTTAATAATATATTTATTACATTCGTATCTTTAAACATAGTCCATTTTTCCTATTTCCAATTTTATTCTGCTACTGCAAGCCCATTTTTAGAATTTTAAAAATATTTTAATTTTTTGACATTTTCACCTGTACTATACATCAGGGTATTTTTCAGGTCGAAAAATTTATATTTTTAGTTTAAGTTAATAATATATTTATTACATTCCTACCTTTAAACCGATTCCATTTTTCCTATTTCCAATTTTATTCTGCTACTGCAAGCCCATTTTTAGAATTTTAAAAATATTTTCATTTTTTGACATTTTCACCTGTACTATACATCAGGGTATTTTTCAGGTCGAAAAATTTATATTTTTAGTTTAAGTTAATAATATATTTATTACATTCCTACCTTTAAACCGATTGCATTTTTCCTATTTCCAATTTTATTCTGCTACTGCAAGCCCATTTTTAGAATTTTAAAAATATTTTAATTTTTTGACATTTTCACCTGTACTATACATCAGGGTATTTTTCAGGTCGAAAAATTTATATTTTTAGTTTAAGTTAATAATATATTTATTACATTCCTACCTTTAAACCGATTCCATTTTTCCTATTTCCAATTTTATTCTGCTACTGCAAGCCCATTTTTAGAATTTTAAAAATATTTTAATTTTTTGACATTTTCACCTGTACTATACATCAGGGTATTTTTCAGGTCGAAAAATTTATATTTTTAGTTTAAGTTAATAATATATTTATTACATTCGTACCTTTAAACCGATTCCATTTTTCCTATTTCCAATTTTATTCTGCTACTGCAAGCCCATTTTTAGAATTTTAAAAATATTTTAATTTTTTGACATTTTCACCTGTACTATACATCAGGGTATTTTTCAGGTCGAAAAATTTATATTTTTAGTTTAAGTTAATAATATATTTATTACATTCCTACCTTTAAACCGATTGCATTTTTCCTATTTCCAATTTTATTCTGCTACTGCAAGCCCATTTTTAGAATTTTAAAAATATTTTAATTTTTTGACATTTTCACCTCTACTATACATCAGGGTATTTTTCAGGTCGAAAAATTTATATTTTTAGTTTAAGTTAATAATATATTTATTACATTCCTACCTTTAAACCGATTGCATTTTTCCTATTTCCAATTTTATTCTGCTACTGCAAGCCCATTTTTAGAATTTTAAAAATATTTTAATTTTTTGACATTTTCACCTCTACTATACATCAGGGTATTTTTCAGGTCGAAAAATTTATATTTTTAGTTTAAGTTAATAATATATTTATTACATTCCTACCTTTAAACCGATTCCATTTTTCCTATTTCCAATTTTATTCTGCTACTGCAAGCCCATTTTTAGAATTTTTAAAATATTTTCATTTTTTGACATTTTCACCTGTACTATACATCAGGGTATTTTTCAGGTCGAAAAATTTATATTTTTAGTTTAAGTTAATAATATATTTATTACATTCCTACCTTTAAACCGATTCCATTTTTCCTATTTCCAATTTTATTCTGCTACTGCAAGCCCATTTTTAGAATTTTAAAAATATTTTCATTTTTTGACATTTTCACCTGTACTATACATCAGGGTATTTTTCAGGTCGAAAAATTTATATTTTTAGTTTAAGTTAATAATATATTTATTACATTCCTACCTTTAAACCGATTGCATTTTTCCTATTTCCAATTTTATTCTGCTACTGCAAGCCCATTTTTAGAATTTTAAAAATATTTTAATTTTTTGACATTTTCACCTGTACTATACATCAGGGTATTTTTCAGGTCGAAAAATTTATATTTTTAGTTTA